>JAPQVY010000156.1:78693665-79053665 GCA_028535165.1 Quercus tomentella | reverse complement strand
TCACAAGGTCTATATACCCGTATCACACTCTCTAGCCCTATCCAACATGCAAATGATGTGAGTCTTGGCATACATGATAAAGATAGAAAAGCGTATTAGGAAAAAGAATAATGTTAGAGATACAAACTATTTTATAAAAAGTTTTACAAACTGCTGATGTAGTGAGTGATTATTAGTAAATGAAAAAACAATATTAATGGTGGGTCTAGATGAAAACCAATAAGAGATTAACAACATTAACATTTTGTAAAAATATTGTAATATAGTTTGTAGCCGTAGCATTACTAAAAAAGAAAAAAAGAAAAAGAAAAAGAAAAAGAAAAAGAAAGATGTTATTTGCATGCCAGTCACAACCAGTCAACTAGGCAAGTTGTGAAGAGGTAGCGACGGGCCTTCTCAGACAGCCCTCATTCTTCTCAGACAGCCTTCTCAGACCGTTTTGACCACAATTTTTTGTTGAAGTATGTAAACCGATATTGTAAAACCCTCATTTCGGCTTTGTACAAATTTCGGCTTTTACTGGATTGTACGAACAATTCCAGCCATATTACGTCCATTTAGGCTAATTACGGCCATTTTAGTAAAATTCTAGTTTGTACTCTTATTTATGAGATTTTAATATTTGATTTGTATTTTTTAATGTTTTATTTATTTATAGTGGTTAATGAGATGATATGATTAATTATAAATTTATGATAAAGTTAATTATATATATCCAAGTTAATTAATTCAATTATCCAAGTTAATTAATTAAGTTAAATTTCATAAGTAGAGTTGTGGTGTGCCTTTGTGTTAAAACTCATTTCCCTCTCTTTTGTGTGTGTGTGTGTTTGTTTCTCAAAAAAAAAAGAAAAAAAAGAAAAAAAAAAGCTAAATTGCATGCAAATTATGAAGATACCAACAAATCATCAATATATATATATATATATATACACACACTCACATATATATAATAGGTGAATCTGAGAGAAACTCAAATTAAAATTCCAAATTAAAGTTCCAATTTTGCGCCATGTGTCCTAAATTATTTATTCTTAAAAAGTTTATTTCTTAATTTTAGAATAAAATATGGACCACATCATAAATATTCATCCAAGTAAGTTATTAAATACAAAAACCAAAGAATCTAGAATAAATGAATTGTATAAAAAAAAAAAAAGTGCATCACAATAAATTTTTTTTTTTTTTTAAATGGACAATTTACATTTTATACCTAATAATATCCTTACAATTTTTTTTAAAGAGTTAACAAAATATAAAAATGACTATCAACAATATTTAAATTATATAAATAGGAATTATATTATGCATCTTATTGTATATCTTTAAGTGTATCCATGCATATGCATGGGGTTACAAGTTAGTTAAACTAAATGCAGTAGAAATTAAATTGACATGGTGATTTGTTGACAAATGAAGAAAGCCTCTCACAAGGCAAAAACCCCACCAGATGATTTTAAGGTCACTACTCCCAAGAATCCACTAATCAACAATCAAGCTGTTACAAGTATAAAGAATCTTACCACTTGTGGACACAAGGGGTCTTTAGAGTTGCCACCTAGTAATATGGTCTAAGAACCATGAATATAGCATCCTTTCGAGGAATGACCTTTGATCTTACTACCAACGTATGAGTTTGGAGTTTAGATACATTCTTGGGAAGGTGTTAGGCATCCAAAATTGCCCAACCCTAAGTTTGGCCTCCCATCATTGTGTCTTACATTTTAATCTTATTAAAAATGTAAAGCTGTGATTTACAACTATGGTTTTAGTTGGCTTTTATTCCATGCCAATTTGATTGTAATTATATTCAATCTTTTGTACCATGTATTTATAATGAGATTTGATTGTAAGGGTTGTGTGATAGAAAGAGAGAATGTGAAGACTCAAGCAATTGAAGCCAGAAGATTTCTCGCGGGTATCTCGCGACTAAGCATCCCGCGAAGTGAAGCATATGCCTTGCACATGACTGGAATGCGAAGAGTCAGTACAGATGGAGACAGCTATGTTTCGCAAGTAACTCGTGGGTAAGGCCTTCCCGCGAGACACCCGCGAAACATTCTGTTCTGCCAGACTGTACTATTTGATACACACTTTCTGTACCCACACTATATATACCCTCATTACCCACAAATGTTAAGGAGTGCTTCTGAGAGAAAACCCTAGTCAAACACCTTGAGAGTTAGAGATTGTTATACCCACAATCCTCTACACAATAGCTTGTGGATTTTTCTCAACTCCTACCTCTCCATTTCCATACTATTGAGAGGTTGATAGCCCAAACACTTAACACACCCTTTCAGAGTGTCAAATGGTCGTTTGGTACTATTGGAAAGTATTGGAAAAAGCCAAGGATAGCAGATGCAACATGGAGCTTGTTGCGGGATCCGGAGAGCTAGACAAGAGATGGTTCCAAGAAGCCCTGTTGGAGTAGGAGCTTGGAGGGCTTAGGTACAGCAGGAAGATTAGGTTTGGAGGGTCTCTTGCTAACCCATGTATCCCAACTGATTATCTAGTGGATCGATTACCGCTTGGAGGGCGGTGGAGAGGTTTTTCGCCGAGTTTTTCGGTTTCTCCTTTGATAACATATCGACGTGTTATCTGTGTTTGCATTTTTCTTCCCTACTCTTTTACATTTCATTTTACTGCTGTGATTATATGAATATGTGTTAGAGTAGCTTGTTTACTTATCCGCTCGCATTTACACTATTCCAAACTTAGAATTAAGTTAGTGTAAAATCTATCGAGCTGTAACTTTTATTTTGGGGTCTAAACAGCTTTTATGTTTTTAACACATTTTCAAGCTTTCAATTGGTATCAGAGTGGGTACACTTGTTTTGGTTTAAATAACTAAGTGTGATCCTTGACCCCTTGTGTTTATTTGCCATGGATTGTGCTTTGTATGCCTCTATGCATGTTTTAGATGTTGATGAATGTAACATGCCACGTGTTTGTGAAAATACCTCTATGAGTGATAATCCTCATGATTGTGATGCTATGTTACATGAATCATTGGGTGTTGTTGATATTCCTAACATTAAACTCTTGAAGAAAAAGGTTAAGAAGTTTAATAAGGATTTGAGCAAGTTATTTTGTGAAAATGATGAATTGATTGTTAAGCTCAATGAATCCAACAAATTGGTTAAAAATTATAAGAAACTTGTTGAAAATTCTCTTGAAAAGCTGAAAGAGTTTGAAAGTTTGAATAAGGACTTGGATGCTAAACTTGTTTTGTCTAACAAAACTTGTTGATGAGCTAAAATGTGAAAATGAATCTCTTAAGATGCATGTCAAGTGTTTAATTGCTGAACCTATTTCTAAAAATGATGAAAATATTTGCTACAATCATGTTGTGGTACTCGATTTTGTGCCTATTGTATATTCTACCTCAAAGAACAAATTAGTGTACATTCCTCCACATAAAAGAAATCAAAAGGTGGAGAGAAAGGCTGTTAAGTCAAAGCCTCCATTTAGGTCTCAACCTAAGGCTTTGGATGGATCTAAGTTTGTTCCAACTTGCCACCACTGTGGTGTGATTGGCCATATAAGACCTCAATGTCATAAGTTAAAGAGGAAACAAAACCATATTGCTAGATCCCTTCCCAAAAAGCCTAGTGGACCTAAACATATTGGTTGTCACCATTGTGGTGCCTTTGGTCATCTAAGACCTCAATACTCTAAGTTTCATGATTTTAAAAGAATCAAAAGAAAAGAAAAACTTGAGTTTTTTGGAAGTTGTGCTAAAAAGAGTAAACCGGTTTTGAGTGAAAATAGCATGTTGTTAAAGAAAATGTTTAATGCTCTTAACTCCTTGACTATGTGCATCTCCGGTTCTCATTCTTCCAACCCTCGTCTCACTTTTCTTGAGACACTAATTCCAAACAATCGTTCCGTTTGGATGAGGAAGGGTTCCTATGGTTGAGTTTTTGCTCTTTTGGTCATTGATTTAATTCTTTCGATCTTTGTAGGACCCTTCATGCATTAAATGTTATATCTTGATGCATTTTGTGCATCTTGCATTTATTTGTATGCATTGCTTTTGTTTTGATCTTACTTTTATGTTTTAGTTTTGTGTGAGTAAAAATCCAAAACCACATAAAAAGTGAAAAATTCAAAAAGTTTGATCGTATATGTTTGAGCACATATCTCATATGAGTTTGGCCTAGTACCTTCGTACTAATGGCGTAGTACATTTACGAGCTTAGCTTGTTATGTATGCACATATATCTTTGTGGAAGAAATCTTGAAATCTATGTGTGATTGTTGTAAATAGATCTTCCAGTTTGTCATGAATGATTGGTCAATAGTCTTGTTTGTCTTGATACTTGCATAGACATGTGCCTATATATCTTCCCACTTTTATTTTTATGTTTTTGCAAATAGAGCTCACCAAATGTAAATCTCAAAATGAAAAAGAGATTATAAGCTGCAAAAGCCTGTCGTACATACTAGTATTTGACTAGGAAAAAGGGAAAGTGACTTTTTTAAATTGAAATGTATGGTGTTCAAAAAGCCAAAGACTAAATCACAATGTTGAAATTTCAAAAATTTCAAGCACCGATCTCAAAAAGAGATGTATTATCTAAAAATAATCAAATGTCATGAATTATGCAGAAGCCAAATGAAAAGCTTCTAAATTTTGTAATCATTCTCTTGTGGGAGGTCATATATGCTTATGTCTATAATTGAGATAGACTACTTGATTTCGTATCAGTTGTGTATGACTTGATTGAATTAATCATTGAAGCTTCACTCTAGTCTAAGGACTATTCCACACTTGATCCACACACACAATACACAAGTTTAATGTTCAATGAATGTCTATTTCATTTGTGTGGTTGTACATGTTCAAATGTGATGTGTGTGTGCTCAACCATATGTGGATCAAACCAAAAAGATTTTTGTTCTTTTTGTTTGCTTTTGGAAGTGATTTGTATCACCCATGTTTTTCAAAGTTTTTTAATTTTTTTTTGTGTGAAAAACATGCTTTCTGGGTGTTGTCGTGACCCATTTCATATGTAAGCTCAGCTGGGAGTTAAATGGTCCAATTCTCAAGTTTTTCAGCTTGACACAGAGAGTTACGTGGCTGTTTCGCGAGTAAGGCTTACCAGCAAAATACCAGCGAAATTTCGCGGGATTCTATCCAACGAAATTACCAGCGAAAATTTTTAGATCGACTTTTAAAGGGCATTTCGTGGGACATTTGTTTTAAACTTCTCCCATCTTCTCCCAAACCCCTGTTTTATTGTTTCTACATCAAAACCCAACTAAATTCAAGTGTTTTTCATTCCTTTAACATCTCTAAGGTAATCTTTAACTCTTTTCATTGATTTTGATTCTTAGATTATGTTTTTGGGAGTTTTATGTTCATAGTTGGGATTTTCTCAAATGAGAGTTGGAAAACTTAATTTTTGTCAATCTTTTTGATTGGGCTTTGTTTTAAATGATGATTTGTTTTGGTTGTTGGCCCCTTGTGGCAAAAATAACATGTATTTAGGCAAGATTTTCATATGTTCATGCATTGTTTAACATACATGTGTAGTGTGTGCACTCTAAGTATTTGATAAAATGTCCAAATGACATTTTATTGTTGTTTTGGACTCTGATGAGTACCAAATTTTGGGGATCACCATAATTATTTATGTTTATCATGTTTTGATCATTGGTGGTGTGTTGTATACACTTTGCCTCATGAGTGCTTATTCATGCATTGGTCATGCATCTCACATACACACTAGATGCACATTAGATGCACCTTTACAGCACACACTTGATCACTTGACATGTTTTTTTTACATTCACTCATTCTAGTTAAGTCTTTTTAGACCTTTTAGCGCACACAACATGTTCTTGTGTCTATGTCATGCCTAGGTTTACATCATGTTCTATCATCCTCAGCAAGTCATGTATACTTTATACTTTGTAGCATGTTTTAAGTTGTCTTTATTTTCGTTTGAGCTTCATTTTCTTTATTCTTCTTGCACCCCTCATGCATCTTGTCCTTGTTCATATCTTCTTCTCTTTCTCTCCTTTCTCTTGATTCATTTGTCTATTCGTGACAAAAAGGGGGAGAGTATACCAGTGTGTTTTGTCATTTTATGACTCATGTGCACATTCTTAGGGGGAGTAATTCTACCTCGTGCACATTCATAGGAGGAGAAATCCATAGGAGAGATGCATATATCAAGGGGGAGAAGACATTCTTTTATGAGAAAACCTTGTTTTACCTTATGCTTGTTTTCTCAGTGTTTTATGGTGCTTTGTGTTCTATGCTTTATTGCTCTCATCGCATCGTGTTTATGTGTTGAACATGCATACATCCTTATGCTTATTCGAATGATCGTTTGCTTTGCTATGTGGTCATTGTAGTCATTTCTATATGACTGTTTTGGTGTATGATCAAGTTGCTCATATGTTTCACATCATGTTTACTTGATCACAATTTACTTGTTACATTATACTTGTCCCATTATACTTGTCCTTTTATTACTTGCTTTACCTTGATGGTCTAATGTGTTTTGTGCAAGTGTTTTAGGTTACAGGTATATATGTTCCAAGTTCATCACAGCTCCTAAGATTCATGATAGGGGGAGTGATATGATAGGGGGAGAAAGAGAGAAAGAGCTTTGTGACTATCTCAATGCTTTGTAGCATTTTTTTTGTACTTTTAAGATATTGCCAATATGTCTTGAGTACTTCACTCTTATGCCCTAGTAGGATCTTGTTCCTAGATGCATATACTTCTTGTATTTTGCATTGGTCTAGTGTTGGACATGCAATTGATCCGTGGGATTGCTCTTTATTGCATTGCGTGTCCGGATGAGCATTTACTTGCTAAATGTTCATTGTAGTTATTCTTCAATGACTGATTCTATTTGATCAAGTTTTGCTTACATGCTCTAGTGTGTTTACTAACTTGATCACATTTTACTTGCTTATATACATACAATGTATTCAACTTGTCATAAGCTTAATGGAAGTTTTGTTTGTGTGCAAGTGTTTCATGTTACAGGTATATAAGTGTAAGTGCTTCACAGCTTCTAGATTAGGTGTGAGTGAGTTTTGCCACTGTTCCCAAACTCACGTTTAAGTTTAGAGTATGTTATAGGGGTTTTGTCACAGAATAGCCAAATGAGGAGATTGTAAAGTTGTGATTTACAACTATGGTTTTAGTTGGCTTTTATTCCGTGCCAAATTTGATTGTAATTATATTCAATCTTTTGTACCCTATATTTATTGTGGGATTTGATTGTAAGGGTTGTGTGATAGAAAGAGAGAGTGTGAAGACTCAAGCAATTGAAGCCAGAAGATTTCTCGCGGTTATCTTGCGATTAAGTATCCCGCGAAGTGAAGCATGTGTCTTGCACATGACTGGAATGCGAAGAGTCAGTACAGATGGAGACAGTTGTGTTTCGCGAGTAGCTCGCGAGTAAGGCCTTCCCGCGAGACACCCGTGAAACATTCTGTTCAGCCAAACTGTACTATCTGATACACACTTTATGTACCTACACTATATATACCCTCATTACCCACAAATGTTAAGGAGTGCTTCTGAGAGAAAACCCTAGCCAAACACCTTGGGAGTTAGAGATTGTTATACCCACAATCCTCTACACAATAGCTTATGGATTTTCCTCAACTCCTACCCCTCCATTTCCATACCATTGAGAGGTTGATAGCCCAAACACTTAACACACCCTTTCAAAGTGTCAAGTGGTCGTTTGGTGCTGCTGGGAAGCATTGGAAGAAGCCAAGGATGATAGATGCAACATAGAGCTTGTTGCGAGATCCGGAAAGCTAGACAAGACATGGTTCCGAGAAGCCCTGTTGGAGTAGGAGCTTGGAGGGCTTAGGTACAGCGGGTAGATTAGGCTTGGAGGGTCTCTTGCTAACCCATGTATCCCAACTGATTGTCTAGTGGATCGATTACCGCTTGGAGGGCGGCGAAAAGGTTTTTCGCCGAGTTCTTCGACTTCCTTTTCGATAACACATTGGTGTGTTATCTGTGTTTGCATTCTTCTTCCCTACTCTTTTACATTTCATTTTACTGCTGTGATTATATGAATATGTGTTAGAGTAGCTTGTTTTTTTATCCGCTCGCATTTACACTATTCCGCACTTAGAATTAAGTTAGTGTAAAATTTATCGAGTCGTAACTTTTATTTGGGGGTCTAAACAGCTCTTGTGTTTTTAACACATTTTCAAGCTTTCAAAAAACATGTTCAACACTTGCATCTATACTCACACAAACTATCATACATCTAAGCATTTAGCATGACCATCTTTTATCCCAAACAAAACATACTTATCTATCCACCTAAACAAAAGAGAGCCAAATATATCAAAGAAACCCTATCATTCATCTATAATGTGAAAACCTATCATGCATCTACAACATATTATGCATATCATAAACCAAGATTAACAAACTAACCCTAATTATAGATCTAAGCATATTTCATCATATCACAAGACCAAAGCATAAATGCATGGACATTGCTAATGCATGACTTACCCTTTGCTTACCTCTCAATAGCACAATACCTATGGCATCAATGCATGGGCATGTGAATGAATGGCATAGCATTAAAACTAAGAAACAAAAAATAAACCCTAATCTAAACATGTTGAAGACAAACAAAGAAAATAACCATGTGAAACATAGGCATTGAAAGCATAAAAGCATGGAAAAAGAGGCTGAACAAACAAACACGTGAAAGGAGAAATAAAAAAAACAAACAGAAAATTATGGTTTCTAGGCAACGGCATCACGCATGCTAGAACAGGTCTGCGTACACAAATCCTTGCCCAAAAAACCTAAAAATGCAGAAACAGAGTAGAACTTTAAAACAACAATTCTAATAACCTAACATGCATTTTAAGCATACAAAAATCTAAACCTAACCTAGAAAGGCATATTAAGATATATTCTAACAAACAAAAATGCAAGCAGAAGGATTTAAAGGCAAAAATAAAAGAAAAGGAAAAAGAAAGGCTTAGACTAGATACCTCAAAAAAAAGCTTTCCAAGCTTGATTTTGACCATTCACCTCAGTCAAATATATTCACAAACCAATAAGAAAGTGATTAACAATGTTAAACTAAAAAATTGGGGCCAAAAAAGGTCCCAATCAAATAAAATTGACTTGAGGGTATTTTGTGAAAAACTCCCTTTTGATTCACTATTTTCTAGTGAATCTTAGGTTTTTCCTATGAGATTTCTGTGTGTTTTGAAAATGTACCATGTAAGACTTTTTATAGTTAAAAAAAAATAGGGTTTGGAATGGCTCTTAGACGATGCGGGATTCATTCCAAACCTTAGCCATTATTGCAGAAAACTTGCATTTTCCATGCATTTGAAACCCTAGCTGCATACGCAAGAATATGCCTGCATACGCAATGCTTTGACCAGCGAACGCAGGCTGTTGCCCACGCACGTGGGCCGAGGGTCACTTTGGTCATTTTATTTTCAAAAATAGATTTTTGTGCATTTAAAAGTGATATTTTCCATTTTAACACTCCTCAAGTCAATTCTAATAACAGGTCTATGTATTCAAATCCTTGCCTAAAAAATCTAAAAACGCAAAAACAGAGCAGAACTTTAAAACAACAATTCTAATAACCTAACATGCATTTTAAGCATACAAAAACCTAAACCTAACCTAGAAAGGCATATTAAAACATATTCTAACAAACAAAAAAGCAAGCAGAAGAATTTAAAGGAAAAAATAAAAGAAAAGGAAAAAGAAAGGTTTAGACTAGATACCTCACAAAAAAGCTTTCCAAGCTTGATTTTGACCGTTCACCTCAGTCAAATATATTCACAAACCAATAAGAAAATGATTAACAACCTTAAACTAAAAAAATTGGGGTGAGAAAAGGTCCCAATCAAATAAAATTGACTTGAGGGTGTTTTTGTAAAAAACTCCCTTTCGATTCACTATTTTCTAGTGAATCTTAGGTTTTTCTTGTGGGATTTCTGTGTGTTTTAAAAATGTACCATGTAAGGCTTTTTATAGTTTAAAAAAAAAAAGGGGTTTGGAATGGCTCTCAAACGATGTAGGATTCATTCCAAACCTTAGCCATTATTACAGAAAACTTGCATTTTTCATGCATCTGAAACCCTAGCTGCGTACGCAGAAATATGCCTGCGTATGCATGCTTTGACCCGCGTACGCAGGCTGTTGCCCACGTACGTGGGCTGAGGGCCACTTTGGTCATTTTATTTTCAAAAATAGATTTTTGTGCATTTAAAAGTGATATTTTCCATTTTAACACTCCTTAAGTTAATTTGATATCTGATTTGGCTCAATACTGGCCTTGGGCCTTAGAGTTCGAGCATCATTGGGAACGGGGGCTCGAGTCGTAAGGGATACAAAATGCGATGTCTACACCATTACCCTGGCCTATCCCGAAATACCAACCTACAATTGAACCTTTGCTTCAATACCCGATTGAACTTAATCTTATAGCAGTCTTCTTTTCCCTTGATGCACAAATCTCCAATTTGTGACTAACCCTTTTGCATGGATTCTAGTACGTGTCTAACTCCAACAACTTGAACAGATATTATTGGCTGCAAAGTTCTTCACTTCATCAACATTGAAGATCAGGAAGCACTTGGTTACAAAACCTTATGGCATACAAACGTAGTAGCTTCTCACAGAGAAATTAAAGCTTTTGGTCTCTGTATCCGTGTGTGATGGCTCTTAAAATAAGCCTTATATATTTCTAGGGTTGTGAGAAAAGAAACCCTAAACAAATACATAAGCTTGGGATGAATTTCAGATCTGGAAAACTGAAAAACATAATTCTCGATAGATCAAGCTTCTATCGAGCCATCTGTCGAGCTTCTTATTTAGTCTCAATAGCAGTATTTGTCGAGCTATCTGTCAAGACTTAATGAAGCAGTTTTTTTTCACTTGTTTCTTAGATCAATCTTCATGTCTTTAATACGAACACTTGATATGATTGAACAACATATTTTTTGATGTATTAATTAAACCCAACTTAGATCTACCCAATTGCAAGTAATGAGCATTTTGTCAACGGATTAGCCAATTACATAAAATTATGACCCTAACACATAGTGTATTTCAAATGTGAGGTAATTTGAAATGGATCAATTTCATGGATCTAGTTAAATATCTACATTATAAATTTAAAAATGCATGTATCTTCTATCATATAATTTAAAATTATAAATAATATGACACCATGTACACTGTTGGATAAAATATTCAAAATATGATTTGTTTTTTCATAAGGAAAAAAATCTTATTTGTAAAATAAACTTTCACTAGTTCACTCGAAATAAATTTAGTCCTATCTTGACTTTTGAAGATTAAGTGGTAGAAAAACACCAAGATTGCATTATGATTTGAGTAAGTAATCATTGAAAAATTTGTTTAAAAGAAAGTGGTGTTTAAGGGTGTGTTTGGCAACATGTAAAATAATTTTCAAGTATAAAATATTTTCAGTTGAAAATATTTTACAAAAAGGAAAACATTTTCATATTTTTGATTGTGTTCTGAAAAATATGCCGAAAAGTATTTCTAGTGTTTGGTTTTGTATGTAAAACATTTTCCAAAAAATAACTATCAATCCATAATTTTCTTATTCTTATCTGTTCAATTTATTTTAGATTTTTCCAAATGCATGAATATCAAAGAGAGAGAGAGAGAGAGGGCATAATATCTGTTCAATATTTTCTAGATATTTTCAAATATATGAATATCTCAAACATTAATGACAACCTTCATGCATTCAAAAATAGATAACATCAAATCGAATGACTAATAAGGACATAAGTTTAAAATGAATAAGAACATTCAACAAGCATCAAGTTTTTAGCACTATAAATGTACAATTAGACTTAATATATTTTATCAGTAGATAGTATAAGGATTTGAATAGCACAACACAGCAAAAGTTTACTCATGGGGAGAAAGCACTTTGAGCTCATGTTCTTGCTCTTCGTTCTCTTGGCTTCTCGTAAGCCTCACTTTCTCTATTCCTTTTACATTTTTAGTTTATTAGGTCTATTAATTAAAATCTCCATAGGCCGAAAGGTCTCAAGTAACTTATCTAATAGCGACCCATAAGCTTATGGACCTCAAATAGAATATATATTACAGTTTTTCTTAGTTTTCTGCCTCGTTGTAGTTATTAATAAATTAGATTATGATTGGAACAACATTACTTCCAATTCTCTATCAATATTGCTAGTATACATCAATTAAAACAAGTCACGCTTCATTAATTATGAAAAAAAAAATTGTGTCACTAATTGTTTTACAAAAGCTATCAACAATTGCTTTCACTAGTAGAAAAAAACAGCTAAAGAATTGCCAAAAGTTTACCAAACGGGCCAAATTGCTATAGAGTTACTCTTATAGCTAGTGATTGATGCAAAGTCTTTAACTGCTTCTATAAACTACTAACTCATGCACTTGATTCTTGTCATTACAGAAGAGACACTGATGCAAACTGAAGCAAGAAGTGAACCATGTCAAGGCTGGATCAAAACATTCCATAATCCATGCCTGAACAATTTTGAATGTACAACAGCTTGCAAAACGGAGGGTGACCTTTGGGGGCAATGTATTTTTGAGAATCGTCCCCCTAAATGCTTGTGCAAAAATCATTGTTCTTCAATGTAAAAGATCTAGGTTTTCTTTGCCGGTTCATTTTGGTGGTAGCTTTTTATTAATGGAGATGAATAAATTTTCTATCTATGGGTGTATTTGAGCTCTTCTTTAGCCATTCAAGTTTTTCTTATGAGCTTAGTTGTTGTTATTATTATTATTATTATTTTAATAATTCACTAGTTACAAAACAGGTGGGGAATTTGAAACTTGGATAACTCCGTTATTAAAATCATTAAAAAGTATTAATTAGTTGTGGTACAAAGCTTTTAACGAACTTAGTTATTCAATCTACCAAAACTTATTGCTTAGTTATGAACTAAAGTTTTAATATCAACATATATCAATGACTTATAAATTTTTAAATATTTTAATTTTATATTGAAAAGGGAATAAAACACATTAATATAATCGCATCTGATTAATTACTTGGTGAGAATCGTGACATACATAATTAAAAAGGTTATTTAAAATTTCACTTTTTTATGATATATAGACATTACACAGAACCAATCAATTTCTGGCCTTATTACATTTTAATGTAAATTTTCAAGATAGATTATTGCTTAGACATATTGATTCTTAATTCTAAAATTTTTCATTACTAATTCACCATATAATCTTATAACTTGTTGAATTATTTTTCTTTTCCTAGGATTATGCTATGCATGCTATATATATGAGGAAAATTATTAAGTACTCTCGGAGTACCATAAATGCATACTCCTTCCTCTCACATGAATGGTGGGTCCCACCATGAATTTAATTAGTGGGACCCACCATTCATGTAAGAGGAGGGAGTATGCATTTATGATACTCCGGGAGTATACATTGAGTCCTGCTGGTTGCAAAACTTAAAATTCAATAGAAAAATACAGATTACACATTTTGTTTCATTTTCCAACCAAAGCTCAGCTCATCCATTGACCGCCTTTGACTGTCATTGGTCACTGTTGTCCAGCCACTTCCGGTCATGGTTTTTCTTTGAATAGAGAACTTTCCCAAGTCACACAACCTTGCTCAGCCATTGATTGCCTTCGGTATCCATTTTCCTATTTCATGTTCCCAGGTCACACAACTTGGCACATCACTTATTATTTTTGGGTTCAATCTATGCAAAATTTGCTAACTCACTCATGCATTTCACCACGATGTCAATCTTTGCCTATATTCCTCAATTCGCCTGTGTAGCCATCATCCACTTTTTGGTCACTAGTGCAGTCATTCTTAAGCTCTATATCGGTCTTCCAGCGAGCAACCATCTTTGTTGTCCATTGCTATCACTAACATTTTGCACGATTTATTCCATATTGTGTTTGTCCCATTTTATATCTGATCCTATCACTTAAAGTCATTTTCAAGGTATCTTCACGAGTTTATATTCCAAATCTAGGACATCGCCTTGATTATGAAGGGGCTACATTAGTGCATCATTCATATTACTTTGATGTATATGTTTTGAATTCAATATTTTAAGTGCTTTTTTTTTTTTATTGATCTTTTATTTCAATCCTTAACTTCCATTTATTTCTTATGTAGTCCCTCCATCCACCTTTCATCCAATTTGTACCGTTAAATTCACCAAAACATCATAGTTTGGGAAAGTAATAAACTACTTAAACTAATGGCAAGTTTAAGTATATTTTGTATTTAATATATTTTTTTTTTGGATTAATTAGACTCACTCTTGTAAGATTTGTAAAGTTGTAATTTTTAATTAGATTATGTTGGTTTTAATTCCGTATCAAATTTGATTGTATTTAGTCAACCATTTCTCTGTATGCTTGTCGGATTTAATATAAGGGTTGAGTGCAAGAGTTTGGTAAAAAATTGTAAAAAACAGAGAACTTCGCGACTTGCTCATGATTGGCTCGCAAGTGGACAACTCGCAAAAGGCCATGTGAGAAGCACGTGCTAGGAGCTAAAGAATCAAGTGCCAAGAGGCATCTTGCGACTCATCTCATGACTGGACTAACTTGCAAGATGACCCGCGGGATGCACTGCAAGGCTGTTTTAATGTGCTCTCCTAATTTCTTTACCTACACTATAAAAAGTGACATTACCCACAAAATTGTGAGGAGAATCTCAAAGAGAAAACCCTAGAAATACACTTGAGAGTTAGAGATTGTAAATCCACAATCATCTACACAATTTCTCTTAGTTTTCCTCTACTCCTACCTCTTCAATTACAAATCTTTGAGAGGTTCTTAGCCCAAACACTTACCTTACCCAATCTAAGTGTTGAGAGTTGTTTTGGTGCATGTGAGAAATTTTGGAAGAAGCCATCGATTGGCGGATGCAATTTGGAGCTAATTGTTGGATCAGGATAAATAGTGAAAAAATGACTCAGTGAAGTCCGTTGGGTGTTGGAACTCGAAGGTTTCAAACACAGTGGGTAGATTAGGCTTGGAAGGTCCTTTTGATATTCTTGTACTCCAACTTTATTCACTAGTGGATTGTTTTGGCTTGGAGGGCTATGGAGAGGTTTTTTGCCGAGTACTTCAGTTTCCTGTTTGATAACACGTCTTGATGTTATCTCGTTGTTTACATCTCTCTTCCCTTACTCTTTGTGCTTTACATTTGTTGTTTATTGTATATGCTTATGCACTAGAGAGTAGATCTGGTTTTATTGTGTTACACTTACTCTTATTCCTCACTTAGTTAAGTAGGATAAAAGCAGTTTAGCAATTAATTTAAAATTGGAGGTCTAAATAAGCTATAGTATTTTACACTATCGAGATTTCAAGATTAAGTGATGAATCACTGGCAGAATTATTTAAAATTTTAAGCTTTATACCACTAAAACACCTTCTTCTTCTTCTTCTTCTTATTGTTGTTGTTATTGTTATATTAGTATCTTTATTGATATGTTTAGAACTCAAATCGGTCAGTTACAGAATATTAGCCCTATGTGTCACCTTCCTTGTGTTCTTACACTACAACAAAATGTATTTTTAGTGATGAAAATTAGTGAGGAAATATTTTTCGTCACTAAAAATACAGCTTTAGTGACGAAATTGACGAAAATACAGCTTTAGTGACGAAATATGAATTTCGTCACTAATAATGAAAAAAATTATAACATTTAGTAACGAAAAATAAATTTCGTCACTATTGTGATCTGAAAAATGGGCGCCAATAGAGGGAAATTTTGGTGCGAATTTAATTAATCTATAGTGACGAAATATTTCGTCACTAAAAGTTGAAATTTTTAGTGACGAAATATTTCGTCACTGTAGGTATTACTATGGATAGTATTAGTGACGAAAATCCTTTCGTCACTATAAGGAAGAATTAGTGACGAAAAATATTCGTCACTAAAAATAATAATAGTTGTGCACTTACATGTTTTTAGTGACGAAATCATAATTCGTCACTAAAAGTATAATTTAGTGACGAAATATGAATTTCGTCTCTAAAAATCTTAACAAAGCCCAGTCTTTAGTGACGAAACTGGAATTCGTCACTAAAGACTTCAAAGCCCAATTTCAATACCCAGCACATGCACCAAAAGTTTTTAGAGTTTTTTTTTTTCAACAGAGCCACAAACTCTCTTCAAAGCATATTTCGGTCAAAAAAAAACTGTAAAGTTTTTAGAGTTTAAACAAATAAAATAACTAAATCACATAGCATTACTTAAAAAAAAAAAAAAAAAAAAAAAATCTCTTATAAAGTTCACAAACACTGTGACACTTTTTAGTGCTACAAAAACTAAAAAATTGCCATATTGAAAGTCAAAAACCGTAGGAACACACCTGCCATATTTCGGTCAAAAAAAAAAAAAAAAAAAAAAAAAACAGAGAGCCAAACACCGTCGCGATTAAGCTTAAGACCCACCGTCGCGATTAAGCTCCCACCGTCGCCGTTGAGCTCCCATCGTCGCGATTAAGCTTAGCCATCGCCGATGAAGCTCAAACCGTCGCCGATGAAGCTCCGTTAAGAGCCAACCATCGCCGATTAAGCTCAACGGCGACCCTTCGCATTCCTTTGAACCGGCGACCATTCAACTTCCCGGCGACGCTTCGCATTCCTTTGAACTGGCGACCCTTCGCCTTCCTTTGAATCGGCGACCATTCGACTTCCTAGCGACGCTTCGCATTCCTTTGAACCGGCGACCCTTAGCCTTCCTTTGAATCGATGACCATTCGACTTCCCGGCGACCCTTCGCATTCCTTTGAACTGACGACCATTCGACTTCCCGGCGACGATTCGCATTCCTTTGAACCGTTGACCATTCGACTTCCCGGCGACGCTTCGCATTCCTTTGAACCGGCGACCCTTCGCCTTCCTTCGAATCGGCGACCGTTCGCCTTCCCGGAGACCGTTCGCCTTCACAACACTCTCTCCTTTCTCGGCGATTCGAATGTAAGTTTTATTTTCCACATTCAATCTTTCATTTATATATTTATTATATATATATATATATATATATTTTTTTTGAAAAGAAAGTTTGTTGCGCAATTATTGGTCAATCTGTGTGTTTTGTGAGAGTGTGATTGATCATTGACGGAGTTAGCAGAGAACTCTGAGTTGAGTAAACTCAGCGAGTTAAAACTTTTCTTGGTGCCGAGTCGATTTCACCTTTAGATTCAACAACAATGTACCTCACCACCTAAAACAAACTTAGCCAATAAGACCATATATATACTCTTGATGCTAATGAAAAAGTTAATTACAGAAATGGCAAGCTATTGACAGGTTTATATGAGGAGTATTAATGCACATGTCCTACAGCCAAATTAGTTGTTTAGCAGCATGTATAAGCAGACAATTTATTGTATACAATGTTTAATTGTAATTAGATTGTGCATTACTTAGTGCTTAGTGTTTGAAGCCAGCTAAGATTCACTATTAAGCAAGAATATTGGTATTCAAGAAATAACATATTGATCAGAGATGACTGTCTTTCAATGCCGATCTCTTTGGAGGAGCCATACAACTAAATATAAATAAATATGTTCATAGGACCACCTAAAAGATGAAGTGGGCACTACAGCTATAAAAAAAATATAGTTATTATATAACCTATATAGATTAAAGGCTTTAATGGCTTTAATGGTCTTGTTACTATGTGTTGACAATACAATAGTGCAGCCAAATAATAAATTGTGTGAGTTCATGTGCTCTGGCAAAAGGAAATTGGGCCACATATCATATATAGTGTTGTTTGTTTGGCCAAAACTACTCAGACAGAACTCGATAAAATTGTATATGACCAGATGATTTATTGTATCATTTTCCTTTTTGCTTTATATGTAAGTGTTCTTTTTATTTTCAATTTCTTTTGCAGGTGATATTTCTCTTTATGGTATACCCACCAGGAACTAGTAGTAACTGTTTTAGTAAATGGCCACAGTTTCTGGTTTAGTATACAGGTTTGCATGTTTTTGTAATTATTGTTGTTTATGCCATTCTTAATGTAGTAGTTATACTTGTATCAACTAATTGTCATAAACTAATTGTTGTTTATTTATAAATTGCTTTTTTAGATGAATTGTGTAAATGCGTGTGTGATGATATCTTCATATTGGGTTCATTTGACTAAAATTGCTTGCGAATGTGCCTGTGGCCGTGGATAACCGTATTTGTTTTGGAGCTGGTGGGTGAGGTGGTTTAAGTTGCAGCTATGAGCCTATGAGGGAGCAAGGTAGATAAAGGCAATCGTATTTTATGCATTGTGATTGTTTGATTAATTAAAAGTTAAACTTTCTTTTATCTCCAGCTCTCTTTCTCTTTGGTGGCTAAAGAAATTGTGAGGAACAAGGTGAATTTTTTCTGAAAGTTGTAGACTTAGCTTGAGCAAAGTAAGTATATGAGCAAAGTAAGTATATTTTAGTTAAAAACTTATAAGCATTATAGTTGTGATGTTGAAAATTTGTTTTATGGTGGGTTATTGTGTTGGAGAAAGCAGGTGGCTTGCATGGTGTTATAAGGTGGTTTAAATTCATATTGGGAGTGTTTTTAATTTCTTGCAAATGTGAATGAAACTTGTTGATTAGTAGCAATTGTATTCTTTTATTCAATTTCAATACTTGTAAGCATTATAGTTGTGATGTTTGTTATTGACTTTGTGGTGGGTTGTTGTGTTGGAGCAAGCGGGTGGCTTGCGTGATGTTATAAGGTCGTTTAAATGCATATTGGGAGTGTATATTTGTGTGTGCAATGTATATTTGTTTAAGTATTAATATAGACTTGTGCATTCATGAATAGAATAGAACTTTATCTAAGTAGCTTATGGATTTAGATGTTAGAATACATTATGCATGAGTTGTCCTTATTTTACTAAAATAGCATTCATTTTGTAATTGTAGTCAAACATGGATAAAAGTTGGATGACAATGGGTAAGACACCCGATGGCAGATTAAGTCATCCATATATTGAAGGGGTCAATGCATTTATTAATTTTGCAAGAGTAGTTGTGGACGTGAGTGGTAATATTCCGTGCCCGTGTATTCATTGTGGGAATTACTATCAACAATCTCCTAATAATGTGCGTATCCATTTGCTTCATCATGGGATTATGCAATCTTACATTAATTGGTATAATCATGGAGAACCTCATGTATTGAACGAGAACATTCATGATAATGAAATGTCGGATGGTGATCAGATGGATGGTATCAATGCCTTGGTAGGTGACCGAATTAGAGGGGAACCAAGAAATGAAACCGAAGATGAGGAGGTGCGTCATTTTGACAAACTTGGGGAAGATGCAAAGCGTGAGTTATATCTGGGTTGCACTGATTATAGTATCTTGAAGTTTGTTATTTAGATGGTGAATGTAAAAGTAATGACCAACTTGAGTAATAAGGGACTTGATATGATGCTAGAATTGCTAACAAAGGTTTTACCGAAAGGTAACTTCGTTCCAAGGTCAACTTATGAAGCAAAGAAGATATTACGTGACTTGGGCATGTCATACGAGCATATAGATACATGCAAAAATGATTGTGCACTATTTTGGAAGGAAAATGAAAACCTTGATAAATGTTCGGTGTGTGAAGCGCCTAGGTACAAGGATACACGTGCCCAAGGTAAGATGATTCCTCATAAGGTATTGCGTTACTTCCCATTGACACCGAGAC
The DNA here is from genome assembly GCA_028535165.1 of Quercus tomentella. NCBI lineage: Eukaryota > Viridiplantae > Streptophyta > Magnoliopsida > Fagales > Fagaceae > Quercus > Quercus tomentella. The sequence goes on along the minus strand of JAPQVY010000156.1, from coordinate 79,033,933 downwards.
TGAGGAGATTATACATGTTGGGCCAAAGAGCTAAGGACATGAGATGGTATATAGACAAACGTGTGGATGATGGAATAATGAGGCATCCGGCTGATAGTGAGGAGTGGAAGGAGTTTGATTTGCAATATCCTGATTTTGCCCTCGAACCTCGCAATGTAAGGCTGGGGTTGGCTACAGATGGATTTAACCCTTTTGGGAATATGAACAACAACTATAGTATGTGGCCTGTCATATTTATCCCATATAACCTACCGCCTTGGTTAGTTATGAAAGAGCCATATTTTATGTTGTCCTTGCTTATTCCTGGTCCTCATCAACCAAGAAATGAGATTGATATTTACTTGAAACCATTAGTTGACGAGTTGAAGGAGTTGTGGGAAGAAGGTGTAGAAACTTATGATGCTTATAATAAAAAGCATTTTCAGATGCGTGCAACTTTGTTGTGGACAATATATGACTATCCTGGATTTGGTAACGTGTATGGCTGGAGGACAAAAGGTTATCATTCTTGTTACACTTGCAACGATGAACCATATTCAGAAGCTTTGGAAAGTAAAATTGGATTTATTAACCATCGAGCTTATTTGCCTATGGAACATCTATGGAGACATAGTCGGTTGCATAATGGTTTATCGGAGAAACGGAAGAGATCTTTAGAGTTACAAGTGGGAAAAATACAAGAGCAGCTAAATAAAATGCCAAATACAATTTTAGGAAAGCATCCAAGTAACAAGAAGTGACAACTCATTGAGGAGCCAAATTGGTCAAAGGTAAGTATTTTGTACAAGCTTCCATATTGGAAGAATAAGAAGCTTAAGCACAACATTGATGTTATGCATGTGGAGAAGAATATTAGTGAGAGTACTTACAGTACTTTGTTGGGCATTGAGGGGAGAAATAAGGATACTGACAAGGCACGGATAGACTTGCAAAATATGAACTTTAGGCACACGTTGCATTTGAAACAACGTCTTGATGGATCATATGACAAGCCTCGGGCTTTCTTTTCATTAAGCCCAAATGAAAGGGATGGTTTTTATGACTTTTTAAAATCAGTCAAGTATCCGGATGGCTATGCAGCCAACATATCAAGGTTAGTGAATGCAAAAAATGGTAGATTATCTGGTTTGAAAAGCCACGACTGTCATGTGCTACTACAACGAATTCTTCCAATTGGGTTGCGAGGGTTTGCACATAAAGACATTAGTATTGTATTGTTTGAGTTAGACAGTTTCTTCCAAGACTTATGCTCAAGGACCCTAAAGCGGAGTGAATTTGAGAAACTAGAAGAACATATAGTTCTTATACTATGCAAGCTTGAGAGGTTCTTTCCTCCAGCATTCTTTGATGTTATGGTCCACCTTGCTGTTCACTTGCCTCGAGAAGCAATTCTAGGAGGCCCAGTACAATATCGGTGGATGTACCCTATTGAAAGGTAATTAGATCCTTTGATGCATCCATCAATTGCATTTTTCCCATGTGGTATAAAATCACATAATGTGCGTATTTTTTCCTCATAGGTATCTTGGAAAATTGAAAAGATACGTTTCAAACCGAGCTCGACCAGAAGGTTCGATTGCAGAGGCTTACATTCTCAAAGAATATATTAACAACTGGTCTTTGTATATTGATGGGATTGAAACTGTGCATAATCGAAGAGAAAGAAATGAAGATTTAGGTGAATCTAGCGAAAGATTGATAGTTTTTTCACAGATTGCCCAACCTATAGGTGGTAGGCAGAATTATGGCAACTTGTCTCGTGCATTGCTTGATACTGCTTATTGGTACATATTGTACAATAGTCCTGAGCTAGAGCCTTATTTAAAGTATGTGATTTTATATGCATGTATTGTTTAATCAAGTTTTGAATATTATCCGCAATGCTTAGATGAAAATAAATTACCTTATTTTTAACAGTGAACACAAAAGCACATTGCATAATCCTACTGGAGAAATCGTAACTCAAATCCAACGACAAGAGTTTCCCAATTGGTTCAGAGAACGTGTAAGACATTTGAAATTTAATCACACACTAATAAAAATTAAACATTTTAAAGTTTCTTCATTACTTATTACTAATTAATATCACTTGTTGTATGTCATTATAGATGAATAGATTGAAAGTTAATGAGTCACCAGAAGCTACTAAACAGTTATGGTCATTAGCAAATGGTCCTAAGCTGCATGTGAAGGAGTACACAGTTTGTATGGTCAATGGTGTAAAATTCCATACAAAGGACCTAGACAATCGTCGTGTAACCCAAAACAGTGGTGTATGTACCGAAGGGGATCATGAGGGAGAAATGCACGACTTCTATGGTCATGTGTGCAAAATTTGGGAATTGGAGTATATGTTTCACCACAAAGTTGTTTTGTTCCAGTGTGATTGGTACAATACTGGTACCAATGGTCGAAGGAGAACGATAAGAACCGATGCACACTGCACAAGCATTGATGTTACAAGTCGGTGGTATGAAAATGATCATTTTATACTTCCTAGTCAAGCGAGACAAGTTTTTTACCTTCAAGATACCAAATTGGGTGAACTTTGGAAAATTGTGCAATCCATCCAACATAGGGGAGTGTTTGATGTCCCGGAAGTCGGGGGTGGAGAATCCAATGATAATACAAAAGATAGTGACGCATTCCAACAAGAAGCTATTGTTGATGTTGTCTTTATCAATGTTGAGGACAATATTATTGACTATTGTATGGGTGATGTTGAAACTGAGATTGTTCTTGAAGGTGGAACTTCAAGAGATGCTAATGAAAATGAAGAGCATGACATACCTGATGTTGATCTTGATATGGATTATGATATGTAGAATTCATAACAATTGTCTTAAATGTTGTGTGCTTGTCTTAAAGTTTTATGCTTGTTTAAGTAGCAATTGTTTTGTACTTATCTTGAACTTGATATGGATATTGATGTAGTCATTTGTTGTGTTGAGTTAGTAGTAATTGTGTTCAAATTTAGCACTTGTGAATTGCTTGATATGGATAATGGTATAGACTATGATATGTAAAGTTAGTAGTAATTGTCATTGAGATGTTTTGTACTTATCTTGAACTTGATATGGATATTGATGTGGTCATTTGTTGTGTTAAGTTAGTAGCAATTATGTTTAAATTTTGCACTTGTGAATTGCTTGATGTTAAGTTAGTAGCAATTGTACTTATCTTTCATGTCAATACGTAGTTTCAAAAAATGCCCAAAAAGGCCAAATACACTCGTAATATACTGAGGTATGAGATGACAAGATTGGATAGAATGAGGCAAAACCAAGAGATAATTGATGCTTTGGGATTGAAGCACATCTCAACTTCTCTAAAGGATTCTGCTCAGTCCAATTGTGCAAAAGGGAAAAGAAGTAGAGCTAGTGTTGTGGTAGATGATGATTATGTACCACCTATTGGTGACAATGACAATGATGATGAGTCATCTAATTCTGTAATCCATAAGGTATAATAGATGTTCCATAGGGTACAATAGATGATAATAACTTTATTGTTCCATTACTTGTAATGACTTTGTTGTTCCATTATATGTATGTTACTTACAGATGGCACCAGGACGACTTACACGCTTGCGAGGTGAGGCATCTATCCCGGTGGTCCAATCTACAATCCAATCTACGGAAACACCTCCTGAAGCAAATCCTCCTGCCCAAAGTTCTTCTAGTGCGGAGGTGCAGACTACCGGCACATTAACTAGCATGACTGGTAATTACATAGAATATACTTAATTACAACTGCACTCTATTTTTACTATTGAGATTATACTTCACTTAATTTAGCTATAATGTACGTGAAATATATAATTTTTTAACATTAATAATGTTTAAATAGGATCTGCTAGTAGAACTACCCGTGGAGCAACACGTGGTATAGCAGTACGGGCACTTGTTGAAAAAAGTGGTAAGCTACCAGTACGTATAGCTGCAGAGTATAATGCTCCTATTGGGAAGAATGCGTGCAAGCTTGTCAATCACGTTGGCGTACAAGTGCGAAGTATTTTGTCCAATTACAATGTAAAAAATTGGAAAAATGTTGATGCTGCTACGAGAGATGTGGTGCTTTAAAATATCGTGGTAAATTTACATTGATAACGTCTAACTCGTCTAATTCATATAATAATATTTTTATAATATATATACACTTCATTTTACAGGATCAGTTTGAGCTAGAAGGAGATTCCAATTTGGTAACGAAAACATTAAATACAAAATGTGGAAGATTATTGAGTTCCAACTCCCACAAGTTGCATCAGGCTTATAAAAAGCTCAAACAATCTCATGGTGCTGACTGTGCAAGAAGCCACCCGCAAATGAATGCCATGGAGAAGCAATGGACTGACCTCATTGATGGGAGATAGACCAATGAGGATTGGCTGGTAAATTATTTATGCGTATATTATTATTATCCAATGTTTACTATATTATGTTGTCAACTGATTAGATTAATATTTAGATGAAGTAAATGTATATTGTTTTATTCATGATCTAATAAATATCTTAAATATTGTTTATTAGAAAAAATCAAGAAAGAACTCTGAAAATAGGAATAAAACTAAAGGCAAACATAGATGCGGGACAAAGGCACTTGCTGTTAGGGTTGATGAGGAGGTGCGTATTTTTTCATTTTTTTAAACCTTAGTATATTGCATGTTGTGATTAATTAAGTATATTTATCTAACACTTGAATGTTAATTAATTAGACAAATAATAATGATGGTCAAGTTCCTGAATTGGCAAAAATCTTCAAAGATGTTCATTTCAATCCAAATACAAATATGTGGATACACCCTGAAGATGAAGCAACATATGTATGTGTATCATTCCATCTCAATCATGTTTGTAAAGCTATAACATATGTAGTATTAATGTTGTGATTGTTTGTTTCTTTCTCTCTTTCAAATGATAGGAAAATATTCTCAAAGTGCAAGTGGATCATTGTCAAGATCCTAATGCTATTCCCCTTACACAAGAGGAGATCTCAAACTTGGTGTTTAAGAAGAAGTCTGGTATTGTAAAAGGACTTGGCATGAGACCTTCCTCTTCTCTAGTAACCACCGCCTCCTCTAATTCATCAGTGGAGTATATCCAACGGTTAGAAAATGAGATAATTGAGCTCAAAGAGGTAAGAGTTAGAGATCAAGAGGAGCGAGCTAAGGACCAAGATGCACGAACTAAGCAAGATGAGGTCCAAAAGAATATTCTTAACTTTTTGTGGAGCAAGGGTTATGATGATGCTCTTATGGGGGTGGTTCAACATCAAGTTAAAACACTTTTTGGTTAGTACTTTATTTGCTTTCTACAACTTATACATTAGGAGTTGTGATTTTAATTTATTGGTGTGGTTACTCTTAATGAATTATTAGAAATATTTCTTATAACATAGTTAATGTTTTTACTTTACGGTTTTAACGAATTATTGTTTTTATATTTGTGCAGATTTCTTATTGGTGGCTTTTAGGAGATTTACTTTTGGCATTACTTGAAGACATATGAGAACATCTTCCATTAGTTCTAAAATAGGGTTTAGGTAGAGTTATTGTATGTATTGCAAACAATTATTGTATGGAAGGAGTTTGAATTAGATACTTGTTTTATTTTTTACTTGTGGAATGTATGGATCTTTTTTTATAAATGTGTTGTTGAAACAAATGTGTTATTCAAATGTGAGGTTTTAATAATGTAATGACAGGTTACAGGTTAATATCAAAACCATGAAAAAAATAAAAACAGAAAATAAGTTTTAGTGATGAATTTTTTCGTCACAAATATAGCAACAAAAAATTGTTTTAGTGACGAAAATTTCGTCACTAAATATATCAAAATTTTGTAAGAAATGGTTTTAGTGACGAAAATTTTCGTCACTATATGTGCTTGGATTTTCTTAAAAATAGTTTTAGTGACGAATTTTTTCATCACTATATGTACCCGAACATAGTTTTAGTGACGAAATTATTCGTCACTAAATATGATTTAGTAAACTAAAGTGTTTTTAGTGACGAAATATTTTCGTCACTGAATAGTGTTTTTAGTGAGGAAAATATTTAGTGACGAAATGTTTTCATCACTAAAAGTTTTTAAAAAAAAAATCAAATCGAACTTTTAGTGACGAAATTTTTAGTGACGGGGCTACAGTGACGAAATGAGTTTCGTCACTAAAAGTCCAATTTCGTCACTAAAGGTCCTTAGTGACGAAAGACTGGACTTTTAGTGACGAATTTTTTCGTCACTGAAAATACATTTTGTTGTAGTATTATATATCAACCTTAACAATGCCACTTATGTACAAATAAGCAACACCAATTAATTGGACTACTATTGACTATGTGAACGGTTTCAAGTTGACAAATGACTTGTGAATCATGTGGGAGCAGCACATCATTTTAACAGCAATGATCCAATCAATGGCATTTGCTTCTGCAGATTGCGTGAGAGGACACTCATTTGACATGTATTAATTAATGAGCATATTAGTAGCTGCTGTGCAGGTTTTTCCTGTTTTCAGTTGTGAGATGTACCAAGTTATATTAGGAGTAGTAAGACAAAAACTCTGGACTCAAACCAAGTTCTGATACCACTATATTGGCTATGAAATAAGTGGGTGCAAAGACTTTGATGAGTTCTAAAATTTTGCAATCAAAACCAAACTTTTCTAAGGGAATATAAACCATTTTCCCTGAACAAGGGGAAGAGAATTATTCAACCAAAGGCGTCTTGGGGTTTGGCAATAGCTATTGTACGAGTGATTGCTTAATTATCCTAGAATTTATTGCTACGGACTAAGAAATGGGCTATAAATTTATTCTTTAAATCCGATTAACACATTCTTATAGAGAATTTGTTAATAGACCATTTTAAGAAAGTTTTTATACTACTTTTATGAAAAATATAAAAAAAAAACAGTTAAAAAAAGTCATTATTTTTTTTTTCACATAAAAAGTTTCTAAAAATATTTCTTAAACCGATAGTCTTAGGGCATTTGTTAACTTTTTCCTTTCTTCTTTTACTATTTTCAATTCAGTTTAGATTTTTCTAAATACATGAATATTATTTTCAAACATTTAATTTTCCCTCTCTATTATGCATCCAACAAGAAAACATGCAAGTAAATGACTAAAAAGGACATAAATTTAAAATGCATTATAACATTCAACAAACGGTAAGTTTTAACTTTTATAACTATAAATGTACAATTTGTATATGGTCTATAGATAGAATAAGATTTGAATAAAACAATACAACAAAAATTTACTAATGGAGAGAATAGAGTCAGACTTATGAGAAGCCATAAAAAAGTTTTGAATTTGTTTGACTGGTAAGGTTTTCAAGTCTTGAATAAAACTCGCAACACTCCGTATATGGTGATTGAGGTGAAGGTATAAATATTTATCCCAATGTCAATGATATGTCATTTGTGAGAGAAATGATGAAGAGAGGTAATTGGTAGAAGGTTCTTCTCTGGGCAAAGACTTTCGCTTTCTCTACAAGGTTGGATTGGATTAAATGAGCTCTTTCAAGGTCTATATACTTATTTCACACTCTCTAACCCTATCCAACATGCACAGAGTGTGAGTGTTGGCATATATAATAAAGCTAGGAAAGAATTTATCAAAAAAAAATAGAACATCTTGTCTGCATGCCAGTCACGACCAGTCGACTAAGCAAGTTGCGAAGAGGTAGCAACGGGCTTTCTTAGACAGCCCTCATTCTTGTATGCCACGTGTCATCTCGTGAGTTGGCAGTTTGCATAAGACAGTTTTGACCACAGTTTGACCAAGCTCAAGAACTTTCTACCTAAATACGCTTTAGTCTAGAAAAACACATTAGAATTAGAGAAATAAATACATAAACTTTGTCACTGAATTAAGCCAATAAGACAAGGACTAGGAGAATTGATGCCAGTTAAATGCGGGCATAATCACAATTCTATAAAGCTACCAGTACCATTGCCTAAAAGCTAGGCAAGGGTGGTGCAGTGAGACCAGTGAGATGATCACCGTGAGTTAGGTCCTATTAAGGGCCGGCCTATTTTGAGGGCTTAAGTGAAACTCTTAAATGAGGCATTTTTTACTGTTTTTATCTACCTTATATTATTAATTTTATATAAAATATTTTTATTTAAATTTTATTTTTCTTTCTTGTTAAAAAGAATATTTTTCTTTCTTTTTTGAAATATTCTTTTTAATTGATAATAAGTGCAATTATTTCATTATTATCCTCTAACTCTGTTTTATAAATTTATTGTTCATTTGTGAATGCTCAAAAATGTGTGAAAACAAAAGAGCTATTTAGACCTTTAAATTAAAGTTACGGCTCGATTGATTTTATTCTAACTTAATACTAAGTGCGGAATAGAGTAAATGCGAGCGGATAAACAAACAAGCTACTCTAACCCATAAACATTATAACACAGTAGTAAAATGAAAGGTAAAAGAGTAGGGAAGAAGAGTGCAAATACAAGATAACACGCCGATGTGTTTTCGAAGAGGAAACCAAAGAACTCGGTGAAAAACCTCTCCGCCGCCCTCCAAGCGGTAATCGATCCACTAGACAATCAGTTGGGATACATGAGTTAGCAAGAGACTCTCTAAGCCTAATCTACCCAATGTACCTAAGCCCTCCAAGCTCCTACTCCAACAAGGCTTCTCGGAACCGTGTCTTGTCTAGCTCTTCGGATCCCGCAACAAGCTCCATGTTGCATCTGCCATCCTTGGCTTCTTCCAATGCTTCTCAGCAGCACCAAAACCTCACTGAACACTCTGAAAGGGTGTGGTAAGTGTTTGGGCTATCAACTTCTCAATGGTATGGAAATGGAGAGGTAGGAGTTGAGGAAAATCCACAAACAATTGTGTAGAGGATTGTGGGTATAACAATCTCTAACTCTTAAGGTTTGTGGCTAGTGTTTTCTCTCTGAAGCTTTTCTCAACTTTTGTGGGTAATGTGGGTATATATAGTGTGGGTATAGAAAGTGTGTATCAGATAGCACAGTTTGACAAAACAGAATGTTTCGTGAGTGTCTCGCGGGAAGGCCTTACCTGCGAGCTACTCGCGAAACACAGTTGTCTCTATCTGTCCTAACTCTTCGCATTCCAGTCATGTGCAGGGCACATGCATCATTTCGCGGGATGCTTAGTTGCGAGCCACCTGCGAAAACTCTTCTCTCTTCAATTGCTTGAGTCTTCACACTCTCTCTCTGTATCGCACAACCCTTGCAATTAAATCCCACAATAAATACAAGCTACAAAAGATTAAATAAAATTACAATCAAATTTGACACAGAATTAAAGCCAACAAAACATATAGTTGTAAATTACAACTTTACAATTTGTAAGATTTTTTACTAATTTTTTAGTTATATATTTTTATTGCTAGTGACAAATTAATCTAGAGAACTATTTTGAGATTTGGTTTTAAAATGTTTTAAAAAATTTTTATACCAAATTCACAGATTTATTTAATAAAATCAAATTGAGTAAATACTTTTCAAAAAATAAAGATTAAATAACGCCTAATTGGATCAAGAAACAATGAATTATGTAGCTAGTGTTTGACTTTTCTTTATATTTTAAAATAATAATTTATGAATTAAAAAAAAAAAAAAGGAACAAAATGATAAACCTAGAAGAGTGTAGTCACTATAACACAGCCACTAGAGGAGTCTTTACTCTTTACCAAACATTTGCCTCAAAAACCCAGAGAACCTCTACCATGTTCTTTGAAAAGAAAAAAATATTGTCTTCTTTTTCCCATTCTTTTCTAAATAACCTAGAGAAAGTAAAATAAGAAAGCTATGTCACAAAAAGGTAGAAAATTTTTTGGAAAAGGAGAGGCTTTGTTTTACCTCTTTAAGCGACTGTCGATTGCTAAGGGAGTTGCTTGTAACTGACTATCATTTTAAGTAGAGACGGAAGATCTAGCGGCAATTTTTGATTATCTGGGAGAATATTTCAGCCTCTTCAGGTAATCAATTTTAGTTTAGGAGTTTTGGAGAGATAGAGAGAGTTTGGTCTATAATTTTACTTTTTAGTATGTACCGAGACTCAAATTAGTCTAAAATTCTGAAGAATTCTAACTGTTTGAAAGAGAGAGTCAAACAAAATACATGTATATTGAGATTGAAATTTTCATGTATTAGCTAAGGTAATCGTCCTTCATACTCTTGTTTGACTTGGGAAGGCACGATATCAGTCTGACGATGTCAAACCGGGACTTTAAGTAATACCTCTCACCAGCGAGCTTATGGCACCCGTACAGGTGGACCACATCAAGCCATGTGAGCCCCAAGCCCATCTGCTCGTTGAGAGCGTCTACGTAACCCAAGACCCTAAAGAGGTTGGGGGCGCACTGGTGAGGAGTCAGCCTATGGTTAATCAGGTAGTCTCTAGTCACCCTACCCATAGGTAGCGTCATCCCTCCTTCCAAGAAGGCAATCATCGGAATGACGACTTCATCTACTTCTCTATCAGTAAGAATTCGGTTTGGAGCACAATATTGCAGGGCTACTCCTTGCAGAATACGGTACCTGGCCTTGAAACCCTCCATAGCGGCTAGAGAGTCTACTAGGTACTTGAACCTACCCATCTAAGCAAATGCAAGGGGCACTAAAAAGTCTTTCGAAAGAAAAGAGAGCCGGTTGAGGAGAAAACAATCTAAGGAAAAAGTAAAACTTATGGAAAGCGAATGAGCGACATTGTAGAGAGTTCTAGAGAAGTTGAGAGTTCTTGAAAGTTTGAAAGCTTTTGCAAAATGAGGAGAAAGAAGTCCTTCAGGCACCTTTTATAGAGGGAGAGAATGGATGGGAGTTATCCCGCTCAAACTTTGAAGAAAAAGGTCCACCATTGGATATGCGCCTCACCGTCAGATCTGGGGAACAAGGCGCCACCTGGAGCAATCAATAGCACCTCGCGAACTTCGAAATGACAGTAGCAATTATAAGGCGCATTAAACTATACTCCCACACGTGTAAATCAAGGGATCAATTGACTTCATCTTTTGGGAATCAAAATCCCACATTTTCTCCTCAGATAAGAGGGAAAAATCAGGATTTTGAGGGGCTAGTGTGGGAATAAGGCCCAGAACGACATGTTGGGCCTTGGGCCTTTGTCCAGGAATGCTGGATTGTCCGAGGAGAAGCAAGCAGTTATCAGAAGCCTCTAGTGAAAGTCTTATAAGTGAGGAACGAACGGAAGGTGATCCGAGGAGGAGCTCCTCCTCAGATATGATGAATGTAGCTCAAGCATGCATTCCAGCAACTAAGGTAATCCTCCAAAAAGATCCAGTAATAGGAACGTGTCTCATGAACGTGCAAGAAGGAAGGAAACTCAAAATATCTAAGGGAAAGCTGCTACCACCGCATTAAATGCACTGCAGCTACTTTTCTGGCCGCATTTATGTGGAGAAGACCTCTGAACAATGCTGCCTTGGCAAAAGCAACTCACAGAAAGCCAAAGAGGGTGTCTGATGGGACAGGTACTTAAGTATGAGCTCAAATGATCAACAAGTGTAGGATCAAGATAGTCTAGGAAGGGTTATATAACGTGAAAGACCCTCCATGAAAGAGGGGGGAGGGGGGGGAGAAAAACTATAAACAAATTTGTAATAGATTTTTAAGAGTAAAATATTTAAGAATCAGCGTTCTTGGACCAATCCGAGAACATTATTCCTTAACAAACTTCTGATATCTTTCTCTTTTTAGCATTAAAACCTGTTTTTATGTTATCTAGTTCACTTAAGCCTAGTTTCCCAACCCATTCTCTACAAATTTATTGTTTTGGGCTTAAGTCCATATACCCGCTGGGTTAGGAGTCTAAATCAGGTCCTTACAATTAATAATCTATTTTATGAAAGTTTTGACACTATTTTTATGGGAAATGAAAAAATCTATCAAAATTTTAATTTTTTTTTTCTTTTCCCATAAAACCTTTCTTTAAATGGACTGTTAACCAATACCTTAAGGGTATCCGTTAGCATTTTCTTATTTTCAAAAGGACAAAATTTATGTACAATTCCTTATGTGCTGTTATTTAGGTTTTCCTCTTAAGATTCTATCATGTGGCCACTTAACTAAAAAAATAAACTCGTGGCCACTTAACTAAAAAAATAAACTTCCATCCATGAAAAAAAAAAGCCACTTGGCAAAATTTTAAGAGGGATATTTAAGGAACAGAACCTAAGTACTCTACCTAAGTCTTATCTATTTCAAAAAATGGGAGAAAGAAAGGGGTTGTAATTTTCATTTTCCTATTTATTCATATGGTCCTTAACTTTTCCAAATACATGAATATCTTTTTCAAACATAATGACAACTTTCCACTTGTCTAACATGTATTCAACTAGATAACATGCAAGTAAATGACCAAAAAGCACATAAGTTAAAATGCATAGGAACATACAAGCATTGATTTTTAACGCTATAAATGTACAGCCAGGCTTTAACATATATAGATGGTCAATACTCAATAGATGGTATAGGAATCTGAATAGAACAACACAACAAAAGTTCACTCATGGAAAGAAAGCACTTTGAGCTCGTTTTCTTGCTCTTCCTTCTCTTGGCTTCTCGTAAGTCTCTTTCTCTCTATTCTTTTTACATTTTCAGTTTATTATATATGTCAAATATTTAAAATCCCCAATATTGTCCGAAAGGTCTCAAATAGGTTATCTAATTCCGACCCAAAAGCTTCTAGTTGGTTAGTTGCAAGCTTCCTTCCAAGTAGTTAATTTAATGTATTTTTACCAAAAGTAATCTTAAGGAACCAGAATTTCTTTTTTTCTTTTTTTTTTTTCTTTTTTAAATTGTTAATATAGCAAGTTATGATTGGAGCAATATTACTTTTAAATGAATTCTCAACCAACAATTCAATTATTATATATATCAAATGAAAAAAGTCACTTTATTGATAGGGAAAAAAAAAAAATGTGGCAGTAAATTAATTGTTTTATCAAACCAATCAACAGTTGCTTTTGCTAGGAAAAACAACTAAAGAGTTGCGAAAAGGTTATCAAAGGGGCCTAATTTCTACAATAATTTTCAAAAGAAAAATTAGGCTCATAGTATATAGGTAATGATTGATACAAAGTTAAACTACTTCAATATACTGCTAACACATGTACTTGATACTTGCAATTACAGAAGAGACAGTGATTCGCACCGAAGCAAGAATACAACAATGTCATGGCTGGAGCCAAAAATTCCTTGGTTCATGCATCAACGATAGTGATTGTACCACAGCTTGCCGAAATGAAGGTTACCTTTGGGGCAACTGTCATAGGAATCCAACCCCTATATGCGAGTGCCTCAATCCTTGTTGATTATTGTAACCAAGTAGTAATTGTAAAAGATCTAGGTTGTCTCTGCCTTTTCGTCGTGGTAGAAGCTTGATTATATTAATAAAGATGAACAAGCTTTCTATCTATGGGTGTATACTATTTGAGCTCTTCTTTAGCCTTTCAGTTTCAATCATGAGCTTTTATTATTATTATTATTATTATTTTAATAATTCTATAGTCACAAAGGAAAGGGGAATTTAAACATTGGATACTCCATTAGAATAACAAAAAAAATGTCATCTAGTTGAGATACAAGGCTTTTAACAAACTTAGTTATTCAATCTACCGAAACTTATTGCTTCATTATGAACCAAAGTTTTAACGTCAATGACTTTTAACTTTTTAAAAATTTTAATTCTATTTTGAAAGGGGAATAAAACACAGTAATATAATTGCATATGATTAATTACTTTGAGAGATACAGAAATGAAAAGGGTTTTTAAAATTTTCACTTTTTTATGATATATTCACATTACATAGAACTAATGAATTTCAAACTTTTGTTGTGTTGTAGTGTAAATTTTCAAGATAGATTATTGTTTAGACATATTGATTCATAATTTAAATTTTTTTCATTACTATATAATCTTATAGCTTGTTTGAATTCTTATTTATTTTATTTTTTTTGGACTATGCTGGGCATGCTATGTATGTTAATAGCGTGATGCATTGCTGTTAAAAGTTTGGGTAACTTAGTCTATGAACTGATTTAGTTGATTCGTTTTAACTTTTAAGTTGAATGGATTTGTGGGTAGTTTTTTGATTGCATTATATGCAGGGAGGGGTTATTATTTATTTGTTTAGATCCCTTAAAAACATATTAGTTTAACCTAATGATTTGATCAAGTATTTACTTAGGTTAATTATGAGATCTAGGTTAACCAATGAAACCAACCATTTCAGGATAAAAACTTGAGGAGAATTTGACCTAGCTAGCCTCAAGGTAAACAAATTTACTAGAAAGAATTGAAGTTTACATAAGATTTAACCCTAAACTTGATGCTACCTCCAGTAGAACTTACTAACACGACCACATGCAACTCCGATTCCACAGACTCTTATCTCTTGAATTTGCTTAACACAAGCTCCCACACTTATGATTTTGAGATCCCACTCAAAGATTTAGCAACACAAACTCTCTAGTTTGTGACTCCAAGACCACCATTGAATCTTTAAATCATCAACTACGTATGATCTTGATGCAACAACTTCAGATCTACCGATCTAATAATATGCAAATGGAATTCCAATAGTGACTTTGAAAGGAGAAGGCACAGAACCTTTTAGATTTCACAAGAGCAACTCCAAAAAGTATTCCAAGGACCTCTAAAATGTAGTTAAAGTTTTCTTTTTATACCCAAAAGTGTTTCACTCAAACCCTAAATGTTTTCACGGGCTTGGGCTTGATTCAAAATCTAAAGAAACTAATTTTCTGTGATTTTCGATTGATCAAGCTTCACAAAATTTGAACTCTTCTTTCTACAGCTTGAATGTTCTCATATTTTGACTTGTAATACATTGAGTATTGTCTAATCAAACCTATAGACTTAGGAATCTATATCTAGACAAGTTTGTGTTGCCAATTGTTTTAAACTTTTAAAACCTAACAATTGCAACAATAATGCATGGTGTGTTTAATAAAATGACTAAAAAGATTGTATTATGTGGCATAAATGAGGTAAACTGTGGTTTTCTTTGATGAGTTGTTGACATAATAATTGTTCTACTTTTGAGTGATTTGAGTTGCATTATAATAATAACTGTAAGGTTGAATTTAATCAACCATGTGTTGGCTTTATTCCGTGACAAATTTGCTTGTAATACAGCACTTAGAAACCTTGTATTTAGGTGGGTATCATGTAAGGGTAGTGTGTGAGAGAGTGTGAAGAAATGCTCAAGACTGTGCAGTGAAGCAGGGACTCGCGGCTGGATCTCGCGGCTAGCTCGCGGCTTGTAAGTCGCCAAAAGTTGCACACGCACAGAGCATGCAGGGGAGCTGAACAGTCATGCCAGCTGGAGCACTACAGGACAAAAATCCAGACTGGCCATTCAGTTAGCTCGCGGCTTGAACTCGCGACTCAGTTAAGTCGCGAGGTCAAGTCGCCAGTCAGCCCTGTTTTGGAAAAACTGACTCTTCGCATTCCATTCTCACACCAGTATAAATACCCCTCATTCCCACAAAATATGTGTGGCTATTCAGAAAGAAAAACCCTAAGAGAGGTTTCTTCAAAACACCCACCCAATTAGAGAGAGCTACTCATTCTTAGAGAGAAATCTTTGTAGTCTCTTCTCATTCCCTCTCTCATTGTCATACCTCTTGAGAGGAGATTTCTATCCAAACACTACCCACACCCATTTAGAGTGTTGAGTGTTTTTGGAGTTTTGGGAAGCATTGGAAGATGCCAAGGATGGCGGATGCTATGGATTATAGCGGAATCCGGTAAGCTAGAAAAGAAAAAGGTTCGGCGCAACCTCGTTGGAGCAAGAAGCTTGGAGGGCTTAGGTGCATTGGGTAGATTAGGCTTGGAGGGTCTATTGCTGTCCATGTATCCCAACTACATTTTCTAGTGGATTGTTTACCGCTTGGAGGGCAGCAGAGAGGTTTTACGCCAAGGGCTTCGGTTTCCTCTTCGATAACACATCGCGTGTTGTCTTTGTGTTTGCATCTTCCTTCCCTTTTATCTTTGCCTTTTATTATCTGCTGTGGGTTGTGATTTTAATTTGGCTTAGATAGTTTTTGCAATTCTACATTATAGCTTATGTTCATTTTCCGCACACTAGTTGTTTGACATAAAGCTTGAATTGGTTAATTTGTTAATTGGGGGTCTAAACGTTCAAGGGTGTTTTTATACACATATTTGAACTTTTATTTGGTATCAGAGCGGGTACACTTGTTTTGGTTCTATTACCTAAGTGTGATCCTTGACCCCTTATGTGTTTTGCCATGGATAATGCTTTGTATGCTTCTATGGATATTGTTGATTGTAACATGCCATGTGTTTGTGAAAATGCCTCTATGAGTGTTAATCCTCATAAGTGTGATGACATGTTATTTGAATCTATGGGTATTGTTGACAAACTCTTGAAGAAAAATGCTAAGAAGTTTCAAAAGAATTTGAGCAAGTTATTTTGTGAAAAGGATGATTTGATTGCTAAGCTCAATGAATCCAACAAATTGGTTGAGAAATATAAAAAACTTGCTGAAATTTCTCTTGAAAAGCTGAAAGAGTTTGAATGTTTGAATATGGACTTGGATGCTAAACTTGTTTTGTCTAACAAACTTGTTGATGATCTTAAATGTGAAAATGAATCTCTTAAGATGCATGCCAAGTGTTTGATTGCTGAACCTATTATTAAAAAGGATGAAAATATTTGTTGCAATCATGTTGTGGTACCCGATTTTGTGCCTAGTGTGTGTTCTACCTTAAAGGAAAAATCGGTGTATATTCCTCCACATAAAAGAAATCAAAAGGTGGAGAGAAAGGCTGTTAAGTCAAAGCCTTCGTTTAGGTCTCAACCTAAGGTTTTGAATGGATCTAAGTTTGTTCCAACTTGCCACCATTGCGGTGCGATTGGTCATATAAGACCTCAATGTCATAAGTTGAAGAGGGAACAAAACCATGTTGCTAGATCCCTTCCTAAAAGGCCTAGTGGACCTAAACGCGTTGTGTGTCACCATTGTGGTGCCTTTGGTCATCTTAGACCTCAATGCTCTAAGTTTCATGCTTTTAAAAGAATCAAAAGAAAAGAAAAACTTGAGTTTAATTGTGCTAAAAAGAGTAAACCAGTTTTGAGTGAAAATAGTATGTTGTTAAAGAAAATTGTAAGGTTGAATT
This sequence comes from Quercus tomentella, assembly GCA_028535165.1. NCBI lineage: Eukaryota > Viridiplantae > Streptophyta > Magnoliopsida > Fagales > Fagaceae > Quercus > Quercus tomentella. Next base: position 79,016,754 of record JAPQVY010000156.1, on the reverse strand, counting down.
TATTCAACCATCTAATTGGCTTTATTCCGTGCCAAATTTGCTTGTAATTCAGCATTTAGTAACCCTGTATTTAGGTGGGTTTGATGTAAGGGTAGTGAGTGAGATAGAGTGAAGTTTGCTCAAGAGTGTGCAAGAAAACAGAGACTCGCGGCTGTGACTCGCGGCTGCAAGCCGCCAGAAGCAGCACACGTGCCAAGCATGCTGGAAGGTGAACAGTCATGCCAGCTGGAGCACTACAGGACAAAACAGGACAACTGGCCATACGGTTATCTCGCGACTGGATCTCGCGACTTGGTCAAGCCGCGAGGTCAAGCCGCGAGCCACCCCTGTTTTGTAAAACCTGACGTTTCACATTCCTCTCCCACTCCAGTATAAATACCCCTTTTACCCACGATTGAGAGAGGGCTTCCAGAGAGAATTTTGAGAGAGAAACCCTAAAGAAAAACAAGATTGAGTTACCCACAATCTATACCTTAGAGTCTCTCCAAATTTCCCAACTCTTTTCCTCTCCATTGTCAAATCCTTGAGAGGCATTATACCAGACCTGGTTCTCACCATCATCATCACTGTGAGACAGTTGTTTGGATTTCTGGGAAGCAGTTAGGAAGGAACCAATCTTCATTGGTTGATGCTATGGTCTAGTAGCGGAATCCGGGAAGCTAGAAAAGAAAAAGGTTCGGCGCAACCTCGTTGGAGCAAGAAGCTTGGAGGGCTTAGGTGCATTGGGTAGATTAGGCTTGGAGGGTCTCTTGCTGTCCTTGTATCCCAACTACATTTTCTAGTGGATTATTGACCGCTTGGAGGGCGGCGGAGAGGTTTTACGCCGAGGGCTTCGGTTTCCTCTTCGATAACACATCGCGTGTTGTCTTTGTGTTTGCATCTTCCTTCCTCTCTATCTTTGCCTTTTTATTATCTGCTGTGGATTTTATTTTGTTATGGCTTAGATAGTTTTTTTAACCAATTTCATATTATAGCATATGTTAAGTTTCCGCACACTTGTTGTTTGACATATTGCTTGAATTGGTTAAGTTGTAAGTTGGGGGTCTAAACGTTCAAAGGTGTTTTTACACGTTTTTGAACTTTCAATTGGTATCAGAGCGGGTACACTGTTATTGGTTTCATTACCATTGTGTGATCCTTGACTCCCTTTTGAGATGGATAGGTCTCAATCCCTAAATGCACCTCCATATTTTGATGGTAGTAATTATGCTTTTTGGAAGGTTCGCATGAGAGCATTTCTGTGCTCCATTGATGAATCTGTTTGGGATGCAGTTGAGAGTGGTTGGACTAGACCTGAGGCAGCCAAATCCACATGGGATAAGGCAGCACTCGCTGCATCTTATGCTAACAGTAAAGCTTTAAATGCTATTTTCTGTGGTGTGTCTCCAGATGAATTTCACAGGATTTCTCACATCACCGTTGCCAAAGAAGCATGGGAGATATTGGAAACTACCTATGAAGGCACGAAGAAAGTGAAGGACACCAAGTTACAAATGTTGACCACCCGGTTTGAGGAGCTCAAAATGAGTGAGGATGAGTCTTTTGACTCTTTCTATGGGAAGCTAAATGAGGTGGTTGTCAGTAAGTTCAACTTGGGGGAGAAAACAGAGGATTCTAAAATCGTAAGGAAGATCCTTCGATCATTGCCGGAAAGTTTTCGTGCTAAAGTGACAGCGATTGAAGAGAGGAAGGACCTAGATGACATCAAAGTCCAAGAGCTGGTCGGTTCTCTTCAGACTTATGAAATGTCGCTGCCCAATCAACGGAAGAGTAAATCCCTTGCTCTTAAGACCATTAATGAGAAGGTAGAAGTCCATGACTCATCGGAAGACGATGTGGTTGATAAAGATGTTGCATACCTTGTAAAAAATTTCCGAAAGTTCTTGAAGTTCAAGAATAATGGAAAATTTGGTGATAAAGGAAAATTCCAAAGTTCTGGAAGGGAGAAAAGGGAAATCAAAAAGAGAGATGGTAAAGAATCCCAACCTACACAAGGTGTCACTTGCTTCGAATGTAACGGGCATGGACACTTTAAGAAGGAATGTCCGAATTATTTGAAATCGAAAGGTAAAGTGTATGCCACGACATTGAGTGACTCGGATTCGTCTGACTCAGAATCTGAAGAGAGCTGTGATGGAGAGGGGAACTATTCAGCTTTTATGACCATTGCTCACGTTGAGTCTTCAGATAAGTTGAATCTGCTTGTACAAGACCTTGGAGAACATAGTGATGATGAATCACTAGGAATTGTTGAAGAATTAGATGCTGAACAAGATGAAAGCACAGCAAATCTTCAAGAGAATTATAACTCACTCTTGGAAAAGTCGGGTGAGTACACAAGGGTGGCCAAGGCTGCTGTGAGAAAAATGAAGAAGGCAGAGGAGGACTACAAAAGTCTCCTAATCCGATATAGGGAGGCCAAATGCAAGATAGAAACTTTGAATGGTGAGTTGTCCGAAACTTACATAAAAGTAAGATTTCTTGAGAATGAGGTTGTGCAAGCAAATGCTAAAGTAGAGAGGGTCACCACCAAAAAGCTAGATGATGTTATCTCATCTCAAAAGAGCTTTTCAGACAAATCCGGATTGGGATATACCGGAGGAAGTAGCTCATCTGGAAATGTCACTAAAGAAGTGAAGTTTGTTAAGGCTAAAGATCCAGTTGTAGCTGACCTTACTGATGAGAAACTCAAGATGGAGGAGAAGAAGAATGTGGTGAACCAACGGATGCTGAATCCCCGTAGTCAATCTGTAGGCAGGTCTGAATCTCGTGCCAAGTCACGTCCACGACCACAAAGAGGTCCTAGAGTGACTTATGTGTGTCATTATTGCGGACTTCAAGGGCATACTCGACCAAATTGCCAAAAGCTGAGAGCAAAGAACAGTGCAACTCCTCAAAGGTCAGGAGGACCTAGAAATGATAGAAGAATTTGGGCAGGTGATCAATCTAGAGATCAGAATGGTGATCCCGGAATGATGAACGTGATGAAGATGATTGGTGCATTCACCAACTGCTTGGAAAGCTTCTCACGAAGGTTTGAAAGCCCTAACTCCCGTACCCAATCCTATAAGGAAATCACCCCAAACGCAAGTGACGTGTGGGTGAAAAAGGGTACTCATGCATAAGCATTAGAACATGTCCATGCATTAATACTTCCTATGCTTTGTGACAATGTTTGTTTGTTTTACTTGCTGTTTTTGCTATTGGATGTTTGCTTGTCTTCTTGTGCATATTTTTTTGTCTTATCAATCTTTTTGCTTCGTGTGTCAAAAATCCAAAAATCACATAAAAATTAGAAAATCAAAAAGCTTGATTGACTTTGTTGAGTTTTTGTCTCAAAACTTGTTTTGCCTTGTACCTTTGTGCTAATGGTTTTGTGCATTTTCGAGCATTGCTTGTCTTCATGCACTCATATCTCTGTGGGAGAAATTTTGAAATCTTTGTGATTGTTGTAAATAGATCTTCAAACTTGTCATGAATGATTAGTGAATGGTTTTGTTGATCTTGAGACATGCATAGACTTGTGTCTATATATCTTCCCACTCTTTATTTTTGTTTTTGCTAAAAAGAGCTCAACAAATGTAAATCTCCAAATGAAAAGAGATATTGAGCTGCAAAAGCCTGTCGCACATACTAGTATTCGACTAGAAAAAAGGGAAAGCGACTAAAAATTAAAGAGAAATGTTTATTCAAAAAGCCAAAGGCTTGTTCATCAAAAAGAAATGTCAACTATCACTCTCACAATGAGAGGTGATTGCCTCAAAAGATCAAAAAGATCAAATGTTGATTAATAGTGGAGTCAAATGTAAAGCTCCAAGTCATGTTATCAAGTTTTTGTGGGAGGTCATATATACATACTTCTATAATTGAGATGGGTCACATGATCTAGTGCTAATTGTGTATGTCTTGGTTGAATTGATCATTCAAACTTCACATTAGACTAAGGACTATCTCATTGTTGATATCCACACACAACACACAAGTTTATGTTCAATAAATGCCATATTCATTTGTGTGATTGTACTTGATAAAATGTGTTTTCACATGCTCAATCTTTGTTAAATCAAGCACAAAAAGATTTTTGAGTGTTTTAGGTGTTTTTGGAAAGTATTTTGTTTGAAAAATCTGAAAATTTCAAAAATCCAGTTTTGCCCTGTTTTGGCGGCTCAGTCGCGGGTATGTCAAGTCGCGAGCCTCAGTCGCATCTTCGCTGGTCATTTTTGGCGACTTGTTCGTGAGTGAAAGGTCCAGTCGCGAGGTTATTCAGAGATTTTCGCGGCTCAGCTCGCGACTCATTCGCGGGTAGACCTTCCAGTCGCGAAAAACACTTAGAAAATTTTTTCAAATTTTTGTCCTTAAGTGTTTTGGCGGCTTGAACTGGCGACTGTGTGGCAACTTAATCAAGTCGCGAAAATCGCGTGTTTGGCAGAAACAGGAGCAGTTTTTAAATCTTTTTCAGTTTTCCCTCGAACATTTGTAACTGTTCATTTTCTCTCTAAAATATCTCTTCCCAAACACTCCGTGCTCCCATTTTCAATCTCCATTGTTGCATATTTTCTGCTCAAATTCTTCATGTCACAGGTATGGGTTTTCAGTTTCGAGCTCATTTCTACTTGATTTTGTGTTTTTCCCCTTGATTTTTTTCTTATGTTTGTGATTTAGAAATGGGTTTGTGTTTCGGCTATTGCTCTTTGTTCATGCTTAGCTTGCTGATGATCGTGCTAAAGTTTGTTTTGTTCCTAGTTGTCTTCATCCTGTGCTTAGCTAAGTGTGTCTTTTATTTTATCTGATATTGAGCTGTTGTGTTGTTCTCAAAATGTTCCGTTTGATGTTGTGCATGTTCTATTGTGTTAATCTGTTGGGTGCATCTGTTAGTTTCACAATGCTGGTTATGAGCCTTATCATTTCCCATTATCTGTCTCATTGTCATATATCTACCTTTCGGATAGTATCTATATCTGATGTTTTTATATATGTTTCCTATCTTAGGCTTGTTTATCCATGTGATTTTTCTAAGTGGCTTATGATTTAAGTGTTCAAAGTTAATTTGTTTGGCTGAGATCTCTTTGTTAAACTACATGGTACTGACTTGTTCTGCACATATATTCCTCTATGCTGTTGTGGCCTCTTCTGATTGTTCACAGATGTCTCCTTCTCCTCCTAAGAAGAAAACTCCTGCAAAGAAGGCTGACAAAAGATTGAAAATGGATCCTAAACTGTTTAGGTCAGTTCATCACTTTGAGAGATACAAGGATAACTTCTTGAAAGCAGGAATTATTCAAGAAAGATTTGTAGATTTGGAGGACTTGAGACAAACCTTTATCCCCAGCTGTTTTGAAGGAAGAGGATGGGAAAAGCTTCTGTGTGATTTCCCTGTAGTGTGTGAACCCCTGATTAGGGAATTTTACTCAAATGTTGTGATAAGGGAGAATGAGTTAAGTTGCTGGGTTAGAGGTAAGGAATTCATTTTGGATGCACATGTCATAGATGATGCATTAGGCCTTGAAGGATTAGAAGATGAGGAATTTATCAACTACAAGGATAGGAGTGTTTCTATTGAAAAAGTTCAACAAAGGATAGGTGGGCAGAGAGAAGGGAAATGTTTGAATACCACTGCCTTTCCAGTAGACATGAGGTGTCTAACAATCATCATGATGTTTAACCTCTATCCCATTAAGAAGTTGACTACAATCAATTGTGCTAGAGCAATCTTTCTGATGGATCTCAAAGAAAAGAATTTCATAGACATAAGTTCCCACATATATGACACTATTGTGGATGAGACAAGAACAACCTCTAGGCCAAAATTGATCTTTCCCAGCTTGCTGATGAGGATTTTTAGAAGTAAGGGTGTTCCAATCCCTTAAGACATCAGTCCCATGTCCACAACTTCTGCAATTAACAAGCTTACTTGCAAAAGGATAAGTGTTAGGCTTCCAGGAGAAGAAGATGAAGGTGATGAAGGAGAAGGTGTCCCAATGGATGCTGAAGCAGAGGCAGCAGGTCATGCATCAACCTCAACACCCAGGAGGAGTGGCAAACGACCCAGAGCATCAACTTCTTCAGATACACCTCCAGATGCTTTCCAAATCATTCTGGAAAGACTTGATGGGATCAGAGAAATCCAGACTGAGCACTCTGAGAGGATGAGAGCCATGCAGGACCAGATTGATGTTTTGTCTGCAAAACTTGACAGCTTCACCACTCAGCCTGCACAGTGACCCTTTGGCCATTCCTGTCAAAAAGGGGGAGATGTGTCTGTGTCTGTTGATAATGACATTGATGATTGAGAAGCAGAAAAGCAGATCTTAAGGGGGAGTAATGTGTTGAGGGAGAGTTGTCAAATTCAAAGACTTTGTTTATATATGTTTATGTTTTGAGTACTCTTAGTGTTTTTATGTGTTTGATACACTGTGTTTTGGTGTATAGTTGTTTTTAACTCTTAACCTATACTCTTGGTTTAAACTTTAACATATTTTGATGATGTTTTTCAGGATGTTTTGTGTTTTGTACCCATATGCTTTTGTAAGCTTTTAGGGTTAATGTTTTATGCATAGGTTTGTAGGCTTTATGGTATGTACCTTGCTAATTGCAGCCTTTATGCTATGTTGAAATCAATACTTTGATCTAAATGTTCTGCATTTTGGTTTATGTACTGTCACTCTTGTGCCCTTGTAAGATTGTTCCTAGATGCATATACCTTGTGTGTTATGCATTGGTTGAGTGTTGAACATACAAGTGTCTTGCCTTGTGCTTGTTAACTTGTATGTCCTTGTGTTCATTCCAAGTGTGAATGAGCACTGTGATCACTACCTTGTGGTGTTCACTTGGTTGATCAAGCCGTGGTTTGTTTCTTAACTCCATCTTCGCTTGATCACATATTGCCTGTTTCATATGCATTTTATAATTTTCTGCTTACAATGATCATGGTGTATTGTTGTGTTTTAGGAGTATTATGTTCATATGATTCAAGTGCTTCACAGTTTCTAGAGTTAGGTGTGAGTGAGTTTTGTTCAACTGTTCCCAACTCACATGTTAAGTCTAGAGTCTGTTTTAGGGTTTTGTCACGGAATAGCCAAAGGGGGAGATTGTAAGGTTGAATTTATTCAACCATCTAATTGGCTTTATTCCGTACCAAATTTGCTTGTAATTCAGCATTTAGTAACCCTGTATTTAGGTGGGTTTGATGTAAGGGTAGTGAATGAGATAGAGTGAAGTTTGCTCAAGAGTGTGCAAGAAAACAGAGACTCGCGGCTGGGACTCGTGGGTGACTCGCGGCTGCAAGCCGCCAGAAGCAGCACACGTGCCAAGCATGCTGGAAGGTGAACAGTCATGCTAGCTGGAGCACTACAGGACAAAACAGGACAACTGGCCATACGGTTATCTCGCGACTGGATCTCGCGACTTGGTCAAGCCGCGAGGTCCAGCCGCGAGCCACCCTTGTTTTATAAAACCTGACGTTTCACATTCCTCTCCCACTCCAGTATAAATACCCCTTTTACCCACGATTGAGAGAGGGCTTCCAGAGAGAATTTTGAGAGAGAAACCCTAAAGAAAAACAAGATTGAGTCACCCACAATCTATACCTTAGAGTCTCTCCAAATTCCCCAACTCTCTTCCTCTCCATTGTCAAATCCTTGAGAGGCATTATACCAGACCTGGTTCTCACCATCATCATCACTGTGAGACAGTTGTTTGGATTTTTGGGAAGCAGTTAGGAAGGAACCAATCTTCATTGGTTGATGCTATGGTCTAGTAGCGGAATCCGGGAAGCTAGAAAAGAAAAAGGTTCGGCGCAACCTCGTTGGAGCAAGAAGCTTGGAGGGCTTAGGTGCACTGGGTAGATTAGGCTTGGAGGGTCTATTGCTGTCCTTGTATCCCAACTACATTTTCTAGTGGATTATTGACCTCTTGGAGGGCGGCGGAGAGGTTTTACGCCGAGGGCTTCGGTTTCCTCTTCGATAACACATCGCGTGTTGTCTTTGTGTTTGCATCTTCCTTCCTCTCTATCTTTGCCTTTTTATTATCTGCTGTGGATTTTATTTTGTTATGACTTAGATAGTTTTTTTAACCAATTTCATATTATAGCATATGTTAAGTTTCCGCACACTTGTTGTTTGACATATTGCTTGAGTTGGTTAAGTTGTAAGTTGGGGGTCTAAACGTTCAAAGGTGTTTTTACACGTTTTTGAACTTTCAAAAATGTTTAATGCTCTTAACTCCTTGACTATGTGCATCTCCGGTTCTCATTCTTCCAACCCTCGTCTCACTTCTCTTGAGACATTCATTCCAAACAATCGTTCCGTTTGGATGAGGAAGGGTTCCTATGGTTGAGCTTTTGCTCTTTTGGTCCTTGATCTAATTCTTTCGATCTTTATAGGACCCTTCATGCATTAAATGTCATATCTTCATGCATTTTGTGCATCTTGCATTTATTTGTATGCATTGTTTTGTTTTTTATCTTACTTTTATATTTCAGTTTTGTGTGAGTAAAAAATCCAAAACCACATAAAAAGTGAAAAATTCAAAAAGTTTGATCGTATATGTTTGAGCTCATATCACATGTGAGTTTGGCCTTGTACCTTTGTACAAATGGCTTTGTGCATTTACGAGCTTAACTTGTTATTTTTGCACTTATATCTTTGTGGGAAAAATCTTGACATCTTTGTGTGATTGTTGTAAATCGATCTTCAAGCTTGTCATGAATGATTAGTCAATAGTCATGTTGGTTTTGATACTTGTGTAGACTTGTGATTATATCTCTTCCCACTCTTTTATTTTTATTGCTTAAAGAGCTCAATAAATGTAAATCTCAAAATGAAAAGAGATAATGAGCTGCAAAAGCCGTCGCATATACTAGTATTTGACTAGGAAAAAGGGAAAGCGACTTGTATTGAAAATATTTGATGCCCAAAAGCCAAAGGCTTGTTCATCAAATTGAAATATCAAAAATTTCAGGCATCAATCTCAAAAATGAGAGGTATTGCTCAAAATGAGTTGTATTGATTTGAAATGATCAAATGATATGAATTGTAAGAAGCCAAATGAAAAGCTTCAATCTTATGTAATCATTTTCTTGTGGGGGGTCATATATGTTCACTTCTATAATTGAGATAGACCTCTTGACTTAGTACTAGTTGTGTATGACTTGATTGAATTGATCATTGAAGTTTCACTCTAGACTAAGGACTATTCCACATTTGATACACACACACATCACACATGCCTAATGTTCAATGAATGTCTTATTCATTTGTTAGATTGTACTTGTCTAAATGTGATGTGTGTGTGCTCAATCATATATGGTTCAATCAAAAAAGATTTTTGATCATTTTATATGTTTTTGGAAGTGATTTTTATCACTCTTTGTGTTCATGTTTAGTGTTTACTTTGTTTTTCATTGTTTAAACATGTTCTGTATTGAAAAACAGGTGTCAGAGTTTTTCGTGGCTCAGCTGGCGACTTGCCAGTCGTGAAACCCCAGTCGCGAGTTCATCCAGAAGCTTCTGGCAACTCACTCGCGGCTTGCTCGCGACTCACTCGCGACTCGCGAAAATTTTCGTGACTGAATTTCGCGACTCGCCCAGTCGCGAAACACCCAGTCGCGAAACGCCCAAAATGAGCTTTTTAAAGGGCTTTTTGTGGGAAACCTGTTTTAAATCTCTCTCATCCTCTCTAAAACCCCTCTTTTAATATTTTTACATCAAAACCCAACCAATTTGAATGGTTTTTCATTCCATTATCAATTCTAAGGTAATTACAAATTCTTTTCATTAATTTTGATCTGTAGATTATGTTTTGGAGAGTTTTGTGCTCTTGATTGGGATTTTTATCATAGGGGTTGGGAAAACTTAATTTTTGTCAAATTTCTTCATGGGATTGGTTTCTTTTGTTGATTTGCATTGGTTGTTGGCCCCTTGTGGCAGAAAGAACATGTATTAAGGGTGGATTTCATGATGTTCATGCATTGTTTCACATTTTTGTTCATAGTGTGCATGCTAGGTGTTTGATAAAATGCCCCTTAGACATTTTCTCGCTTGTTTGGACTCCGATGAGTACCAAACTTTGGGGTTTCTCATGTTTCCTCATTAGGAACATGTTTGGTTCATTGGTTGTGTATTTAACACACCTTGCCCCACATGAGCATTTTTCATGCATTGGTCATGCATTGCACTTAGCCACCTTTTGCACACACCTTTGCTACCCTTGTCATGCATTGGTCTTGACCTTGCTTCTTCACCCTAGCATGTCATGTCTGCCTTATGCTCTGTAGCATTTTACATTGTCTTAGGTTTGAGCTTCTTTTTCTCATTCTTCTTGCAACCCTCATGCATCATTAGCATTGTTCGTTCCTTCATCTCTTGCCCTCGTTTCTCCTTGACCCTTTGTCTATTCCTGACAAAAAGGGGGATAGTATACTCTAGAAAGTATACCGGAGTGTTTTGTCATTTATATATGACTCTTGTGCACATCCTTAGGGGGAGAAATTCTATTTCTCATGCACATTTGTAGGGGGAGAGATATTCCATAGGGGAGATGCATATACCAAGGGGTAGAAGACAATGAGATCATAAGAAAACTTTGTTCTGTTTGTTTTCTTGTTGGCTTTATGGTGCTTTAAGTTATGCTTTGTGGTTCTCATCGCATCATGTTTTTGCTTTGGACATGCATATATCCCTATGTTATTGTGCTCCATTGAATGCATGTTCGGATGATCATTTGCTTTGCTATGTGATCATTGTAGTCATTTCTATATGACTGTTTTGGTGTATGATCAAGTTGCTCACATGTTTCACATCATGTTTACTTGATCGCAATTTACTTGTTACATTATACTTGTCCTTTTATTACTTGCTTTACCTTGAGGGTCTAATGTGTTTTGTGCAAGTGTTTCAGGTTACAAATATATATGTTCCAAGTGCATCACAGCTTCTCATCACTTTGAAGGGGAGAAACTTTATGCACTTTTAGTTTATATTCAGTTTTTTGTGGTTTGTACCCATGTTGCTTTTGTAAGCTTTTAGGGTTTGTTTTCATCTGTAGGCTTTATGGTTTGTACCATGCTTTATGCAGCCTTTATGTTTTTGTTAAATCTGTACTTCTAACTAAATGTCTTGCATTTTCTTGTTAAGTACTGTCACTCTTGTGCTCTTGTAGGATTGTTCCTAGATGCATATACTTAGTGTATTATGCATTGGTTGAGTGTTGGGCATACAAGTAACTTGCATTGTTCTTGTTAGCTTGTATGTTCAAGTGTTCATTCCAAGTGTGAATGAGCATTGTGATCACTACCTTGTAGTGCTTACTTGTTTGATCAAGCCATGATTTTTTTCTTATCTTCATCCTTGCTTGATCACCTTATGCCTGTTTCATATGCATTTCATGTTTTCTACATACAATGATCATGGTGTATTGTTGTGTTTCAGGAGTTTCATGTTCATATGATTCAAGAGCTGCTCAGCTTCTAGATTTAGGTGTGAGTGAGTTTTGCCATTGTTCCCAAACTCACGTTTAAGTCTAGAGTCTGTTTTAGGGTGTTTTGTCACAGAATAGCTAAAAAGGGAGATTGTAAGGTTGAATTTAATCAACCATGTGTTGGCTTTATTCCGTGACAAATTTGCTTGTAATACAGCACTTAGAAACCCTGTATTTAGGTGGGTATCATGTAAGGGTAGTGTGTGAGAGAGTGTGAAGAAATGCTCAAGACTGTGCAGTGAAGTAGGGACTCGCGGCTGGATCTCGCGGCTGGCTCGCGGCTTGTAAGTCGCCAAAAGTTGCACACGCGCAGAGCATGCAGGGGAGCTGAACAGTCATGCCAGCTGGAGCACTACAGGACAAAAATCCAGACTGGCCATTCAGTTAGCTCGCGGCTTGAACTCGCGACTCAGTTAAGTCGCGAGGTCAAGTCGCCAGTCAGCCTTGTTTTGGAAAAACTGACTCTTCGCATTCCATTCTCACACCAGTATAAATACCCCTCATTCCCACAAAATATGTGTGGCTATTCAGAAAGAAAAACCCTAAGAGAGGTTTCTTCAAAACACCCACCCAATTAGAGAGAGCTACTCATTCTTAGAGAGAAATCTTTGTAGTCTCTTCTCATTCCCTCTCTCATTGTCATACCTCTTGAGAGGAGATTTCTATCCAAACACTACCCACACCCATTTAGAGTGTTGAGTGTTTTTGGAGTTTTGGGAAGCATTGGAAGATGCCAAGGATGGCGGATGCTATGGATTATAGCGGAATCCGGTAAGCTAGAAAAGAAAAAGGTTCGGCGCAACCTCGTTGGAGCAAGAAGCTTGGAGGGCTTAAGTGCATTGGGTAGATTAGGCTTGGAGGGTCTATTGCTGTCCATGTATCCCAACTACATTTTCTAGTGGATTGTTTACCGCTTGGAGGGCGGCGGAGAGGTTTTACGCTGAGGGCTTCGGTTTCCTCTTCGATAACACATCGCGTGTTGTCTTTGTGTTTGCATCTTCCTTCCCTTTTATCTTTGCCTTTTATTATCTGCTGTGGGTTGTGATTTTAATTTGGCTTAGATAGTTTTTCCAATTCTACATTATAGCTTATGTTCATTTTCCGCACACTAGTTGTTTGACATAAAGCTTGAATTGGTTAATTTGTTAATTGGAGGTCTAAACGTTCAAGGGTGTTTTTATACACATATTTGAACTTTCAATAACTTTATGCTAGCATATTCTAGCTGCTATGACAACATGGTCCTTAGAAATCAGCTATCTTTAACTTTGTCACTATCAGTTTCCCATTGCTTACATTTCATTTGTATTGACATGCTGTAGTTTTTGAAAGTTTTTGAGCAGTGTGCTTAATCCTAAGATTGGCCTTAAGTTGAGATTTTGTATTAGTTGCCTTGAGATTCCCTTAAGGGTCCGTTCGATTGGAGAGATAGAAAAGTGGAAGGATAGAAAATGAGGAAATGGTAGAAAAGTGGGAGGATAGAAAAGATTTAGTTTTCTTTCATATGTATTTGGTTGGGAGGATAAAAAAGTAGAGAGATGGAAAACTATGAAAAATGAAGTTAGTATAAATTTATAATTATGTCCCTATTAAATAAAACAAAAGACAATACAATTTTTTTAGACACATTTATTTGTTTAAAAAATTATGTATGGACATTTCACTTTTTTTTTTAAATTATTATTTTAAAGGCACAAGCCAGATTAGAAAACCAATGAAAAAAAAAAATAGAAAGGAAAGTGATAAAAACAAAAGAAAGAAAAAGAAAAAATGAGATAAAAAAAACCCCCAAAACAACATGAATGTGCATGTTAGTAGCAGAGAAAGAAAAAAAGAAAAGAAAAGAAAAATGAACTATGGAAGAAAGTGATAAAAACAAAATAACAAAAAGAAAAAGAAAAATGTGGGATGAAAAAAAAAATCCTGAAACAACGTGAACGTTAATAGAGAAAGAAAAAAACAATCATAATAATAAATGTTAGCAAAGAAGAATGTACCGGGGCATTTTAAGCATTTTGGGGAGAAAATATTTTGGTAGATTCGGGGAGAAAACACCCATGTCTCACCACATTTTTTTCCACTCCTCCTCCCAACCAAACACCCATTAAAACCTCTTTCTCTTTACTTTTCTCTCTTAAATTTTCTATCCTCCTTAAAATCTCTCCAAACAAACGCACCCTAAGTCTGATGGAACTACTTTTCTGTTTTTCTACTTTTTTTTACTTCATGTATAATGAGTTCTCTCCGTGATTGCCTCTTTTAAATATTTGATAGTTGGTTTCCTCTCTCTTTTGTTTAAACAGACAAAAAAAGAGGGATAAAAAGAAGATGAGTTAGCAGCCTAACAAATGGGAGCCCAAGCTCCATATATTGTGTACACACTTTTAAGGATATCCTAAACAGCCCCGATTTATACACACAGCAGCACCTTCTATATATACATATATATCCATGCACATGCAGGTACAGAATCAAGTACCTATTTATATATTAAGCCGGACCATTACAGTTATACTGATGCTTCGTTCCATTACAAAGGCAAACGAAACCACCATGACTATTGGTTGCACAGATTCCATGGGTGCTCTCACATGATTCACATAAACCAACAGGTTCCCCTGTTAACTTGAAGTCCTTGCCACAGTCAATAGTATTGCAATTGACAGGGTTGCTTGCTTTTACAGAAGTGGTATTGATAGGGGTGAGGAGGAGGAAGATAAAGATAAGAAAACGAAGAAGCTGACCCATAGAGCCAAGATTCTGGAAGTGGGTTTTGTGTTCTGAACCTATCATTGAAAAAAAAAACATAAGAAGAAGAAGAGGAGCTATCAGGTATGTTAGTAGTAAAATGCTTAAAATTCTAACAAATCAACAATAGTTTATGTTCGGGCATTTGCTCTTACAGGGGAGAGTACAAACATACAAAAAAAAAAGCTTCAGAATCCAAAAATTCACGGCCAAAAAAAAAAAAAATTTAATGCATTAAAAAAAAAACTCTGTGATTTATGAGTTATATATGCATACTATTGTGCTAATATTTAACACGCTATATAATGAAAGCAACATCATCCACTTAAATTTCATTGTGTATATGACCCGTATATATTATGTTGCATGTTCCAAGGAAATTTTCTAAGCATCCAAACACACATCCATAAGATAGAGATGAATAACTACTGACCTGGAAGCATCTTTCTTTAACAAAAGTCCAAACAAAATATGAAGGACACTTCGGTGTAATTTTTCTAACAAATGAATGTGTATGTTGTTGTAGGGGTGCAAAATTACTAGTGGAACATCATTCAAATATCACTCTAAATTAAAACACACTCTCTGTTACATGCTTGACACATCAAAAGAACATAATCTTCCTTGAGTGACCAAGAAACTAACAAACTCATTCGAAGTTTAGGCACTAGTGTTTTTGCACATCACAATAGGAGCTAATACCCCATTTAGACTCGCTCCACTACTAAAATTGCACACTCACATAATGTCAATCTAGAAAACTAGTACTCCTATTTATACTTAATAGAATGTCGGGGTTTTTAAGCTGACTTTAAGCAACCATCATGCCAACAATAATTGATGTACTAGTTGTGCGAGCTTACCGTGGCGGCTCTAGAAATAATTTTTACGGGTGTCATTTTAAATTTGTGTTGAAGAGATTAATAAGGATCTTTTTTTGGATAATTTTTATTTTTTTTTCATTTTAATCGATACGATGATAAGATGAAATTTTTTTTGTAACCCATAATCCGAAGGAAGATTTTTCAAGTCAACATGAGTTTTCTTAGAAGATGAATATTGTGATATACGTGATTTCCTTGTCATATATTTAGCAAGATAATAAATGATAAATTATAAGTCTCTTTTTTTTTTTAGAATAATAAACTATATGTTTATTGGACATATTGTTCGTAATATAATAAATATATTAATTATTATTACTAAGATTAATCTTGGGAATCATCTACTGTCTCTTTCTATAATAAAGTTATTAATTATTGTTGTTAAGTGAACTTTAATTATTATTACTTAGAATACTTCAATTTATTATTTATTAGTTTTTGTCTTAAATACTTTCAATTATTTTATTTAACAATTCAACTCAAATTTGACAACTTATTGGTCTTTTAGTCATTGAGAATAATTTTTTTTGTCTTTTGCTTCACTCTATTAAGAATTCAACATTACTGTGGGGGGCAAGCTTTGTCAGTCAACAGTGGGCCTTAGGACCAGGATGAAGCCCAGCCATGGCGGGAAGCGAAAACAGGGTCGGGAGACATTTAGCCCAATCCTGTTGGGCCGGGCCGGTTTTATTTAAGGATCGTCCGAGGAGTAGTGCCTCCTTGGACGCACTTAATGGACGTCAAACACGTACCCTGTCCATGGTGAGGAACCCTTCTAAATGAAGGAAATGCTAAACGGGCAGGGAACAACCACTACTGCCGCATTAAATGCAGGGAAACTACTTTTCCAGCCGCATTAATGTGGATTGGACAGAAAAATAGTATTATCTCGGCCATTGCAACTCACAGAAAAAGGAGGAGGATGTCCTTTGGGACAGGCACTCGAGTAGAGGCCTAGATGGTGAACAAGTGTAAGGTCATTATCAATTAAAGGAGGATATATAAGAGCAGAAAGTCTCCACGAAAGGGGGGGGAGGGATTTTCCAAAAGGAGAGCGAGTGGAACACTAAAGCAGCCTCAGGGATGGTCATGTCAGAAAACTGAACAAAACAATCTCACGTCCCATTTGTTGCATGGTTCACCATTAATCACGTCCACTCTGTCAAGACCTAGCTCTGAGTCCCACTCTCTACAAATTCATTGTCGAGGGTCTTTTAGGCCAAGATCGCTGGCTTGCTGGGCCTGGGCCCCAAAAACCGCCCTTACAATTGGCGCCGTCTGTGGGGAGAACTTGTGTCTCGACAAGTGAAACCGCGAGAATGGAAGGATCAGGTCCACACCAAACAGGACGTGCAGACTCCCAACGACAGGACAATGTTATGAATCTTGAACGGGAGAAGGACCAAAATAAACAGCGAGAGGGAAGTGTGAACACCTCTCCCACAGGAGTGAGCCGGTCAAAGGGGAAGGGTCGTGCTTCCCCTGAGCAAAACGATCGAAGGATTCTGCTGCAAGAGATTGATGCCTTAAAGAAAGAGTTGCGCCGAGCGCAGCGAAAACGTCATTTATCCCGCTCGGACAGTAGCAGTGATGGGGACAATGAATACAAGCAAACATCGAGAACCCCTCCGAGCGAGACCTTCTCTTACGAAGAAGAGCGGCCTTACAAGCGCGGCCACAAGAGTCCATCATACCACGGCACAGCCAATGATGCCATGAGCCGTGCTTTGGATCGCATATCCCAATCTCCTTTCACGCGAAGGATAGAGAGGGCAATGCTTCCTCGGCGGTTCACTCAACCGGCATTCGCCATGTACAATGGTCGGACCGACCCAGTAGAGCACGTAAGCCAATTTAATCAGAGGATGGCCGTCCATTCCAGGGATGAGGCACTAATGTGTAAGGTGTTTCCGTCCAGCTTGGGACCTATGGCCATGAGATGGTTTGATTCCCTCCCACCAAACTCCGTTGACTCCTTTAAACAGCTGACACAGGCCTTCGGCTCTCGCTTCATAACCAGTAGTAGGGTTCCTCGGCCCCTGGATTCCCTCTTGTCCTTGTCCATGCGAGAAGGAGAAACGTTGAAAGCCTACTCGGATAGATACTGGGAAATGTATAACGAGATAGAGGGGAATTATGATGATGTCGCCATCAGCACGTTCAAGAGGGGCCTGCCGACAGATCATGGCCTGAGAAAGTCCCTCACTGGGAAGCCGGTCACCAGCGTGCGTCAACTCATGGACAGGATTGACAAGTACAAAAGGGTCGAGGAAGACCAGCAGATGGGGAAGGGTAAGGCGAAGGTTGTCCCTCAGGAGAGGCGGGACTTCAGGTCGGATCGTTTTAACAATAGTAACAGGTCGAGAGGTGATTATATGGGGCATCACGGATCTACTGGGGCTCAGGCGGTTCATGCTGTGTTTCGAGAACCGCTACACAAAATCCTGGAGAAAGTGAAGTATGAACCTTTCTTTCAGTGGCCAAACAAGATGGCTGGTGATCCGTCGAGGCGCAATCAAAACCTGTATTGCGCGTACCATCAGGAGCCAGGTCACACCACGGACGATTGCAGAAGTCTGAAGAGCCTTTTAGATCGGCTCGTCCGGGAAGGGAAGCTGAGGCATCTACTGCATCGCCCTGAAGGAGGACAGGAACCGTCGAACAATGAAAGCGGACAAAATACGTTGAGGCCGCCCATCGGCACAATTAATGTCATCCTCGCCGCACCTGGAAGGACAGGTTCTGCCCCTTTCAGGGTGATGTCAGTGAGCGGTATCCCAGCTCAGCCGGACAGCAGAGTTCCTAAAAGGGCCAGGGTGGATGCCGCTCCCTTAATCGGATTCTCGGAGGATGATAAGCGAGGTACCATTCAACCCCATGATGATGCCCTGGTCGTCACACTCAGAATCGGAGGTTATGACGTGAAAAGGGTGCTAGTCGATCAAGGTAGCGCTGTGGAAGTAATGTACCCCGACCTATACAAGGGGCTGAATTTAAGGCAGGAAGACCTTTTACCGTACGATTCTCCTCTAGTCAGCTTTGAAGGAGCAATCGTCACCCCGAAAGGCATGATCAAGCTGCCTGTGCAAACGGACTCGGACGTGGTGGAAGTGGACTTCATTGTAGTAGATGCGTACTCCCCCTACACAGCTATCTTTGCCCGACCGTGGCTTCATGCGTTAGGGGCTGTACCATCAACCCTGCACCAAAAAGTGAAATACCCGTACGGAGGTCAAATAAAAGAAATAATCGGGAACCAGGGCATGGCCAGGCAATGCATGGTGTCGGCAATTTCGCGACAGCAAAGTGGTGAGCCTTCCACATCAGCCAAGAAGAGATTATAGCAATTAATGAACTCGGCCCCAACCGTGGGTGAGAAAAGACCAGCCCCGGAGGTAAGTTGTGAGGATCTGGAGAAAGTACTCGTCGGATCAGACCCAGAGAGGTTCTTTCAAATTGGTTCAGAACTACCGCCCCAGGAGAGGTCAGCATTGATTGCTTTTCTCCGACAGAATGTAGATGTGTTTGCGTGGGACCCCTATGAAGCCCCCGGGGTCGACCCAGGTTTCATCTGCCATCACCTGAATGTGAATCCGGCTATAACACCTAAAAGGCAGCCTCCTCGGCGACCGTCGAAAGAACATACCGACGCCGTAAGAGAAGAGGTCGCAAAACTGAAGAGGGCAGGGGCTATCAAAGAGGTCTTCTATCCTGAGTGGCTGGCCAACACGGTCGTGGTAAGAAAGAAGAGCGGGAAATGGCGGGTCTGCGTAGACTTCACAGACCTAAACAAGGCCTGCCCAAAAGATCCCTTCCCTATGCCTCGGATAGACCGGTTGGTAGATTCGACTGTCGGACACCCCAGAATGAGTTTTCTAGATGCCTTCCAGGGCTATCACCAAATACCCTTGGCCGCTGAAGACCAGGAGAAGACTGCTTTCGTCACGCCGGTTGGGAATTATCATTATAAGGTTATGCCTTTTGGCCTGAAGAATGCCGGCTCAACTTATCAAAGGATGATGACCAGGATGTTCGAACAGCAGATGGGTAAGAGCGTTGAAGTATACATAGACGACATGGTGGTTAAAAGCAAGTTAGTGCCCGACCATATTGGAGACCTCGGCGACGTTTTTCAAATTCTGAGAAAGTACAAGCTACGGCTCAATGCAACTAAGTGTTCATTTGGGGTGGGATCTGGGAAATTCCTGGGTTATATGGTCACTCACAGAGGCATAGAGGTTAACCCTGACCAGATAAGAGCCATCCATAGCTTGCAGCCTCCTCAGAATCCTAAAGAGGTCCAAAAGCTTACTGGTATGATAGCTGCTTTAAACCGTTTCATCTCGCGCTCAGCAGACAGATGCAGGCCATTCTTTCTCCTATTACACAAGTGGAAGGGATTTGAGTGGAATGAGGAGTGCGTTACAGCTTTCCAACAGCTAAAAGAATACCTCGCCCGACCGCCTATTATGTCCAGCCCCGATGCTGACGAGGTCTTATTCGCCTACATCGCCGTCGCCCCCCATGCTGTCAGCCTGGTGTTGATCCGAGAAGACAACGGCGCGCAGCGACCAGTCTATTACGTGAGCAAATCACTGCAGGAGGCAGAAACCCGCTATCTCCCCCTCGAAAAGGCTGTTTTGGCCGTCGTACAAGCCACGCGAAAGCTTCCCCACTACTTTCAAGCACACACTGTAGTGGTGCTAACGCAACTCCCCTTAAAGGCCATTCTACGCAGTGCGGACTACACCAGCCGAATCGCAAAGTGGGGAACAATCCTGGGTGCCTTCGATACCAGATACATGCCTCGCACTGCTATAAAGGGCCAGGTCCTCGCCGACCTCGTGGCAGAGTTTGCGGAACCCACGCTAGAAGTCATGCTAGGGGCTGATGGGAAAATGATCAGCACAGTCTCTCGACACGAATACACTTGTTGGAGAGCACACGTTGATGGCGCGGCGAATCAAAGGGGCTCAGGAGTAGGAATCGTTCTGCTCTCCCCGGAAGGTCTAACCATAGAGAAGTCATTGAGACTCGGATTTCCAGCCACGAACAATGAAGCCGAGTATGAGGCGCTACTCGAGGGAATGTCGATGATTCTAAAAATGGGGGGGAAATCCGTGGACATACTCTCGGATTCGAGGCTCATTGTGGGGCAAGTAAACGGAGATTTGGAAGCCAAGGACGACAGGATGCAAGACTATTTGGATCGGGTTAGACACCTGCAGACCCACTTCCATCATTTCCGCCTGACGCACGTGCCCAGAAGTGGAAACGCACATGCTGACTCCCTCGCGACGTTGGCTACCTCATCGGCCCAGCCCCTTCCTCGGGTCATCTTGGTAGAAGACCTCATCCATCCCTTAGCAGGGAAGGCCAGCGGAGTTCGAGTACATACCGTCAGGACAGGTCCGAGATGGATGGATCCTCTAGTGCTGTACTTACAGCACGATACCTTGCCGGACGATAAGATGGAAGCCGACAAAATCAGGAGAAAGGCTGCTCGATTCTGGTTGTCCGAGGACTCCAAGCTTTATAGACGCTCGTTTTCGGGGCCCTACTTGCTGTGTGTGCACCCAGAGGCCACTGAACTCATCCTGGAGGAGTTACATGAGGGAATTTGTGGAAGTCATACCGGGGGTAGGTCTTTGTCCCACCGGGCCCTAACGCTCGGTTACTGGTGGCCGAGCATGCACAAGGAAGCCCTGGAGTATGTGAAGAAGTGCGATCAGTGTCAGAGGTTCGCCCCAAATATACACCAGCCTGGCGGAGAGTTGAACCCGCTATCCAGTCCCTGGCCATTCGCACAGTGGGGCCTAGACATACTCGGTCCGTTTCCCAAGGCAACAGGGAACAGGAGATTCCTTCTCGTCGGCACTGACTACTTCACCAAATGGGTGGAAGCCGAAGCTCTGGCGAACATTAGGGACGTCGATGTCAAGAAATTTCTTTGGAAGAACATTGTCACCAGGTTCGGCACCCCACACACCCTGGTGTCCGACAATGGACTCCAATTCGACAGCAAAGCCTTCAGAAGATACTGCAGTGAGCTAGGAATTATTAACCGGTATTCCACGCCAGCTTACCCACAGGGTAACGGACAAGCAGAAGCTGTCAACAAAACAATACTGAACGGACTTAAAAAGAGATTGGATGACGCAAAGGGAAGGTGGGCCGAGGAGCTAGCCCACGTCTTATGGACATACCGCACCACACCCCGTAGGTCTACTGGGGAAACCCCTTTTTCTATGACCTACGGAGCCGAGGCTGTCATCCCACTGGAAGTAAACTTCCCCACCCAGCGAACTGCCGCTTTCTGCCCCACTGCCAATGACAAACTTCTGGAAAAAAGCTTGGATCTCATCGATGAAAGAAGGGAAAGCGCTTCGGTCCATCTAGCTCACTACCAGCAGAAGCTCAAGCAAGGTTACGACACCAAGATAAAGCCCAGACCGCTGGCGCCTGGAGACCTAGTATTGAGGAAGGTCTTGGGCACCGCAAAAAACCCTGCGTGGGGAAAGCTCGGACCAAACTGGGAGGGACCGTACCGTATCACTTCCGTAGCCGGCATAGGAGCCTACTTCTTGGAAGACTTGGACGAACATGTAGTGCCACGCCCTTGGAATGTAAATAACCTCAAAAGGTATCACTATTAATAAAAGTATCTTTTTCACTTGAGTTCTGGTTTCCTTGTGATTTTTGCCTTGTACCCTATTTTTTTTTTTTTTCCTTTAAGTACTAGACAGAACCAAGGTTTTGCATGGTCCTTGGACTCAAGCCTATGGGGAAACTAGCTACGTTAACAATAAGCGTTAAACAGAACCTTAGTCCTGCCTGGCTCCTCGGACCACAGACTTGGGGGAAATTAACTGCTAAACTGTTCCTAATAAGTGCTAAACAGAACCTAAGTCCCGCCTGGCTCTTCGGACCACAGACTTGGGGGAAATTAGCCACATACATTTAAGTACTAGACAGAACCAAGGTTTTGCATGGTCCTTGGACTCAAGCCTATGGGGAAACTAGCTACGTTAACAATAAGCGTTAAACAGAACCTTAGTCCTGCCCGGCTCCTCGGACCACAGACTTGGGGGAAATTAACTGCTAAACTGTTCCTAATAAGCGCTAAACAGAACCTAAGTCCTGCCTGGCTCTTCGGACCACAGACTTGGGGGAAATTAGCCACATACATTTAAGTACTAGACAGAACCAAGGTTTTGCATGGTCCTTGGACTCAAGCCTATGGGGAAACTAGCTACGTTAACAATAAGCGTTAAACAGAACCTTAGTCCTGCCTGGCTCCTCGGACCACAGACTTGGGGGAAATTAACTGCTAAACTGTTCCTAATAAGCGCTAAACAGAACCTAAGTCCTGCCTGGCTCTTCGAACCACAGACTTGGGGGAAATTAGCCACATACATTTAAGTACTAGACAGAACAAAGGTTTTGCATGGTCCTTGGACTCAAGCCTATGGGGAAACTAGCTACGTTAACAATAAGCGTTAAACAGAACCTAAGTCCTGCCTGGCTCCTCGGACCACAGACTTGGGGGAAATTAACTGCTAAACTGTTCCTAATAAGCGCTAAACAGAACCTAAGTCCTGCCTGGCTCCTCGGACCACAGACTTGGGGGAAATTAGCCACATACATTTAAGTACTAGACAGAACCAAGGTTTTGCATGGTCCTTGGACTCAAGCCTATGGGGAAACTAGCTACGTTAACAATAAGCGTTAAACAGAACCTAAGTCCTGCCTGGCCCCTCGGACCACAGACTTGGGAGAAATTAACTGCTAAACCGTTCTCAATAAGCGTTAAACAGAACCTGAGTTCTGCTCGGCTCTTCGGACCACAGACTTGGGGGAAATTAACCACATGTATCCAAGTGACGGAAGGGACCCAAGGCTTCCTTCTTCCCCTCGGACCACAGCCTCGGTGAAAATAACTACTACTTGATTAGCTCATACTTAATCGCATTGTTTAAATTACGACTAATGGCTCAACCTCGGAATTCTACTGATATAGTCAAAATTCATTCATAACAAAGGCAAAGTAGAAGCAACGAAACAAAACGAAACGGAGTTATATCATTCATCAAATGCCAAAATGTTTCGTTTTACACATATTTGCGAAGCCTAAGCAAACAAAAAGCAAAAAGCAAAACCTACTATAAGTTAATCCCTACACTAATGCTTTAAACTTGGTCCTGGGCCAAGCACTTCTCGGGGACAGTGGCCACGGGGTTTTCCTCCTCAGCCGTTGGTTTAGGCCCAGCTTCCTTAGCCTGTGCAACGACGTCCCTTATAGTAAGGGCGTCTTCTGGCGATTTGCCCCTGGCTGACGGCTGCCCCTCCTCGTTTCCATCCTTGCCCCCTGGGATGTCGGCGCCGGGAGGGACGGTTTGTGCAGAGGCGAGATCCCCTAGGGAATCCGAGCCAGGGATCTCGCGAATATCCTGTGGGAAGAAGATACTCTCGAGCCTCCTAAGGTCGGAATCCACAGGGACTGCTGCTCGGTCCATGGCGACTCCCCAGGACTCAGTAACGTAGTCCCTGCAGACCACAGCTACCTCTTCGGCCAGCCTAGTTTCAGTATCCGCCACTCCCCGTTCATAAGAGGCCGCCACCGCAGCCTCGGCGGCCTCCCTGGCCAATCTGGCCCCTTCCTTCACTTGTACCAGCTGCGCCTTAAGATCCTGGACCAATTGCTTCTCGGTCGCAAGGTTTATCCCAGACAAGTGAAGCTGTTGGCGCATGTCCTCGGCCTGCTTCATTGTGCTCTCAAGGCCCGCATTGGCGCTGTCCCGTTCCCTCACAGCCTCCTTAAGTTTTTCTTTTAGGCTCTCCTTTTCCAGCTTCAGGACAGCAGCAGTTTTCTCCGCGGCTACGCGGGATTGGACCTCGCCATTAACCTCGTCCCGTGCACTTTTCGCCCGCTCTTCGGCGACGTAAACTTGCTGGGTGATCTGCATAGAGTTAATAAAAGTGTCGTTAAAACGAAAACAACGCTAGCTGAAGGTGGAGCACAGCGTCCAATCTGGCCAAGGCTTGTTGCTCACCATAGCGAGATCCCTCTTCAAAGACTTGAAGAGGTCTGGTTGCCCCGTTTTCCTGAGCCCGTCCATGTCGCGAGGCAAGAGCAGAGGTTGCTGCAGGGCCTCGGCAAGGTTGGTCGCCTGCCCCCGTGTGGACTCCCAAATTGTGGCATCCCAGGGAATGGGAGCACCGTCCAGTTCCAGCCGTGGGCTCCAAGTACGTTGCGCCCTCCTCAGCGCCGCTTCATCTCGGCTGTCAGTGGACTTGGCCCGCTTATCCTTGGGCTCCTTTCCTTTCTTTTGCTGCTTGGGTTGCTGAGGGCCGACCTCACCCTCCTCCAGTTCTTCCACTGGCCTCTTCCGCCTCAAATTGGGCATAGGCTGAAGTGGGGGGTCGGTGGATGAAGGAGGAGGAGGGGGAAGCTTAGCCGGAGCCTACTCCTTGGGGGCGTCCTTAGAGGACTGTCCCTTGTTCCTATTAGATAGAAGGCCCCGGAGGCCAGCCCTGGGCTTCAAGTCCATCCCTTCTTCCTCAACCTCTTGGCTAGTATCAACTTGTGCGACGACTAGACCGAGGGCAGGGGCTGCTGAAGCACGGTCTAAGTCTGTGTCAGAGTCCGAGAGCTCTACAACTCTGGCCGACACCTCCCCTTCCTCGGCAAATTGGAAACGATCTATCTGTTCCTCTAGGGAAGAATGCGAAGAACCAGCCTCCTCCTCCGGAACAATCTCTGCAGGAATGGGGCGGTGATCAGGCAATCGAGCAGGAGGCAAATCTGACGAAGCGAGAAACCCGGGTATGGAAACGTTTATACGTGCCAATCTCGGACTTCCAGCCCTGATAGCTTAACCAGCTTCCACCAAGGACCGAGAAAGGGGAACAAAATCCAAAATCAACGGAGCCGACCGCAACTGTCCGTCCTCGCTCACGAAAATCTCAGATCTCAAGAGGTAATTTAGAGCAGGAACGTTGACCAGGCTCAGCCGAGGGGTTGTGTGCTCTTTGTCTGCAAAGATCGTTAAGTGAGCTATGTTAGTCCGAGGAGACATGCAGCTATAACAAAGGAAACACAACACAAATAAAGCAAAACAAAGGGGGAAAACTCAAACTAGGGTCCTCTCCGCGGAACCTAATGTTATGGCACCCCACCTGGCTTTCCTGCCCTGGTCGGACAGTGAATGCCGTCATGCCATGGTCCGGAGACGATCAAATGGTCGTCCTTCAAGCCTTTGCTGGACTTGGGGAGGCAGGATATCAACCTCACTTCATCAGACCTGGACTTTAGGTAGTATGAGTCACCGAGCCTGTGGCATTCATAGAGATGAACCACGTCGCGCCAAGTTAGGCCGAGGTTCATCTGGTCGTTTAATACGTCGGTGCACCCCAAGATCCGGAGCAGGTTTGCGGTGCACTGATAGGGGGTCAATCTATGACCACGCAGGTAGTCCCTAGTTATTCTCCCCATGGGGATCGTCATTCCTCCCTCCACGAAGGCTATCATTGGAATCACGACCTGCCCTGACTTCCTTTTGAAGAAAATTTCCTCTTCGTGGCAGTACTCTAAACCTACCTCCGGTGGAATACGATACTTCGCCCTGAAGCCCGCCATACCGGCCGGAGAGTCTACCAATTTTGAAAGCCTACCCATTCCCCCTAATCCTAGGTTACACGAAGGAAGTTCGCCTAAAGAAGAGTAACGAAGAAGAAACGCGCACTTACGGGTAAGAAACTTGACGGAATCTTCAATAAAATGATGGCGAAGATAAGAGCGTACTGAAGAAGAACGCACTAAGGTCTTCTGAATACTGGCGTTTTCGTAGAAAATGGGGAATAAACGCCTTCAAGACCTTATATACCCAGAGGAAGTTGGACAGACGCACTCCCGCCTAGAATAAACAAAACGTTGTTCGCCGTTGATGTGGTCTCCAACCGTTGGATTGAAAAGGCGTAATACTCCAAAAGCTGCAGTTAACTCCCCCCGGGGCATTAAATGCCTTCAGCATTAATGAGGCACGTGATGACACACGCTCGCCCGGATAAAGTAGAGAACCACGATGGACTGTCCAGCAATTATCAAAATCCCGTTTTTCCTCCTCGGATCAAGAAGAAAGAACCGGAATTTTGAGGGGCTATTGTGGGGGGCAAGCTTTGTCAGTCAACAGTGGGCCTTAGGACCAGGATGAAGCCCAGCCATGGCGGGAAGCGAAAACAGGGTCGGGAGACATTTAGCCCAATCCTGTTGGGCCGGGCCGGTTTTATTTAAGGATCGTCCGAGGAGTAGTGCCTCCTCGGACGCACTTAATGGACGTCAAACACGTACCCTGTCCATGGTGAGGAACCCTTCTAAATGAAGAAAATGCTAAACGGGCAGGGAACAACCACTACTGCCGCATTAAATGCAGGGAAACTACTTTTCCAGCCGCATTAATGTGGATTGGACAGAAAAATAGTATTATCTCGGCCATTGCAACTCACAGAAAAAGGAGGAGGATGTCCTTTGGGACAGGCACTCGAGTAGAGGCCTAGATGGTGAACAAGTGTAAGGTCATTATCAATTAAAGGAGGATATATAAGAGCAGAAAGTCTCCACGAAAGGGGGGGGAGGGATTTTCCAAAAGGAGAGCGAGTGGAACACTAAAGCAGCCTCAGGGATGGTCATCTCAGAAAACTGAACAAAACAATCTCACGTCCCATTTGTTGCATGGTTCACCATTAATCACGTCCACTCTGTCAAGACCTAGCTCTGAGTCCCACTCTCTACAAATTCATTGTCGAGGGTCTTTTGGGCCAAGATCGCTGGCTTGCTGGGCCTGGGCCCCAAAAACCGCCCTTACAATTACAATACAATTATTATAAAAATAAAATAAAAAAATTATCTTCACTCCCCATTGTCCAACGCCCCACTTCCACTACCTCACACTTAATTATCTTTTTTTACTTATTTTAAAAAAATATATTTAAGATCAACAAATTTCTAATTTTTGTTGTTGGGCTTGCTACTTTTTTGCCATATTTTAGATCAAATTGATTTGTTGTTGAGTTCTTTCTATAATTTGTTCTAAAAATACCAAGATAAATGTTTGTGTTGAATTGGTTTATTGTTGGGCTTCTTTTAGGAGGTTCAAATTTTTATTTAAGGGGTC
Source organism: Quercus tomentella (assembly GCA_028535165.1). Lineage (NCBI taxonomy): Eukaryota > Viridiplantae > Streptophyta > Magnoliopsida > Fagales > Fagaceae > Quercus > Quercus tomentella. The sequence continues at coordinate 78,989,474 of JAPQVY010000156.1, read as the reverse complement.
AAAACAAAAAAAGTATATAATTGGTCCCAAGTCAGGGTATTCATTTTAACCCCCAGTAATTAAGCAATCTGACGCCGCCACATCCACTAACACACTTTTTAATTTTTAAGTTGGTTTTGAAATGAAGTAGAATTTGAACTCTTACAATTCCTACATACTTAGCAAGCTTTTCCTTATCTATAAGGTAACCTTCCTTAATTCTATTGTTTTCTTTTTATTTGTTGCCAAATTGAGAAAGGGACGCTTGTGAAATTATTTCTGTGCGCTGACAAAAAGCTTTCCTACGGAGATGGAAAAATAGAAAAGGCAAATAGTTAAAGCTTGTTGAGATTTGAGGAAGTTCATTCCATAATCCTATAATATATATAACCATGCAATTGTTAGGTTTTGCCATTGGAATTGCGAGATGTATTGGTAAAATATGACAAAGTAAAATGTGTTAGACCCAAGCCCACTCCTGCTTGTACTAGTAGTCTAGGGTTTAGTATTCTATATATACTCATGTTAGGGTTCATTGTAACATAGGTTATTGTACTACATTCTTACATAATAAAGATGTAGCCCTTAAGGGATTCCTCCGTGGATGTAGGCTAACAAGGTTAAACCATGTAACTCTCATGTTTTCAGAATTCCTATTCTATGCTTCCCCTTCCGCATCCACTCTAGCATATACAACATGGTATAACACATCGCATTGCTAATATATTTAACATGGTATCAAAGCCAAACTTCATTCTTGGCATTAAACAAACATCTCTACACAGTAAAGAAGATTCATACATTCATAGCACAGATTCATAGTGCCCCGACTTAACTTCAGATTTAGACTCCACCGCATCTTGCAACCGCTATGGCTCACTGCTGTGTTAAGATCCTCAAGCCCAAGCAATTGGTGCCTCTCCCTATTAGATTTGTGCAAATTGAGGCTTCGCTTGATAAAACCAAGCACACAAACGTGCTCCACGGCCTCTCATAACCAAAAACCAGGAAGCTGGTCTCCACCAGAATCTTCACGCGCCTCGACGCGCCAAAAAGAGTTCCAGCACTTACTCCACGCGTCGCCACAGGCTCTTGACTCCTAGATCAGCTTTTAGACACACACGCTGCCATGTAGGCCTTGTCATCCACCGTTCAATGGAACCCGAGAATCTGGTTCTCATTGGACATCACACGTGCCCTCATGCACTTCCTAGGCTTCTGTCTCGTCACCACGCATCGGTAGACACTACCACGTGCCATCCACATGCTGAATTCCTGATGATGTCATTATGTCTACGTCAAAGACACGCAAGCATGACATGTCACTATAAGAAAAAAGACATAATACAACAAGTATTATTCCAACAAAAAAAATAATGGATGTAATATATATACTATTGCATCTCTAGGTTTTTTTTCTTGTAATAGTAACTTAAATTTATTATATCAATATGAGATTGTAGCAATAATTATTGTGTTATATCGAAATGTGTTGTTGTAATAGGTAACTCTTACTTTACATTGAGATATGTTATTGCAATAGGTTATCTTTTATTTCACATAAAACTATATTGTGGTAATAGGTTAAATCTTTATTTCACAATAAAATTTTGTTGATGTAATAAAGGTGAGTAATTGAGTAGCGGGAAAATTTGGGAAATTGGTGCTATTTTTTTTTTTCATTAATTTCCTCTCTCTCACCCATGTCTATCCTTTTCTTTTCTTTTTTTTCTCATCTCAATATTTCTCTCTCACCCACACATGTCTTCCTTTTTTTTCTCATCTCAATTTCCCACTTTCTCTCACCACATCTTTTTTCCTATTTTTTCTCATCTCAATTTTAACTATCACCCATGCCTAACTCTTTATTTTTTTCATCTTAGTTTCCCTTTTTATCTCACCCACCTCTATCTCCTATTTTTTTGCTTTGTTTTTTAAAATCTCAAATTCTCTCTCTCTCTCTCTCTCTCTCTCTCTCTCTCTCTCTCTCTCTCTCTCTCTCTCTCTCTCTCTCTCTCTCTCTCTCTCTCTCTCTCTCTCTCTCAGGCGATATCTCAAAATTCAAATTTATCTACTAACTACAAAACTTATCTCTCAAATTTCCATCTTACTCTCATATCTACTAACTCTAAATTTTCTCTCTCAAATTTCAGTCTCTCTTAATTCATAGTCTCCTTGGAGAGACTCTTTTTCAGTTTAAAGATTTTCTCTCTAACTTTCAGGTAATTTTTTGGTTCTCTTTAAATTTTAATTTGATTTTTCTTTGTTTAATTGCACAGTCTTCAAGTAGTATTGCAACGATATTTTCAAAGTAAATCGTTGCATAAACCTATTGTCTCAGAGTTTATTACAATGGCTTGCATCGACTTTTTTGTCGTTGCAATAACATCTATTACAACAACAATAGTTGTTATTGCAATGACTTTTTTCATTGTATTAAGTCTTTTTTCTTGTAGTGCGTCATTAGCCACGCAAGCCCTAATCCTAGTTAATGCCATGTCATACGACGACATCAGCGTCTTTGCAGCCCGATCCATGATCCGCCCCAAAACCCAGAACCGACCTGGATCATGTAGCCATTGACTGGCCGTTGACTTTGACCATGGATCGTTGACTTTGACTTTTGCGTTGACCTTTGACCAAAAGTTAAAATTTCCAAAATGGTCTATCTTGCTTAGTTTTTCATGTAGATTCCAATTTTGGACTCTGTTCCTTCATTTGAAACTCTGAAATTGGTCAATTGAATTATTCTTCATTGTGGTTTGTTCGAAGGCATTCTTCATGGCATCTCTAAGTAATCTTCTCATGCTTATCCAAAATCAAGCCTTCATCAAGCTTTTGCCTTGAGTTTGAGGGAGGGTGTTAGAGATATATTAGATATATTAGCCCAATATAATAGATCCAAGCCCACTCCTGCTTGTACTAGTAGTCTAGGGTTTAGTCTTCTATATATACTTATGTTAGGGTTTATTGTAACACAGGTTATTGTACTATAATCTTACATAATAAAGATGTAGCTTTTAAGAGATTCCTCTGTGGATGTAGGCCGACAAGGCTAAACCACGTAACCCTTGTGTTCTCAGTGTTCCTATTCTATGTTTCCCTTTCCGCATCCATTCTACCATATACAACATGGAATAACACATCGCGTTGCTAATATATTTAATAAAATATTTCCTAAGCATTATTGGCACTCGAATCTCAGAAGAGAAGTAAAGAATTAAATCAAACTTTTGTGAGCTAAGAAAAACTTTCGAGAAATAAATGATATCTTTTGTTCCCTTAAGTACGTACCTCAGGGTGAGTAATTAAGCACAAAAGAAAAGTCACAATCTTTATGCATGGCAAATGGCATCATTAATTGTAAAGCAACTAGAAGTGTTCCCCAAATGACTTCTAGAGCATTCCCTCCTTTATGAGTTTATGTGAGATTTATGTTTGTTTGCCTTTAAAAAGGTGACGTGTTTCACTTTAGAGAATACATTCACAATGACTTGGTGCAAACTCCCATCTTTATATATACTCCAATACAAACATAAACATGTCGCCTCAGCATTTCATTAATCGAAAGATGATCAATAAGACATGCTCCACACAATCATTCCCATTATTTTTTTAAACCTCTTTAGATAATATCTATTCCAGTTTGGGTTACTGTTATTAGTGATTCTATTCCAGTTTCGAGACACATTTGGTAAAAGAGTTTATTAAATTAGTTTTAGACTACCAAATATTACTTGTTTTACTTATTCTTGTCTTGAGTTACACGTTTACACTTCACATAGAAAACATTAATGCACACTCTATGCATGGTGGCATCACCATTACATTACATGGATGAAAAGACTGAAAATGGTTGAGTGTAGACACCCTATTTGTTGTGAAAACATTGTGGACTATTAATGTTGTGGTTGAAAACATGCCACGCCAGCTTGCCTCCTAGATTTATCGTGAAATTGTTGTGGATATAGCATTATTTATTTATTAAGAAATCAGAGTTTTCATATAAACACCCTAAACAAGTAGTGGCATCACTGCTAAGGACTGCATGGATCTTATATAGTTTTAGGAACCATGAGGCAAACCCCTAAGGGGTAATTTAAGCATTTCTTTCCCTATGCAATATTTTCTCCTACTCATGTTATGCAACTTGTGCAATATAATTAAAGTTAGGTTCCAAAAACATGTATATGTCAAATGACTATCTATAAGACTTGGGTTCTAGAAGCCATGGTTGTACCAAGTGGCAACACTCATTAATTATTAAATTAGTTACCATTGTAGCTGTAAGGACACAATTTGGTTCCTAAGCCCAAAAGGTAATAGGATCTAAGCCCAAAGAGCCCAATACAATGAATTTGTAGAGAGTGGGCTAGAAAACTAGGCTCTAATGAGTTGGATAACAATTATAGTGGATCCAGATGACAAGAAAACAAAGATAAACTGGTTTTATCCAAAGAAAATCGTCATCAACTCAATCCGAGGAGGTTAGTTCTTGTATATAATTCTTTTGAATTTGACTACAAGTCCAGTTCTTGTTGCTATAGTGTTTTCCTCTCAATTTTCCCATCCCTACCATTCAGGGGCTTCTTTCTCTCTTATACTCTCCTCTTCCTTCCATCTCCACCCTCCATGTGTAGATCAAGTTGCTGGCTTTGATCCTTATCCCATCAGCATCTTTCTGAAGTCTCTAGAAGTAGCTGTAAGGCTGAAAATCACTGTTCCAGTATCATTTCCACATTAATTCGGCCAAAGAGTTAGTTGTAGAGCATTTAATGCCGTGGAAATACTTCTCCTCAGATATTTCTTACCTTTCCCATGTGTCATTACTTCCTGATACTTATCATTAACAGTGAAATTGCCTAAAACGTTGCTCTTTATGGCAGGTCAACCCTTCGGACCACCTTCCTGAACTCTTATGACTAGTCACTTTCCACTATTTACTGGCCCGCACTTCTACATCAACATTCTCTTGTCCTCGGACTACTAAGTGTCCTCAGATAGGGCCCATGGCCCAATATACGTTTCTGAGCCTAACTTCCCTACAGTGGCTATGAACAAAAGTTAACAAATAAAAGGCCAAAATGCATAAACACCTTGGGATTTTTGGTCGCAAATTGACTCCCTAAGGTTTCAATTTTTCTTTCACTCCCTGAGGTTTCTTTATTCATGAATTGACTTGTGAATCTTACTTCTTTTTGCTATCAATGATGAAAAGCATCACATGTACCGTACATGATCCTTTATAATTGTCAAGTTCTAAAGATTTAGGATTAAATGCTTAGAATTCTATTTTGTATGTGTTGGCAAACTGAGTACAAAACATGTTTAGTCTATGTGTTAGGCATTGCTCAAAGGTGTATCTTTCAAGCTTCAAGTTCAAGCTAACTGCAGAAAAGAAGAGTTAGAATCGGCCAAGCTCGATTGATTGAAAATTAGATCTGATCGATCGAGAGTCGCAAAAATCAGATTCTGTAAAAGTTTAAAACAAGGCTCTAGCTCATGAAAATTGTTCAGGGTTTCAATCCAACTTGTCCACATAGAAAAGGGAAACCCTAACTACGTTTTGGAGACCTTTGAGAGGTGTTGTACCTTCTAACTACACAAACATCTACCAGAGCATGATCTACAATCAAGCATTGGTAGAACCTAGTTGCTGCAACAAAGATCAACAAGTGAAGGTGATTTGAAACCTTTGAGTGAGATCTCAAAGTCACAAGCGTGGGTGCTTATGTTGCAGTAAGTCCAACAAGAGAAGGAGTCTGTGGATTCGAAACTTGCACGTGATCTTGTCAGTAAGTTACTACTTGAGATAGCAATAGATTTAGGGTTAAATCTGATTGTAAAAACTTCGATTATCTTATAATGGATTTGTTTTACCTTGAGGATAGTGGTGTGCTGTCGCAGGCAACCAAAAATAAAACTTGTACTCCTAAAAATACATGTAGTGGTGTGAGTAAGGATCGTTTCCACGGAGAGTGTCTAGCCTAGTTTTATGCTAAGAGAATAAGGGGGTGGGGGGGAGTTTGAGTATAACGAAAATAATTTTAAGAAAAACAACTAAGGAACAATTCAAATTCAAATATCGAAATCAATCAAAAGAACAAACCTTGGTCTAAGTCAACATCCACCATCAGAATATTATAACTGATCATCGATGCAAGCATATATCAATTCACACTTTGAATATTCACCGTTAGAACTATTTTCCTATTTCTCCTTAATCGCAGTTAATTAGAAAACAAGCGATCTAATTAACCCTAACTACTAAACAACCCAAGACAAGCACTAAAGGTTTAATCTAGCAGTAGCCTTAAGAATTAGAGAGATCAATGAAGCTAAACAACACAAGCACAAGCAATTGCATTTAATTTAGTCGAGCGTTCTTCCTAAGATCAAATAATTTCTGACGTAGCAAATCATTAAATCTTGGTTGCTTCACAAATTAGAGAGATCAAACAATTACGGAATTGATATCTAACCTAGCAGTAGATTGCAACAAATAATAAACTAGTAGGCCTCCTAGTAATTAAACGAGACAATCATGAAAATAGGCACAGAAGAACATCCGATATTCAAAGCATAAATTGAACAATAAAAAAAAAATTTAGATCTCACAGTTTTATTGATTTCGAGGCTTCAATTTCCTTTGACCAAGTACAAAAATTTAGCCAAGTAGGGCCATAATGAAAACTCAAAGGAGAAGTTAGAGAAGAGGGGAGAGAGAGGCATGTCCAATCTGATTTTTCCTCCCCTCTTTTACACGTTAATTCCCCTTTCCCAAGCCTACAAAATCTCCTAAAAATATTCTAAATAATAATATCCAAATCTGACTAATTAAGGAAAATATTAAAAATAAAACAAAGTACAAATATAACTAGGAAAGTGGTGTTTTTTCAATTGGAATTTTCGTGCACCAAATCTGGAAGCTTATGAAAATTAACTACATTAGGTATTAAAACTTCAGGCAAAGGGACATTCTAGAATGTCAGCAATGCAGGTGCCAAAACTTCAAGCCTGATTTTGACCTTGTTGCAACCAGTATCTCTCAAAACTCAAAACATGAAAGTTGTAGAGCTTTTTCTTGGAGTTCCATAGCATCTTGAATCAACTCAATTTGAGCTCTGATGGGAGAGTTATGCCCAGATTACGACGCAATGTTGAAACTGTCCAAAATTGCCCAATTAGCTACGTTTTGCACTTTATGCCTCCATTTGCATCATAAATCATAATATAAGAATAATGAGTACATTTAGGCACCAAATAAGTATAAAATACTAAACATTAAGGGAGAAAAATATGACAATTTGCATTCTCATCAGATAGCTAGGTCAAATCCTTCCCAGGTTTTTATCTTGAAATGGTTCGTTTCATTGGTTTTCCTAGGTCATCGTATCGTGGTGTTATTTAATTTTTTTTTGCTTTGTATGATATGATTTACTATTTTTTAACCAATATTTGAATAATTAACCTAAGTAATCATTTGGCTAATATATTAGGTTAAACAATCTACTTTAAGGAGTCTAAACAAACAAAAAATATTAAAATAATTAGACTGAAGTACACTTTTAACCCTTAAGTTTGGGGTTATTTTCATTTTGGCCTTTTACATTTCAAAACTAAATCAAATATAAAGGGCCCAATGAAAATTTTGAAATAGAGGTCAATATGAAAATGAATTAAATATGAAGGATCAAAATGAAAATTTTGAAACATAAAAAACCTAAATAAAAAAAGTCCAAAACTTTAAGGTAAAAAATGTACTTTAGTAAAAAAAAAAAAAAATTTTAATAAAATGTAGCATATTACTGTTATTAGTAACTAGTAAATCGTAAATTCATTGTTATAACTAGTAAATAGTTGTTATTATTACAATGATTATCCTTTCACACTTGTTGATGTACACTCTGTAATTTGTATACACAACATCCAAAATTTTAAGCGCAATATTCTCAATTTCTATTTTTGTCCCATGGTGTGTACGGAAAATGTATATTAAGAAGTGTTGAGGCCTATTTTTTTTTGACAAAGGGCCCAACAGCAAAAGAACCTCAACAATAGGGAAAGATGAAAGGGAAAGGAAGTGGAAAGAGGTAATTAGCCCAATGGTCCAACATGACAGGAATGACAACCAATAGGTCCATAGGCACAATAAGAGGTAAAAGTAAAGTAAATGGGCCGTGGAAGCCCAAGGAAACTGGTAATAAGCCCAATGGGTCAACATGGCAGGAATGGCAACCAAAAGGCCCATGGACATAACAAGCGGTAAATTTAAAGTAAATAAACCAGGGAAACCCAAGGAAAAAGGTAATAAGCCCAATGGGCCAACATGGCAAGAATGACAGCCAAGCCCATGGACATAATAAGATGTAAAAGTAAAGAAAATGGGCCCAACCAATACAAAAGAGGTGGGCCCTCGGTCAAAGGACTCAAAGAGTGTGGTTTGGTGGTGGAGGGAAAAGGGGTCTATTTTGAGGTTTCTGTCGGGGCTTCTTTTAGGGAAAATGCCTTGCTAGATGGAATTTCTCCTAAAAAAGGCAAGCAAAGGGCATGGACCACCTGATGTGTGCCATAGAGATAGGTAGAGAAAGAGCCTTCAATCCTTATCCATTTAGGTAAGGTAGAAAGGGTGAAAGGGAGAAACAAAATAAGGGAGTTTTGTCTTGGAATGGGGAGTGGTGCGGCAAGCACACTTTGGGCAGAGGTAGTGGTCGGGAAACCAACGGGTTATTGGATGATCCTAAAGGGATGCTCACAAGAAACCAAAAACAATTGGTGAAGCCTTAAGGACAAAAGGGAGAAATCTCATTGAGTCAATTAACTATAAAAGGAAGAGATAACCATGGATGAAAGGGATGCAATGTGGGAGAACAACAAGAAGCTGAGAGTAAAAGAATCAAACGAAAGAAAGAAAGAGGTAAAAAAAACAAAAAAAACAAAAAAACAAAACAAAAACAAAAAACAAAAAAAAAAAAAAACAAAAAACAAAAACAAAAACAAAAACAAAAACAAAAACAAAAAAGAAAAACAAAAACAAAAAGAAAAAAGGATGAGAGAAAACATAGCAGAAATAGGAGCATGCATCAATAGATCATCTTTTCCCTCTTCTTGATGATCCCACTCACTGTAACTCTATAAGTCGTTACTTATAAACATTTAGGCCTTTTCTCTAGCATGAGTAACTCCAATGGCAAAAACCTATAATGAGGTTATCCGTGTTGGGGTTTGGTTCCCTTTTTGGACGTGTTCCTGCTGAAAGACTCGACCTAGGACTGACAGAGTGAACTAATGTTATTACTCTTGCCTAGAGTTGTTGCTATTGTCCTGCTATGGCTTCTTTTAACCTATTTGACATTCACGTTGTTATTTATTTTGCAGTAGTGATTCATGTTGTCAGTTGTTCTGCTGTAGTAAATTTTTTTATATTATATTTGTTGTATCAGTTGTTCTGTTGTAGGATTGATTATTATTTTGTTGTATCAGTTGCCCCTGGTAACATCATTTGATATACCTATGGTATCATTTGTTTTACTGTGTTATTTTTTCTTTATGTCTGTTGTATCAGATACTCTGTTGTGTTGTCATTTGCTGTGTACGCAAGGACACCCGGCTTGCTGTAGCATTCTTCGTCTAAGCATTGGGCATGCCTGGCTTATGCACAAGCTGACTTGTAGTATAATCCCACCAAGCCAATCCCAACTCCTTTATCCATTAGTTCATAGGCTTTGGTGTAATAGAATAGGTTTTGTCCCATTGGCGCAAAAAGGCCCCCACATTAAATTAGTAACTCCACTAGGGAGTTGGGAAGTAGACAAGGAAGGACAGGCAAACCTTCGCGAGCCATTCCCCCAACTATTGCAGAAGGCCAGAAAAACAGCCCAATTAGTTAGGCCTAGCTTGGAAAAGCCAAAGGACCAAAAGTTCACCCCACAGGTTATGGTGGTATCCACAAGCGAGAAAAGAAAGAGGCCAAATGGGAGGGAGTACAAGAGCCCTCCACACATAACATGCACACCGAAAAAGTTAGACATACTTTTAGACAAATGGATCACATACAGGGTCTTTAAGCCCAACCATGTCTCTAGAGAACCCACTGAAGACGAGCGGGATGTTAAGACATATGTGATTCAATGATAGGAACATATGTCACTATTTTATGTAATTGGCTAATCTTTTGACAAAACACACTTTACTTGTAATTGGATAGATCTAGGATGAGTTTAATGCTTCAAGAAACAAGGTTTCAAGTTCAAGTGTTAAAGTCATGCAAGTCTGTCCAAGAATCAAGTCAGAAAGTGCAGGATTTTAAATCTCGACAGCTAGCATCTATCGAGGTTTAAAAGCTACTGAAGACCGTGGCTCGACAGTTAGCTTGATAGATAGGGTATCTATCGAGGTTTATGAAGTTCAGTTTTTCAAGCTGATTTTCATCGAATCCGTGAATGTATGTTTAGGCTTTCTTTTCTCACAACCCTAAACATATATAAGGATTATTTTAAGGGCTAAAAAGGTGACGCACAGTTGCACAAGAGCATAATTCCAAAAGTGTGAAGAAAAGTGTGACTAGAGACCTAGTTTTCCCTAGTTCTTCAAGAAGTTGTTGTGTTTGTACACTGTAGGGTTTTGTGACCAAGCAATTTCATGATCTTCATCATGTGATGAACTGAAGAACTTTGCAGCCAACATCCTTCTCTAGTTGGTGATCAAGTCACGTACTGGGATCCACGCAATTGGTTAGTCACGTACTGGGAGCTGTGCATTGAAAGGAAAGATTGTCACTACAGAACAAGTCCAATTGGGTATTGGGGTGAGGGTTCAACTGTAGGTTGGTATAAGGTACTGGAATTCCTTTACTTATAACCGCTTGTTTTGATAATAGTGGATTCTCGGGAGTGGTGACCTTAAAATCACCCGGTGGGGTTTTTACCGTGTAAGTTTTCCCCATTCGTGAACAAATCACCATGTCAATTTATTTTCCACTGCATACTTAGTTTAATTGGTGACTTGTTTGTGTGATCACGCTTCTTGTATGTTAATTTGATTAATTAATAAATTTGGCTAATTAATCAATTAATTTATCACAAGGGGTCAATACATTCTTGACCTATCAAGTGGTATCAGAGTAGGCACACTCTAATTAGGATTAATCTTTGTTGTGTTATCCATTGACCTTTGTTTGTCATGGATAGAAGACAGTCTCTTATTATACCTCTTTTATTTGATGGCACTAACTATGCATACTTAAAAGAACACATGAGAGTTTTCTTGCAGTCTTTAGATGAGAAAGTATGGCAAGCTATAGAGATAGGCTGGACCAAGCCTACAGAAGCACCAGCCGACTGGGATGATGCTAAAATCAAGGTGGCAAACTTCAACAGCAGGGCATTGAATGCTCCATTCAGTGCAGTCACAAATGAGGAGTTCAAGAAGATATCCTCCACTAAAACTAAAAAGGAAGCATGGACCATCCTCCAAACAACCTATGAGGGAACCAAGGCTGTCAAGGATTCAAAACTTCAGAGGCTCACTACAAACTTTGAAGAGATCAAGATGGAGAAGGACGAGTCGTTTGATGAGTTCTATGCCAAGCTCAAGGACATAATGAACTCAGTTTTTAATCTTGGGGAAATCATTCCTGAACCCAAGATTGTGAGAAAGGTGCTCAGATCTTTACTTGAGAGATTCCATGCCAAGATCACTGCCATTAAGGAATGAAATGACATTGATAAAATTCCTTTGACTGAGTTAGTTGGCAATCTGTAGACCTATGAGTTGGGTTTGACAAGGATCAGAAAATCGAGCAAGAACAAGAGCATGGCATTGAAGGCCAAGAGCAGTGATACTGATGAGTCTTCTAATGATGAAGATTCTAAGATGAAGTCCTACATCACCAGGCAATTCAAGAAGTTCATGAAGAATGCCAATGAAAATGGCTTCGACACGGACTGTAGACAGTCGAGTTCTTCTCAGTCTAAGAACCAAGACAAAGTGAAGAAGGATGCTAGGGATGGAGGTCAGTACACTGTTCCCTCAGGACCAAAGTGCTTTAGGTGTTAAGGTTTCAGTCATATGAAACAAGAGTGCCTTACGTATCTCAAGACCATTGGGAAAAGCAAGACACTTGTTGCTACCTTGAGCAACACTAAGCCTAAGGATGACTCCGATAATGAGGATGATGGAATCCTAAATGCCTTCATTACCACCGTAAATCCTACTGAAGGGATTGTTGAAGATATGGATGAAGAGGAATAATTGGTGGAGTCTAAGTTTGAGAAGATGGATGAACAAGATGACATCCATACAGCCTATGCAAAGTTATACAAGGTCTCAAAAAAGCATGAGAAGTGTATAGGTTGGCCACCAAGAAACTTAGTGATGTGGAGCTTGAGCGGAAGAAATCTCTACAAAGTTTGATGAAGCAAATCAGACCATTACAGCACTGAGATTTAAGAATAATTTCTTGGCTAAGAAGACCAAAAAGCTTGAGGCAGAACTGTTCCAAGTCAGAACTCAGCTGGAAAGGACTTCAAGCACTACGCTTAATGAGATGCTTAGTCTTCAAAAATCTGCTTCCGATCAAACTGATTTAGGGTATGATTTCTCCAATTCTAGTATTGCTTCTGCTAGTACTACTATTTTTGTTCCTCCTGCTAATAATGTTGAAACTGAGAACAATAAAGTTAAAAATGAATTAGCTAGTGAGAACATAGATAAGGGTAAGTCTATCTTAGGAACACCCCCTAAACTTGCTATGAATGAGACTAAAAACCCTAGGGCTAAGAAGGGAAATAATTAAAAGTCTAAACAGAAAAAACAGCATTTCTGTTATCACTGTGGAGCAGCTGGACATACTCAGTGGCTAGCCACTCAAAAGAGCAATAGCATGATCGCGTCGGGAGATCAGAATCAGTTTCCATCCTCTGTTGCTCCTCTTGGAGATCTTCTCAAAGCCCTCATGTTCCTTTTGAACTTGAACGATTTTAATTCTTCCCCCTCACCGCCGGATCAAGGGTTCTCTAAATGAAAAAGTTCTTGCAAGGTGTGGAAGTAAAAGGGCTCAAAGTGATTCTGTCGCTTTTTCTCTCTCTCTCTCTCCTTTTCGTGTTTTTTTTTTTTTTTGCATTACTAGTGTGTTTTGCTTTATTGTTTTGAGTCAGTCTAGTTTTATGCATTGCTTTGGTTTGTTTAACATGTTTTTGTTTGGTTAGTTTTCAATTTTGTTTTATTTTCTTTTCATATAAAAAAAATTGAAAAATTAGAAAAATACAAAAACAGTGTGTGTATGTGTACATCGGTACTTGTGTACCTTGGATGGCCATTGAAACAAAGTTTTCTAAATTTTGAATCTCTTGTAGCTTAGATGAGCATCTCTATGCATAACTAAGCAAGTGAGCTTTATGGCTCGTGTTTGTCATAAGTAAGGTTAAGTAATCTCTTGTACTTAACACTCGTATCACTCTTTTTGACGGAAAGAACTAGAAAATCCTAAGAGAAAGGCATAAATAGACATCTCACCACTGTTGCCCGCCAATCATGAAATGACATTTGTATGCCTCGGTATAGCAAAAGTGGAATGTCAAATGCTTAACATCATTGGGTACTTCTTTTTTATCTCTTATATGCCTATGTATGATATGCTTATTAAAAGAAAAATATGCAAAGGAAAATAAAAGCAGAAAGATCAAAATGCTTTATATGATTGCAAGCGTGTATTTTAGAAGATGTGGGAGTTAGTGGATGTACCTCGAAGGTGATAGTCCCCATCAAACAATTATGATTGTGTGTGAGTTAAAGTGATTTTCTCATATCTCAAATCATCATAACATGTAGACACTTATGTATTCTTGCGATGTTTTTCACACACAACATGCAATATTCTTTGCTACTCTTGATATATGTGTAGGTACAATGTGATTTGACCATCACAAGGAATACATGTGTTAATGTATGCTCACTAAACTATCTTAACTTATTTTTGAAATATAAAATTGGTTAGACTTGTTTAGTGTGTGTGTGTGTGTGTGTGTGTGTGTGTGTGTGTGTGTGTGTGTGTGTTTTTTGGGATCTCTGTGCTTAACATTTTTTTTGTTGAGAGATGTTTTTGAGAGGTTAAAATGTTGTTTGGATCCTTGGTTGAGTTGCATATTTGATTGCATTAATGTCTGTGTTTTTCTCTTCTTGAAAAACTATTTTTAAACAATCTCGACAGCTCCTCGACACCTGGCCTATCTATCGAGTTCTTCAGCTTCTTTTTATTGCAATCTCGACAGCTTCTTGATAGCTCCTCGATCCATCAAGCTTGTTTTTACTGTAGACACCTTTGGACAGCTGCTCGATAGCTGTATCTATTCATGCCTTTAAAGCTCAACACTTCTCGACACCTCTCGATCCGTCGAGAATTATGAGCTTCCTATAAATACGCGCTTCGTGATTCAGATCTCATTTTCCTCGATCTCTCTCGATACTTCTGTGTCTTCTCACCTCCCAAACACATTTCTTTCACTTCAAACTCCTTTCCCAAGAGTTTTTCGGCTTCAAGATCATCTTCTTTCCTCTAGTATGATCTTTTTCACTCATTCTATCATGCATTTCATGTTTTTTGATCTAACTTTTGGGATTCTTGATAAACTTTGGGGTTTTTCAAAATTGGTGGAGTTTTTGTGAAATTTTTGGGATGGGCTTGATGAAAATGACTTTCAAACATCATGCATTGCATCACATGTGCATTATAACATTGCAGTTGGGTTGAGCCCATGATGTCTTTACTATTGCATATCACATGCTCATACATTTTTCATGCATACATAGCTTTAATTCTTTATATTTTGATATATTAATTGTGTTGGTGCTTTTCTGCGTGTCTCTCTTTTCCCCTCTCTCCTTCTTTCGGTTAGTTGCGTCATGGCACCTAAATGAAAATCTACTCCGTCTCGGAACCCTCTTCGTTCCGGGGCATCCACTTCTTTTGACCCCACTCCCTCTCATGTCTGGTTCCGTGATGAGAAGGCCAAATTGAACTTCTTTGAGAACTTCTCTAAACGAGGCGTTCATTTGAAACGCCAAGTCATTTTGTCGGACTTCTTCGACACTGACCTACCCACTGTCATTCACAGTAGGGGTTAGGAGTCACTGTGTGACATCTCGGTCACTTGTCCATCCGTGCTGATATAGGAGTTCTACTCCAACATGTATGGATTTGATTATTCAGTGCCTCTTTTTGTTACTCGCGTTCAAGGTACGCGTGTCGTGGTCACTCTAGATATTGTATCTGACGTGCTCCGTGTCCCAAGGGTAGAGCATCTTGACTACCCTAGTTGTGATCATCTTAAGATTGTGTCCAAAGACGAGCTCATATCCTCTTTTTATGAGTGTCCCTCTGATTGGGGTGATCATCAGTTCACCTCTTGTTCGGCCTTTGCTAAAGGTCGTAGGTTTCTTAACATGATTATGACTTTTGTTTTGCATCCTTTTTCTCACTATAACTCTATTACTGAGCCCCGTGCTCGATTTTTGCTTTCCCTTTTAGAGCATCTTACTATAGATTTTCCCTCTCACTTTATTCTTTCTATCATAAATGTACATAGGGATATGGCGACCCGTGATAAGCTCATCTTCCCTTTGACTATCACGAGGATTTTACGCCATTTTTCTATTCCCTTTCCCATTTCCAACCACTTCCATGTTATGTGTGCCATAGACGCCACTACCATTAAATGGAGCGAGGCGCAGCTATGTTCGAAGCGGTCCAGTACGACAGTTTTTCAAGCTGATTTTCATCGAATCCGTGAATGTATGTTTGGGCTTTCCTTTCTCACAACCCTAAACATATATAAGGATTATTTTAAGGGCTAAAAAGGTGATACACAGTTGCACAAGAGCACAATTCCAAAAGTGTGAAGAAGAGTGTGACCGGAGACCTAGTTTGGCCTAGTTCTTCAAGAAGCTACTGTGTTTGTGACCAAGTAACTTCATGATCTTCATCGTGTGATGAACTGAAGAACTTTACAGCCAACATACTTCTCTAGTTGGTGATCAAGTCGCATACTGGGATCCGCGCAATTGGTTAGTCACATATTGGAAGCCGTGCATTGAAAGGAGAGATTGTCACTACAAAACAAGTCCAATTGGGTATTGGGGTGAGGGTTTAACTATAGGTTGGTATAAGGTACTGGAATTCCTTTACTTGTAACTACTTGTTTTGATAATAGTGGATTCTCGGGAGTGGTGACCTTAAAATCACCCGGTGGGGTTTTTGTCGTGTAGGTTTTCCCCATTCGTAAACAAATCACCATGTCAATTTATTTTCCGCTGCATACTTAGTTTAATTGGTGATTTGTTTGTACTATCACGCTTCTTGCATGTTAATTTGATTAATTAATAAACTTGGCTAATTAATCAATTAATTTATCACAAGGGGTCAATACATTCTTGGCCTATCAGGAGAGACCCGCATTTCTGCCGATTACATAACTATGTGCAACACTTTCCTACCTTTCTGGTCCACCACAAAATCATGGAAGGGACCCTTAAGTTGATCCAGCCAAAAGTTCAAAGAAATCCCTCCCTCAACAGTAGAAATTAGCACTGACTTGGGCAACGAGGAAGAGGAAAGACCCTCATTGCCGATGGGAGCCATCATGACCTTACAAAGGAGTTCCTAGTTCAAAAATCTATTTGACCAACTAGAGTTTACGGCTAATGAGAGAAGAATGGCCACGTAAGCCCTGGTAAGCATTGCCTCGATAGTAGGGGTCAAGTGCCTTACAGCAGAAACTCGGTCTAACTGAGCCTTCCTTGAGGACACCAATGAAATCACTTTTAGTGGTGAGGACATGGAGGTGAGGTACCTGGATCACAGAAGATAACTTTATTTGGTAGCCTCGATAAATCAAATTTCCATCAAATGAGCCCTAGTGGATACGAGCGCTTCAATAAACCTCATACCACTCAGCACGTTGCAAGCAATAGGAAAACTAGAAAACAAGATCTTAGCATACCCAATGGAAGTGAAGGGATTCAAAGGAAGGGGCAAATACACAGTAGGATACATACAACTTTGGCTGAAAGTAGGCCCTATAGCCTCTTTGACTCGCTTCCATGTATTAAAGACAGAGGTCTCGTATCACATATTGTTGAGATGACCATGGTTGCACAAGCATCACCTCATCCCATCAACATACCATCAGTGTGTGAAGGGGAGAGTTAATGACATAACAATCCAAATTGCAACAAACTCGTCCCTTTTCAAGCAAGTGGAAGTCCATCTGGTGGAGATCATGTTTTATGACAAATAGGCTCTATCAAGAGAAATTTTTGTGTCTAAACCATCGAATACCTTTGAGTGATCAAATACATTATTTTGGATACACTTTAAGCAATTGTATACAATAATATGATTGAGAGTTTTTTTTTTTTTTTTTTTTGGTTGATTGAAGCAATGCTTGAAATTAAATGCAATTGATTAGGTTTCATTTATTTTTATAGATAAATTTTGGCTTGGGGGAAAATTCAATTATAGCCGGGTTCTTTTTCTTAGACTTCAAATCCTACATGAAGCAAAAGTCTCTAAACATATTGTTCTCTCTTGCTGCCATGCTACCAACGGCTCCACTATTGCTATAGCTATCTTCACCAACGCTACCACGGATTATTCTGTGAAGGCAAACCAATCTTTCACTTATATTTCTTTGTAGTATAGTCATATATTTATCTGGAGTTTGAATCTTCTAATTTGCTAATTTTTATGACATTTTGAAAGTTAAAAAAAAAAAAAAAAAAAAAAAATGGTTCATTTTTTGCAATATTTGAATTTGTTTGCTAGATTTCAAAAACTCTAACTATGGATTATTCTCTCGAGGGTACCTTTTCTTTCTCTTATATTTATTTGTAGTGTATTCTTATATATTCTGTTTTGTTTCAATAATTTTAGGCTCTCATTCTTCTGATTTGCTAATTCTTATGATGTTTTGAAAGTTTTAACTTCTGAATTATTGGGTTCATCTTTTGCAATATCTTAAACTGGTACCTTATCTCTTATATATCTCTATTTTGTAGTCATTTATTATTATTATTATTAATTCTTGGCTCTGAGTCATCTAATTCTTTATTATTTTTTTGGACTTTTAGAAGTTTTGATATTTGATTCTTTGATTTTCCACTTTTTTTCCCCAAAATTTGATATTTTTGTCATTTTGAAAATTTTAACATCTGAATTTTTTGGTTCATTTTTTGCAATAACTGAACCTGTCAACAATAGCTATGGCATTATACATTTATGTAAAGTTTTCCTGTGCATTGTATGGAATTGAGAAATAAGAATTAAACTTAGTATAACTTAGTAGATTTTACTTTTACTCATGTCATGTGTTAGTTATTTTGCCGAATTTGACTTGATCCATGGCCAAATTATTGATGCTAATTTTTTAAAATTATTAATTAAAAATTTATTGAATTTAATTCATGATACATTATACATTTATGCAAAGTTTTCCCATGCATCTCACGGATTAGCGATTAGTTTAAAATTATAAATAATATGACAACATGTACACTGTTGGATAAAATATTAATTGTTTTTAGATAAGGAAAAAAAATCTTATTTGTAAAATAAACTTTCACTAGTTCACTCGAAATAAATTTAGTCCTATCTTGACTTTTGAAGATTAAGTGGTAGAAAAACACCAAGATTGCATTATGATTCAAGTAAGTAATCATTGAAATTTCGCTTAAAAGAAAGTGGTGTTTAAGGGTGTGTTTGGAAACATGTAAAATAATTTCCAATTGTAAAATATTTTCAGTTGAAAATATTTTACAGGAAAGGAAAACATTTTCATCTGTTTGATTGTGTTCTGAAAAATACGGTGGAAAAGTATTTTTAGTGTTTGGTTTTGCATGAAAAACATTTTCCAGAAAATAACCATCAACCCATAATTTTCTTATTCTTATCTATTCAATATATTTTAAATTTTTCTCAATGCATGAATATCAACGAGAGAGAGAGAGGGGACATAATATCTGTTCAATTTATTCTAGATTTTTTCAAATATATTAATATCTCAAACATTAATGACAATCTTCCACTTGTTTGTCATGCATTCAAAAATAGATAACATCCAAGTGAATGACTAATAAGCACATAAGTTTAAAATGAATAGGAACATATTCAACAAGCGTCAAGTTTTTAACACTAGCTATAAATGTACAATTAGACTTAATATATATCGTCAGTAGATAGTATAAGGATTTGAATAGAACAACACAGCAAAAGTTTACTCATGGAGAGAAAGAAGTTTGAGCTCATGTTCTTGCTCTTCCTTCACTTGGCTTTTCGTAAACCTCTCTTTCTCTATTCTTTTTACATTTTTAGTTTATTAGGTCTAATAATTAAAATCTTCATAGGCCGAAAGGTCTCAAGTAACTTATCTATTAGCGACCCATAAGCTTATGGACCTCAAATAGAATGTAAAATATATATTTTATGGTTTTCTCAGTTTTCTTCCTTGTTGTAGTAAGTTAGTTGTAAGCTTCCTTCATTGCAGCTGAATGTATTTTTACTTATGTTAAGTGTACAAAATTTCTTACAATTTTTTTTTAAAAAATAATTTGTTAATAAATTAAGTTATGATTTGGGTAACATTACTTACAATTCTCTATAAATATTGCTACTATACATCAATTAAAACAACCCACATTTCATTGATTTTGAAAAACAACATATTGTGTCACTAATTGTTTTACAAAGCCTATCAACAATTACTTTTACCAGTAAAAAAATTGTTGGAAAAATAGATGTGCGCAATGAAAAAAAAAACGGATCTACTTCATTAGAAAATGATAACATGTGCTATGTAAGTTTCAGAATTAGAGAACAAGAATGCGTACCTTGAAGCGGTGAATTTCAAAAACAAAGATTGAAGCACTTGGGAATACTTTTAATCTTCACTCCAATTCCACTAATGCCCAAGAAGTGTGGACTCTCAATTGGTTACACAATTGGTTACAAAAGGAAGAATTTGAGAGTGACATACACTCACATACACCATTTCACAATGATGTTTTTCATGCATAAAATTCTGTACGTTTTTTCCCTTTGTATCTAACCAATTATCTAATTAGGCTGACCTTTTGGGCCTTTTCAATTGGGCTTAAGTGTGTGGCTTGAAGTGGGACCAAAAGGGACCAATAAGACACTAGCTCCAATGGGCCTTGGACTTTTCTGTCAACTCTTGACAAGTCCAAAGTTACCATTAACTATATTTAATATCACTATATAAATATAGTTGCACTCTAGGCCTTATCTATAAATTATATCCCAAGACTTTATTGTACATGCAACCCCTTCATTAAAATATTCGTAGTAATACAAAATCATGAATATTGACTGTCACTTTGAAGATTACTACATCTTAATCCTTGAGTACTCGGTTTAATCCTTTATGTTATTCATCATATATTTATGAAATCCAATTTCATAAATATATACTTTAGTAACACCTTACTAAAGTGGTTGGGCCCAACACTCTGAATAACCAAACCCATTAAACTTATCTCAAGGAAATATTTTATATCTCCGTTAAGAGATTATGAATTCCATCTTAAGAATATATGTTCCATCAACACTAAATGCGGTTGCCTAACATACTAAGGTTTTGACCGTATCTTATAGATCTCACTCCTGATATATCAAAGCAACCTACATCTCATGATCAGGTCATTATTCTCTCAGGATTTAGAGTTGATGTAAATAGAAGTCGTGAGATTTATTATTCATTTGACAGTCTTTACGAGAATAATAAATCTCACAGCGGTCCAGTTCAATATGTCTTAACTCTTAAAACATATCAATATACCAACTAGAAGTCTCCATTTCCATGATCAAGACAAATCATCGTAGTTGATATGTTATAGTCTTCGCAGATGAAATGCCCAATTTCATCACCGACTACGAACTAAAATTCTGAGTTTACAAAGAACTTGTGATTTATATCTTCTGTGACTTTTCACATAAATCACATACTATGCATCTCATAGACTAAGATAATGTCCCATTAATTCATTTATAGATAGTCTCATATAATTAAACTATTTAATTATTTATGACATGTCAATAAATTGGATTTTAGGGCATAAACCCCAACAAAAACAACTAAAGAATTGCCAAAAGTTTACAAACGGGCCAAATTTCTCCCTTCATTTTCAAAAGAAAAAATTTCTTTTTATCGCTATTAGGGACACAACAATTTTACAACATTCCTAAATTAGAGATTTTGGCAAAAAAAATTTAAATTAGAAATTTTGATGAGCTCATATGTGAGTTGGCATGTTAATTTAGGAATGTTATAAAATTATTGTAATGTTTTGTTGTGTCCATTGCATTACAAATTTATTTTTTGAGTAATGCTATGGTCACAAACTAATTTACAATATTTTTACAAATAGTTGTTGTGACCAACTTCTTATTAGTTCTTATTTCAACTCACCACTAACATCACATTTTCATTTACCAATAACTACTCATTATATTAAGAGTTTATAAAAAAATTTGTAAAGAAGCTTGTATATTTTCCTTAATTTTTTGGACCTTTATATGTTTACATTGTACTTGAAATGTAAATTTACATTGTACTGTACAATGTAAAAGAAGAATTTTCATATATTTTTTAATATATTGTATAATATTTGGAGCCTAATTAATAAGCTTTTAGTTATAGAATATCATTTTGGTTAAAATTTGGTGACCTTATTCCACTTGGGACCCTCAAACAACCACCTAATTGTAGGGTTGGCCCTGACTTGTCCAATTGTAACCCATAAGCTTACAGAAATAAAATATATATTTTATCATAAGTAATGTTTTTGAGAATTTTATCATAAGTAATGTTAGGTCAACATAAATTATTAAATTTATAAAAATTATTAACGTTGTAAATTATGATTGGAGCTATATTACTTTTATATAGAATCATTATTGATATCACTTTTATTATACATCAATTAAAACAAGACACTTTATTGGATTTTAAAAAAAAAAATGTGCCACTAAATTTATTGTTTCATTAAACCCATCAACAATTGATTTTCTTAAAAAAAAAAAAAGTAGTGAGTTGCAAAAGTTTACCAAATGGGCCAAATCCTTTTATTTTTAAGAGAAAAATTATGCTCACTACATCTCCCTCAGTCAAAGATTTTTTCTTTCTTTTTCTGGTTATTACACTTGTAGTCGGTGATTGATACAAAGTCTTATTTATTCGATAAAATGCTAATTTATGTCCTTGATACTCGTAGTTAATCTGGGCTGAGAACCGGAGCGGAAAGTTCTCTGTCAAAAGTGCGTACATACTGGCATTGGAGGAGCAAAAGCAATCAGCCATGGCTGACTGCTCAAACGGGGCGGCGAGAAGAAGGCTATGGAAGACAAATTGGACTTTAAACATCCCTGAGAAAATCAAGTTTTTTGCTTGGAAAGCAAGCCGAGACATCCTTGCTTCGAAACAAAATCTAGCAAAGAGGAAAATTACAGAAGACGGGGTTTGCGAGTTGTGTGGGAAAGAAGAGGAGTCCACCTGTCATTTATTGTGGTTCTGTGATCATGCCAAGGAAGTATGGCGAAACAGCAAATTTGTCCTGCCTTTCGAAATCTCGGCGAGCTGGAAGTTCATGGACGTGCTTGAAAATTTACAAAGGTGTGAGCACCTTCGGCCTGGACTGTTGGAACAAGTCACTACGGTCTGCTGGGGCATTTGGAAAAATAGAAATGACCTTCGGATGGGCGGAAAAGGCAAGGCAGGTCGGACAATCCTAAGAAATGCTATGAACTTGGTGGCGGAATACCAGAACGCCAAAACAGAGTATCTGAGGGTTATCCCAGCCACGGTCTCTTGGCAACCTCCCAGTCACGGGCTCTATAAAGTCAACAGTGACGGTGCGGTCTTCTCAAAAAGAAAGCAAGTTGGTGCTGGAGTTGTTATTAGGGACAGAGAGGGAGAAGTGATTGCAGCCCTTAGCAAAAAGTGGAAGTACCCATTAGGAGCAATAGAAAGGCTGAGTTTGAAGGGGACTCGTTGGTGGTTTGTAATGCGTTACAAGGTCTGGTCTCTCCGCTCTCTTCAGTGGTCAACGTTCTTGCAGGCTTTTTGGACCACGCTTCACACCTCAGGCAGTGGAAAGTGTCTCACATCAAACGGCTGGGAAATGTCCCTACCCATCTACTGGCCCAACATGCCTAGCATGCTGTGGACTACGTTGCATGGCTAGAGGAGTGTCCTAGCTTGATAGAACATGCAAGTAATGAAGACAAATTGTAATTTGCTTCTTTTTCAATAAAGATCGAGTATTTCCCATCAAAAAAGAAAAAGAAAAAAAAAAGAAGAGACAATGATGCACACTGAAGCAAAATGAAATGCTTTGGGCACAACATTCAAGGGTCCATGCGATGACAACCGTGTCTACACAAAATGGAACCCTTGAACATGGACCCTTGAATGTTGTGCTCAAGGCATTGCATTTTGCTTCGGTGTGCATCACTGTCTCTTTTTTAACTACGAGTATCAAGTATTTAAGTTAGTAGTTTATAGAACAAATAACCTTTGTATCAATCACTAACTATAAGAGTAATAGCCCCAAAAAAGAAAAAAGAAAAAAATTTTGGCCGAGGGAGATGAGAGCATAATCTTCCGGTTTAAAATAAAAGGATTTGGCCCATTTGGTAAACTATTGCAGCTCACTGCTTTTTCTTAACAAAAGCAATTGTTGATGAGTTTGATGAAACAATAAATTTAGTGGCACAAATTTTTTTTTTTTTCCAACATCCACTATAATGAATTGTTTTAATTGATGCATACTAAAAGTTATATCAATAATGATTTCATATAAATGTAATATTGCACAAATCAAAAGTTACCACATTAATTTTTTTATTTATAATAAAATTGTAATAAATTTGGTTTACCTAACATTACTTTTGGTAAAATATATATTTTGATTCTGTTGCAAGTCTATAAGCTTATGGGTAGTAATTGGATAAGTTATTAAATACCTTTTAGCATATTAAATTTTAATATTAGACAAAATAATATTAAGGAATAGAGATTGAGTGAGACTTACAAGAGGCAACGAGAAGGAAAATCAAGAACATGAGCCCAAAGATCTTCATGAGTAAACTTTTGATGTGTTGTTCTATTCTGATACTTGTACAGTTGTATTGTCTAATAATCATATTTAATCTAATCTTTATATATATATATATATATATATATATATATATATATGTGTGTGTGTGTGTGTGTGTGCGCGCGCGCGCGTGTGGTGTAAATACCATTTTTGGCTGATTTTCATTTTGGTCATTACTTTTTCCACTTATTTTAGTCCCAAAAAATGAAAAATCTTTCTAATTTTAGTCTTTACTGTCATCTAACTAATGAAAATTACTTAAGTGGGACACAGAGGGCACAGCTGGCACATTAAACGCTAACGTGACCCTTAAAATAATAATAAAAATATTTATTTCGCATTTATAAATTTCCAAGTCAGCCTTTTAATTAGAAAAAAAAAAAAAAAAAAGCCACACCAGTTAAAAAAATAAAAACAAATTCTAAACTTCTTATATTTAAAAAAAAATTATTAAATTTAAATAAATATTTAATTTATTTTTTTTGGAAGAATATGAAGAACCCAAAAGATGACTGTTCATATTCTTCCCAAAAAATCAAACCCACAAACCAAATTAATTTCTCTCTCTCTCTCTCTCTCTCTCTCTCTCTCTCTCTCTCTCTCTCTCTCTCTCTCTCTCTCTCTCTCTCTCTCTCTCTCTCTCTCTCTCTCTCTCTCTCTCTCTCTCTCTCTCTCTCTCTCTCTCTCTCTCTCTCTCTCAGAACCACCATGATCGGCCAAGCCTAAAGATCAAGGCACCACCAGGAGCGTAGTTAAGATATTTCTCGGGGGGTGGAGGAAGGGGGAAATTTTTTATTTATATGTTAATCACAACTCATAACATATTTTATTATTGAAATATGACTATGATGATACATAAGGTAAAGATAATGAGAGAAAAAAAAATTGAAATATAAGGAAATCAAATTGGTGATATGAGAAAAAAAAAATCAATTTTAGTGAAAAAATGATGATGATGAGAGAAATAAATAAATGAAATTTGAAAATTAAAAATGAAAAAGAAAAGCACACCAATGCAAGCAACACATTGCATTTCACAATCGAAAGCAATAAGAACAACTATCTTTTGTATTCATAGATGAAAGTTCAATTAGTGTATAAAACACTATAAAAATTTATACCCCCAATTAACAAATTACCAATTCAAGCTTAATATCAAACAATTAATGTGCGAAATAAGAACATAAGCTTAATACAGAATTGATAAACAATCTAAACCAAATAAAATCACATCCACAGCAAAAATTAAATGGCAAAGATTAAGGGAAGAGAGATGCAAACACAAGGACAACACAACGATGTGTTATCGAAGAGGAAATCGAAGCCCTCAGCGTAAAACCTCTCCGCCGCCCTCCAAGCGGTAAATAATTCACTAAAGAATGTAGTTGGGATACATGAACAGCAGAAGACCCTCCAAGCCTAATCTACCCAGTGTACCTAAACCCTCCAAGCTCCTACTCCAACGAGGTTACGCCGAACCTATTTCTTCTTTAGCTTACCGGATTCCGCTACTTGACCATGGCATCAATTAATATGAAATTGGTCCCTTCTTAACTGCTTACCAAAGCACCAAACAGCCTTCTCACAGATATGGGTATGGTGAAAAAAAGTTTTGGTAATGTACCTCTCAAAGATGTAACAATGGAGAGGAAGAGAGTAGAGGAATTTGAAGAGTCTCTATGTGAAGATTGTGGATGAGTCAATCTTGTTTTTCTCTAGGGTTTCTCTCTCAAAATTCTCTCTGGAAGCTCTCTACATTTCGTGAGTATAAGGGGTATTTATACTAGGGTGAGAGTGGAATGTGAAGAGTCAGGTTTTTCAAAACAGAGCTAGCTGGCAGCTTGGCCTCGCGACTTGACTGAGTCGCGAGTTCAAGCCACGAGTTAACAGAACGGCCAGGCTGGACTTTTTGTCCTGTAGTGCTCCAGCTGGCGTGATTGTTCATCTTCTCTGCACTCTTCACTCGTGTGTTGCAGTTGGCGGCTTGCCAGTCGCGAATCACCTGCAAATCCCAACCGCGAGTCTCTCCTTGCACAATCTTGAGCATTTCTTCATACTCTCTCACTCACTACCCTTACGTAATTCCCACCTAAATACAGGGTTACTAATTTCAAAAATACAAGTAAATTTGGTACGGAATAAAGCCAACAAGATGGTTGATAAAATTCAACCTTACAATAGAAAAGATTAAAGGAAAGGCACCTGGAGGCTAGGGATATATTAGAATCTGGCAAAAGTGTGTGGTCAAACAACCACTTGTTTAGAAAACTAAAAAATAAATTATTATACTGTACCATTCGGGTACGAAGTTACGGATGATCTTAATCTATATATATATAAAACCGAAGCCTCTAAAACTCCCACAATTTTCCATGTCAGCACAATAAAAAATAAAATTAAAAACTCTATTTTCAAAAACAAAACCGAATACTTATCTTTAAAAAAAAAAAAAAAAAAAAAAAAAAAAAAAAAAAAAAAACCGAGCTTAAGAGATACATTTAGGACTCTTTTCCTATTTCAAACTCTAATGGTGTTTTAGTTTAAAACCCTACACACCAACTTCAGACACAGCCTCTTCAACAACCAAGTCTTCTTGAGGAATTTTTATCACAAAACGGCAACCTCTCTCCTCGATTGAGTTGCAGATATCCCAGCCTTTGACTAATTTGAAATCATCCTGATCAGATTCTCACTACAATATGCAAACTAAACCCTCTCAGATTCAACCCATCCTAACCCTAAGGGCCAGGAACGACTTTTACCTGTCAAACATGACATTGCGGTATTCTACGCGTAATTTTGAAAGTCAGGTGAGTTTACTATTAATCTGTAAATATGCATAAAGACTTTCTTCAAATTTCGCTGACACAATATTGCTGGTGGTTTGACGTTGAATTTACTATCTCAATAGTGGTTGCCTTTGTCTGTATTGTAATAGAACGGCAGTATAAGGGCAAAACGATGGGTTGAAATCAATTGTGTTGGGATGGAGAGAGAGTTACAAGGGACCTTTTTTTTTTTGTCTTTTTCATTTTTTTCCTATCGCTATCTATTTGCCAGATTTTCCTCCAGTTTTTCTCCCATTGACATCGAGTTGTGAGTACTGATAGAGAAACACGCATGGAAGAAGAAACAGAGAGGAAAAAGAGAGGAGAAGAAGAAGAAAAGAGGGATAGTGGCAGCAGAAATTTCAGGGATTGTTATCTGCTCCATCACAAATCGCAGAGAAAGGGGCATGGGAGGGATCCTTCTCACAAATCGCAGAAACTCAGGATTTTATGTTGTAAGTGGGGCATTAGATCTTTCATGTTTTTCAATTAATCGCAAAATGATTTGTTGATTGATGGATTACAATATGCCTCCATGCTTAGGAACTTGGAGGAAAGAGAGGAGGGAGAAGGGGAAAGGAAGGTTGCAAGTGACAATGAATTGAATTTCAAGTACTTTAATGGATGCATTTGAAGTGTTTGGAAATTTCCCCATGGACTTTTGGGTGTGTTTTTGTTATTTGTTTGTTAGCTTAATTAATGGTATAAGTTGGATGAAAGATGTGGCCATAAAACATGATGTCATTTTTAGTATGAAGTGCTTGTCTTAAGGGTAGAACCTTAAGTAACTCAAACTGAGTGTACAAAGATGGATGGCCACATATTGTTTGTGTATGAGGAACGCAACCTGAGTGCATATGTAAAACTATCTTTTAGATTGCTTTTGTTTCTTTTCTGATTTTGTATTATGTATAATGGTGCTATTAATGTTTTCTCTGTATCTTTATTTTGTTTGACAAGAAGCAGAAAAACTTATACATTTATACCAAGGGTCCAGCCAATGCCTTTGTAGTTATTATAGAAAAAACTTATCCAATGATCAACAAGGCTTAACCCCCTGTGTTTTTGAGAGATTCTGTGCCCACATAAAAAAATTATCCAATTATCAAGCTGATTCTCTTATTTGTAGCTCATTGAAGTGGTTTTTTTTTTTTTTTTTTTTTTTTTTTCTTCAGTTAAATTGGACTATTAATTTCTCTTTTGGTTTTTCTGTATGCTTTTCATTTGCTTCTCTACCCAGGGACAACTGATTGAAAGTGAGGAGAATTATACACCTCTGCCAAATTGTTTTACTATTGTTTTTTAGAAGATAAAATGCCTCTTAGATTGGTATTTTTGAATGAATTCTAAAGTAATATTCATCAAATCCCTAAAGAAGGGGAAGCAATATTCATAAGGTGTAAATTAGAATTGGTGAGAACCACAAAGAAGCTCTACCTAGAGATGAATGTTTGGAAGCTCACTATATGTTTTGTAAGTAATCAATTACTGTAATTTACTTTTTCAATTATTTCTCTCGGAAACAAACTTGAGATGAAAATTTTCAATCAAATATTGTTGGCTTTCTCTTTAAATATTGTTGCTCTTTATTCAGTACTTTGATCCAAGTCTTTAGAAGCTTGATTTGATTCTCACTTTTTGTGTTGTTTTCTTGCATGATCCATTTGTTCATCTTCAGGTCCCTTTTCTTGAGAATTTGTGAGCAATGTCATTACTGTCTTTCTTAACCATTGTTGTTCCTTTTGTAAAGAACAAAGAAAAGATAAACAGTACATCAGAGACTGAGGGAAAAGAGAGGAAAACAAAGTTTAAACTGAGATCAAAATAGCAGAGGAATAAAAAAGAAAGAACTTTAAGAGAGATAAACAAAGAGTACCTTAATTTTAATTCTCAATTCTACCAAAAAGATTGGCATCTTTCTTGATCCCTTCAAGCTCCTCCCTACTCTTTCATTCTCACAACGTTGGCAATGCTTGACCAATTAACAATTCATTAACCCATATACAGGGGGCCAATATCACCACAGCTGGAGAAACTCTTTTAGGGGATACACAAAGAGAGATTGACTTGAAGCAAAGGACTGAGGATACATGCTACTGATACAGTTTTATTGGTAAATCTGTCAAACATCTGCCAAATTTTCACAATCACTAAAATCAGTTCTGCTTCTGACCATTATGTATAAAATTTTATCCTTCAAAATAGTCAACATGCATCATTAAGTTTACTTCCAATCAACAAAAAAGTTCATACATACGTCTATTAATGTTTCTTGAATGTCGACTGAAAGTCAGATTCTTACTGTTTTGCAGGAAGGGATTTGGCATTTTGTTATCTGGGTTATTTGGGAATACAACTACAAGACGAGCACAGTCAGCTATTTACTAATCTTTCCTTTATTCTGTACTATTTCTTGCATATTTATTGATAATATGCTTCTTTACTGAAAATCCAACATTTTATCATAATAGCTACATGTTTAACTGTCAAGACTTTTAAAGGCAAGTTTATTTCTCTTCTCTATTTCTCTTTATAAGTAATTATGCATAGTTTAACAATTTAGCCTTTATACAAATTTGTATGTGGTTGCCTTTAGAATAATAAATAGATGATGGCTTTGGGAATTTACTTTTTCAACCAATCTTAACCATTAAAGACAAATATTAGATGGTTGAGATGGTGTGACAATCCATGAGTATACATATACTATATCCTCTTCCTCTTAGGTTCTCACATAAGAATGAGCTAGATCTCTGTACATAGAGCCCACCCTTATGTGAAATGAGAGAGACGTACTACAATGGCAGTTGGATATGAGCAGGCCAGAACGGCTTCAATTGACCATTGATTGGATTGAATTATAATATGTGGAAAACCTTATAGGAAAAAGTAAACACCTGGTGCAACCAGGGTCATACAATAAGCCTACCCTTGGGCTTGCAAACGTCATAGCTGCCTGATAAAAGCATGGCTGATTAGAGTCCATGCATATAAGACCTGATAGGATTGGCTTTTAACATCCATCAAGTAAAAATTTTGGCAAATAAGAAGCAAGGTTGATGAGAGTTTTGATCTGCCACTTGCACACCACAAAATATTCAAAATAATATCCACTAAATGGTATCCAACATGCTGAAATTATTGTTTTTGTAAATGAGATTAAGGAAAGCAATATGGTTCAATTAAACCAGGAGTTAAAAAAGGAAAAGGGTGTTGAGCCATTCAATTACTTATTTGATATTGTTTCGACATTGGTTTACATATTTGAGTGACCAACTCGAACTTGAACTCGATGCCATGAGGTGTTCAATATCTCTCTCAAGTTCCAAATGTCTTCAACCTTTTCAAGTTGGACATTTGATGCTATATCCACCTACCAATCAATGTAAATATGGCCCTTGAAATTGGATATGCAAATTTAGTTCACCTTTTGGTCCTAGAGGTGCTAGGTCCTGTTGGATTCATGTGTTATTTGTACTGCTCATTTTGCATCTATATTACTGGTACTTTGAACTTTTCATAAATGTACATTTCAAAGTGAGAGATATGTAGGAAAAGTAAGATTGTTGATTATGGTCATGTTAGATATACTTATAATGTAAGATTGTTGAAGTACTATTAAGTGATTTTGAAGCAAACATCATATTAAAATGGAGTCAATAAGTCACTGTCCAATAGATAATTGTACTTTTTTTTAATGAATTTCGTGCATTGCAGGAGAGTATAACTTATCGTCAACAAGTGGAACAAGAGTTTATATTGATTTGGAAATTTCTGAGATTGCTAATTTCAAAGATCAGTAAGTGCTTTGTTTTGTATTCACATTTTTAATGTATTTATATTAAAATACACAAAAACTAATTAATATGATATTTACATTATATATGTCATTTCTTTTATCAGGTATAGAATTCAATTAAAGGTTGAAGATAGCTCAGAAATGACCATATTCATCAAAGAGGAAGAGAAAAAAAATAGTTTACATCTTCATACATAATAGCTTTCCCGTGCATCGCACGGGTTAGCGACTAGTTCATATAATTTACATGCCTCATGAGCTTTAAATTTTATAGTTCCTTTCCTCTCCCTTTTGTTTAAACAAACAAAAGAAGAGGGATAAAAAGAAGAGAGTTAGCATCCTAACAAATGGGAGCCCTAGCTCCTGGTATCGATTAATTAATCATCCATATATTGTGTACACACTTTTATGGATTCTCCTAAACAAACCCAATTTATACACACAGCAGCACCTTCTATATATACATATATATCCAAGCATGTGACATGCAGGTACAGAATCAAGTACCTAAATGTATATTAAGTCGGACCATTACAGTTATACTGATGCTTCGTTCCATTACAAAGGCAAACGAAACCACCATGACTATTGGTTGCACAGATTCCATGGGTGCACTCACATGATTCACAAAACCATCAGGTTCCCTTGTTAACTTGAAGTCCTTGCCACAGTCAATAGTATTGCAATTGACAGGGTCGCTTGCTTTTACAGAAGTGCTATTGATAGGGATGAAGAGGAGGAAGATAAAGATAAGAAAACGAAGAAGCAGACCCATAGAGCGAAGATTCTGGAAGTGGGTTTTGTGTTCTGAACCTATCATTGAAAAAAATAAATAAATAAGAAGAAGAAGAAGATAAGAGGTATCATGTATGTTAGTTGTAAAAAGCTTAAAATTCTAACAAATCAACAATAGTTTATGTTCGGCCATTTGCTCTTACAGGGGAGAGTACTCCAAACGTACAAATTAAAGGCTTTGTGGGAGCATTTTAATATTATATAATTAAAATTGATTTATATTACAACATAAATGTAAAGATATGCGAGTTAATATGGAAGATGAATAGTTAGTGAAAATGTTTAATCTCACATTGAAAATGAGGGGTAATTATTGAGTTACGTAGGGGTATCAATTCGGGTTAGTGTGTCAAATTCGTGTCATGTCGAGGTAGGGGTATTCGACTAAATGACTCAACCCTAACCCGATCCATTTAATAATCGTGTCATGATCGTTCAACCTTAACCCAACCTATTAATAAGGCGGGTTGACCTGACACAACCCATTTGACACGCTTAATAAATGAGTCGTGTTGGGTTGACACGAATGTAATACAACTCATTTCAACCTACATAATATTAAGTATAACATCCATTTAGAATTTTTTTTTTTTTTACATTCCAAAAGCAGTGCATACACTTCAAGTCTTCAACCCACATTCAAAATAATATAGTTCAACAAAAATATAAGATGGCCAACAAGCATAACGTCAAGTAGTCTTATCATTCAAAGAAACTAAAACAAGTGGGCCATATCATGCAATCATAAAACTGTTCATATGATATCAAAAGGGAGTATTACAACGTTACACGTAGTTGTAATCTTTAAAAGCAATATCCATCAGATCTAGTTTTTAAACTATCTCAATAAACCCACTTGCAAGATATGCAGACGGTGTCCAACACTAATACAAACACACACACACACACACACACAAAACAAACACAGCATAAGATAAAAGCTACAACCGTGGCCTTGATCAACAATTAATATGTCTCATATATTTATAACGGCACATGGGTTCAAGTTTATAGAACAAAAACATTATGCCTAAAAAATTACTGCAAAATTTTGAAACACCAAGAAAATGGTTTTTTTTTTTTTAATTCTAAAACTCACTAAACACATGAGAGAGAGAGAGAGAGAGAGAGAGAGAGAGAGAGAGAGAGAGAGAGAGAGAGAGAGAGAGAGAGAGAGAGAGAGAGAGAGAGCAATAACCAGTTTGAGACTCTGAGTTTTAGAATTGGGCGTGAGACTATAAGATAGAAGAGTGAGTACTGAGTAGTACGGCTAAAATAAAAAAATAAAATTAGATATTTATAAGAAGGTTTAGAGATTTAGGGTTTGTAGGATTTAGAGATCTAGAGTTTGTAAAGTTTCAATTTTCAATTATATCCCTTGTAAGTTTTTGTAATTCCGTGTCGAGTTCATGTCGCGTTCACGAGTTGGGTCGAACATTGACACTCCTAATTGAGTACTCTCAGAGTACTATAAATATGTATTCCCTCCTCTCACATAACTGTTAGTCCCATTAACCCACTAATTAAATTTGTGGTGGGACCAACAATTCATGTGAGAGGGAAGAATACGCATTTATGATACTCCTAGAGTATTTAATAATTTTTCTAAAAGGAGAGAGACTATTTTATTCTTTTTAATTGTGGTGACTAATGAGCTAATATGAATTAATTTAGATATTGGACTAGATACGTGTCCAAGGAAGAGGTGAGAGGAGGAGGTGTCAAATGTTACGTTTGCACCAATAGGCTTTAGAATCAAAAAATTCATGGCCACCAAAAAAAAAAATAAATAAATTAATGCATTAAAAAAAAAAAAAAAAAAAAAACTCTTATTTATGAGTTATATATGCGTACTATTGTGCTAATATTTAACACGCAATATATTGAAAGCAACATCATCCACTTCAATTTTCATTGTGTATGTGACCCGTATATATTATGTTGCATGTTCATTTTCATTTTCCAAGGAAATTTTCTAAGCATCCAAACACACATCCAAAAGATAGCTAGAGATGAATAAACACTAACCTGGAAGCATCTTTCTCTAACAAAAGTCCAAACAAAATATGAA
Source organism: Quercus tomentella (assembly GCA_028535165.1). Classification (NCBI taxonomy): domain Eukaryota; kingdom Viridiplantae; phylum Streptophyta; class Magnoliopsida; order Fagales; family Fagaceae; genus Quercus; species Quercus tomentella. The sequence goes on along the minus strand of JAPQVY010000156.1, from coordinate 78,955,834 downwards.
GGACACTTCGGTGTAACTTTGTCTAACAAATGAATGTTTTGTTGTTGTGGGGGTGCAAAAGTACTATAGTAGAACATCATTCAAACATCAATAAAATAAAATACACTCTCTGTTACATGCTTGACACACCAAAGAACATAATCTTCCTAGAGTGACCCAGAAAATAACAAACTCATTCGAAGTTTAGGCACTTTTGTTTCTGCACATCACAATACGAGCTAATACCCTATTTAGAATCGCTCCACTAAAATTGCACAATCACATAATGTCAATCTTGAAAACTAGTTCTCCTATTTATACTTGTAGAAAGTCGGGGTTTTTAGGCTGACTTTAAGCAACCATCATGCCAACAATAATTGATGCACTAGTTGTGTGAGCTTGCAGTGGCGGCTCTAAAAATATTTTTTAAGGGTGTCATTCAAATTTGTGTTGAAGAGGTTGACAAGGATCTCTTTTTGGAAAATATTTTCTTATTTAATTTTAATCAATATACGATGATAAGATGAAATCAATTTTTATAACCGATAATCCGAAGGAAGATTTTTCAAGTCAATATGAGTTCAGATGAATATTGTGATATACATGATTTCTTTATCATAAATTTTTTAGCAAGATAATCTATATATATATATATATATATATAACTGAAGCCTTCGAAACTCTCACAATTTTTCACGTCAGTATAATATTTAAATAAAATTAACATTTTATTTAAATAAAATTATTTTTGTTTAGTTCAAACTTAACTAGGAGTGAAACTCTATCTCTCTAACAAGTTCAACTTAAACTCAAACTTATCATTATCATTTTTTTTTTAAAATAAAATTATTTTTGTTTGATAAAAACTTAACAAGGAGTGAAACTCTATCTCTCTAACAAGTTTAATTTAAACTCAAACTCAAACGTTGATAATCTATATAAAAAAAAAAATTATGATAGGACTAAAAAATAAAAAAGAGACTAACGTTGAAAAAAAAGAGACTCACATTGATAATCGTGGGTTTGGTTTTTGGGTTTAAATTTCTACTAATTATTTTTTTTTTTTTATTATACATGGTAGATAAATGTAGGGACTGGGTTTGAGCACTTCTGCTATTAGATGAGTGGACTTCGGCCCAACTAGCCCAATACAATAAATTTATAGAGAATGGGTTTAAGAACTAGGCCTTAGTGAGGGTTACAACAACAATGCATGGTTATGAGTGGATTGAATAATAAGGACATGGACTAAAGTGTGAAATTCTGTCCTCGGCCCCCATCCGAGGAACTTGTTGTTCTTACTATTTCTTCAGTGCCTGGTTACAAAGGTTTCAAAGATGATACAAATTGTTACCGTATTCTCCCTTTCTAATTTCCCATCCCCCTTTCATGGAGGATTTCTTACATTATATATCTCATTTCAGTTGATCTTGGCCCTCCATTTGTTAATCATGCAGGTCACTACTAGAGTACTTGTCTCATCAGCCGTCTTCCTAAGCCTTCTGTGAGTTGCAGCAACCAAAGCAGCACTGTACAGGGGTCATTTCCTCATTAATGCGACCAGAACGTTAGTTGTGGACCTTTAATGCGGAGGTGACAGTTTCTCCTTGAATTGCTCCTCCACCATGCTCCCATGGCTGACCTACTGTATTTGTCCTTTTTCTTGGGATGCTCTGGGAGGCTACCTTTGATGGCGTGCCGCTCTTCCCTTCTATGATCTTGGTTGGCCGAGAACAGGATTGTCCTCGGCGATGTTTCTTGGCAATTTGGACTTTCCTTGTTCGTCCTCGGGCATTTCTTCCTCTTCGGCATGGGCCCTAGGCTTATTATAAAGTGGGTCGGGGTTGCCAGATTCTTTGACCCCATAATAGCCCCTCGAAATCCTGCTGTCCGACTCTTCGGACAAAGAGGAGGATTTTGATGTCCTCGGGCCTTTGCCATGGCTTGTCAAGTCTTGTCCTCCGTCAGTGCTAGAGTCTTTTCATCTGTCCAAGGCGTGTTCCTGGTGTTTCGGTATACGGAGCACGCCCTCATTAAATTCTAGCGGCTCTGTGCTCCCCACATTCAACGGTGTGATGGTAATCTAACGGTGGGGATTTCTTTAACTTCATGGGCGGGAAAACCCGCACGGTTATTTTTAATTGGAGGTATAAATACCCATTTAAACCGATTTGCCTCTTTACTTTTACACTCAAGAGTTCTTTGCACACATATCCTGAGTTTGGTTAAATCTCCAGCCAAACTCACGTCTCTTTTCAGCATAAAAAGCCTGTCCGAGGAGCTTTTCCTCATTTCTGTAAGTTTTCTTCTCTCCCTAACTCGTGTTTTCTCTCTTCTAAGTTTCTTTTCCTCTTATTCCTCTCTTTCTTTCGTCCGTCCCTAAGTCTTTTAGCCATTTCTAGGGATGGGTAAGTTTAAAAAGTTGGTTGAGTCTGAAGAGGTAATGGAGAAATTCGTCGCCGATTATAGGATACCCAGTAATGTAGGCTTGAAATACTGTGAAGAAGGGAGTGGCATTTTAGGAGGCAAGAGGGTGAAGTAGTGATTCCCATAATCGCCTTCATAGAAGGTGGTATGAAAATCCCTATGGGGCTAGTGATGAGGGACTACCTTAGGCATTTCCGATTAGCTCCCACCCAGTGCGCCTCCAACGTGTTTAGGATCCTGGGTTGTGTGGACACCTTAAACGAGAAAATGGGGTTGAGCTTAACCCATCACGATGTAAACTGGTGCTACAACCTCGAACACCTAAAGGGTAAATCCTATTATATGAAGACGAGGGATGATAAGGTTTGGCTTATTCAGTGCCTTCCCGAGTCCAGCAAGGGGTTAAATAAGGACTTTCTCATCGTGTCTGGGGAGTGGCACGACGGCCTTCATTATCCAACAGAGGAGGGGGAACTAGGTGGGGTATTCAGAGTAGGAGAGGGTTAATCTTTTGTGTTGTCATAGTTTGCATTGCTCGGTTGCTAATATGAACATGCTTTCTTTTTTGCAAATCCACACGCCTTTGAACGACACTTTCACTTAGTCAACCAGGAAGATTTGGAAACCATCCTTAAGGCGGAGGTTTTGTGAACGAAGCTGACAACTATGTTAGAGCTGCTCATAAGATCCTCGGGTACGATCCCATCCAGAAATCATTCTCGGCTCCAAAGTACGTGATCAGAGCCAAAGATCCTCGGCTTCATAGAATCACCGTAGCAGAACACAGGTTCTTGCTTCCTGAAAGATCTCCTGTCCCTGAAGGCATTCCGTTGGCAGGCCCTTCTTTATCCCATCAAGCAGTAGAGGCTGAGGGAGGAAGAGTAGAAAACGAAGAACAGGTCGTTGATTTGGGTCCGTCCGAGGACGAATTTGGTGTATTCGACCAAGTTAATCTATCCGAGGATCCCTCTGGTGACTTGGACGACCCCAGTTTGACTAAAGTGGATCTCTCATCAGTAGGGACTTTTCCTCAGGCTGAAATGGGTTTTAAGAGAACACCTCTAACCAACTTGTTCAACCTGATTGAGGGCCAACCAGGGAAGGACGCGCCGGGGAAGCCACAGTCCAAGCTTCAGCCTGTTTAGACCAGGTCATCTTCCACCGAACCAAAACCACCATCTCCATGGTCCAAACTTCCTCCTCCTCCTTAGTCGACTCTACCTCCTCGGCCCGAGCCCGCCGATCCGAAAAGGAAGAGGGCTTCCAAAGGTAAAAAGCCCATGGATGGGGGAAAATCTCGCTCCTCTTGGGAGGAAGATGAAGCCTTACGAGCTTCAAAACAATTAAAAATCGGGCACCAGGGCCAAGACAAAGAAGTGGCCACCCAGTCCGAGCCCCAGGCCTGGCTTCTTGCCCCAATGCTCCACGGGGAGCCTTTGATGGACAACGCCTCCCTCAGGGACTTCCGAGGGGGTGAAGGCACCTATGTGGCCAATGCGTTGGAGAGGTCCCTACTACTTCCCGCCGTTATGGCCGAGTTGGGGAATTTAAGGAGGCAGGAGGTCTTCCTCAGCATCAAGAGGTACTTGGGCATGGCAAGACTTCTAACACTTATGACTCCGTTGATTTTTGTTCCTTGGTTTTCAACTTACCGTGTGCTTGTTTCAATTGGCAGGCTATTCAGGCCACTTATAGATTAGAAGAGGCAGCTAACGACCAGAGCAGGGACCTGGAGCTCGAGCACAACAAGTGCTTGGATGCTACGCAGACCCTCAAAAACTCCGAGGCCGATCTCTCGAAAGCTAGGGAGGATCTGAAGGAGATGACAAGGGCCAGAGATAGCGTTGAGTCAGGCCTAGCTAGCTCTCAAAAACAGGCTGAAAGCCAGACGAGGTGCCTACTCGATATTGAGGATCAGCTGAAGATTGCCAAGGAGCAAATCACTAATCTAAAGAAGAAGCTGGCCGAGGCAGAGGGGACCAAGAACGTCACGGAGTGGGCCAGGGATGAAGCCTTGAGGGCTAAGGCAGAGGCGGAGTTTGCCAGGACGGAGACAGAGAGTTCCAAGGAGAAAGCCGAGGAGGAGGCTTATACCTTGGGAGTGGCTGAGACCCAGGCCACTCTCAAGGCTCAAGTACCTGGGGTATGTAGGCTCTACTGTTCCCAGGTTTGGAATGAAGCCCTTAAACAAGCTGGGGTTGAGGCTTCATCCGATCTGTGGAAGGTGGAGAATGTATCCTCCTGCCATCCGGGAAGTTGCCCCCGCTAGCTCCGAGGCTGAGGTTGCTCCTGAGGAGACGGAGACTGAGACTGCTCGGCCTGAAGCTGCTCTAGCCATAACTGCTCCTGACGAGCTAGCCAAGGAGAGTGAGCTTCCTGGGGCGACCAAAACAAATGAAGGCTCAAACCCTGAAGCGCCCCAGAAGACTGTAGAGTCTGCAACTGATGCTCAGGCCTCTCATGCCGAGGAGTCAGCTCTCTCAGTTCAGCCCCTTCAGACTGTTCCCCCAAATGAGGGCTCCAAGGATGGAATCAAGATAAAACTGAAGAAATAGGCCGTCTTGGCTAGCTTCTGTTTTAGTTTTGCCCCCCCCCCCCCTTTTTTTTTCTTTTCTTTTTTTCTTTTTTGAACATTGGAATCATTGTAATCAGACCTTTAGATTGAATGTATGAAGTTCCTTCTTTTACATTATGTGTTTATTGTTATTATTATTATTATTATTAGTGTGAATCTCGTGTCTCATGAGTTGGTTATCCTAATAGGTAAAAATGGTTATGTACATACCATATTTGAAATTAGACCTTTAAATTCTAACTCACCGGCATTAAGGGGACACTTAGTTTGCGCTTGCTTACATCTTTAGGGGGTGGGGAAGATGATCCGAGGTACCGAGCGTACACTTAAGCTGTATTTGCAACTTGCATGAATGCTTGATCTTGCTAATTTCTTTAATGGTTGTGGTCCGAGGATCCGCCCAACATTTGGATTCTACTTGCCACCTAAGCTCTTGCTGGAAGTAGTTAGTTTCCCCATAGGTTTGAGTCTGAGGACCATGCAAGACCTTGGTTCTATCTAGTACTTAGATCTTTCTTGAAGTAACTAGTTTTCCCATAGGTTTGAGTCCGTGGACCATGCAAGACCTTGGTTCTGTCTAGTACTTAGATCTTTCTTGAAGTAACTAGTTTCCCCATAGGTTTGAGTCCGAAGACCATGCAAGACCTTGGTTCTGTCTAGTACTTAGATTTTTCTTGAAGTAACTAGTTTCCCCATAGGTTTGAGTCCGAGGACCATGCAAGACCTTGGTTCTGTCTAGTACTTAGATTTTTCTGGAAGTAACTAGTTTCCCCATAGGTTTGAGTCCGAGGACCATGCAAGACCTTGGTTCTGTCTAGTACTCAGATGGTTGCCAAAATACAAGACATATAATCATAATAGACTTAAAATTTGAATTAGAGAAATGCTTTTGTTAATAATAATACCTTCTTAGGTTATTTACATTCCATGGACGAGGTACAGCTTTTTCATCTAAGTCTTCTAAGTAGTATGCACCTATTCTTGCTATTGAAGTAATTCAGTACGATCCTTCCCAATTGGGCCCCAACTTTCCCCAAGATGGGTTCTTGGCAGCACCCACAACTTTTCTCAACACTAAGTCCCCTGGTGCTAGTGGTCTCAGCTTCACATTGGCATCATATCCCTACTTGAGCTTCTGGTGGTAATAGGCCAACTGGATCACTGCCTTTTCTCTTCGTTCATCGATCAGATCTAGGCTCTTCCCTAGTAGTTCGTCACTACTGCTTGGAGTAAAGGAGCTCGTCCTCAGTGTTGGGAAGCTTACCTCTAGAGGGATAACAGCCTCGGCCCCATAGGTCATGGCAAAAGGTGTCTCCCCTGTTGACCGTCATGGTGTAGTCCGGTAAGTCCATAAGACGTGTGGCAGCTCTTCTACTCATCTTCCCTTGGCGTCATCCAGTCTCTTCTGAAGCCCATTGACTATGACCTTGTTGACAGCTTCGGCCTGTCCATTTTCCTGAGGATAAGCTGGAGTTGAGTACCTGTTTGTGATCCCCAATTCGTAACAGTATTTTTTGAAGGCTTTGTTGTCAAATTGGAGTCCATTATCTGAAATGAGGGTACGAGGGACCCCGAATCATGTAAAAAATGTTTCTCCAGATGAATTTCTTAGCATCCACATCTCTGATGTTGGCCAATGGCTCAGCTTCGACCCATTTGATGAAGTAATCTGTGCCGACCAACAGATATCTCTTATTTCCTGCTGCCTTGGGGAAAGGGCCTACAATATCCAGGCCCCACTAGGCGAACAACCATGGACTATTGGACTAGACAAAGGGTTGAGGACCCCTCCTGGCTAATGAATATTTGGAGCAAACCTTTGGCACTGGTCACATTTCTTAACATATTCTAGGGCTTCCTTTTGAATCTCCGGCCACCAATATCCCTAGGTAATGGCTCGGTGCGACAGAGATCTTCCACCTGTGTGACTCCTATAGATCCCTTCGTGCAGCTCTTCAAGCAGTAATTCTGATGCTTCAGGGTGAATATACAGTAAATATGGCCCAGAATATGAGTGCTTATACAATTTGTGGTCCTTGGACAACCAGAATCGAGGAGCATTTCTTCGTATTTTTCCCGCCTCTGACTTCTCCTCGGGCAGAATATCATCTTTGAGGAATCTCACTATAGGGTCCATCCAGCTAGGACCCACTCTAACTTGATGGATATGAACCATGCCTTTTGCAACAACATTTGCTCTGTCCAGATGCTCGACGAGAATAATTCGAGGCAGACCCCCTGCCGAGGAGGTAGCAAGCGTGGCCAATGAATCTGCATGGGTGTTTCCACTCCTGGAGACATGTGACAAGCTGAAAAGATCGAAGTCTGACTGCAAGCGTTTGACCTGGCTTAAGTACTTTTGCATCCTTGCGTCTCTGGCTTCCAACTCTCCCTTTACCTGGCCCACTACCAATCTCAAGTCCGAGAACATCTCTACTGCTTTTCCTCCCATTTTCTACACCATGGCCATTCCTTGTAACAAGGCCTCATACTCGGCTTCATTATTCGTGGCCGAAAACCCAAGTTTCAGGGATTTCTCTATGATAGTCTTCTTAGGAGATACTAGGACTAGCCCCACTCTGGACCCCCTTTGATTTGCTGCGCCGTCAACATACACCTTCCAATATGGGGGTCCTGGCATAAAGATTACCTCAACCGATTTTCCATCCATGTTTCGCTCCCCAGCTACTATTTCTACTGGTGGTTCGGCAAATTAGGCCACCAAGTCAGCTAGGACCTGGTCCTTTATGGAGGTCCGAGGCATGTACTTGATTTCAAAAGCTCCCAGAATTGTGCTCCATATGGCAATCCTTCCAGTGTATTCAGCAGTCCGAAGTACGGACATCAAGGGTAGTTGGGTTAGGACAACCACTGTGTGGGCTTGGAAATAATGGGGAAGCTTTCGCGTGGCATGGACCACAGCTAGTATGGCTTTCTCCAAGGGTAAGTATCTGACCTCAGTTTCCTGTAGCGACTTGCTCACATAATAGACTGGCTTTTGAAGGCCATTGTCATCCCGTATTAGCACCAAGCTCACAGCATGAGGGGCCACAGCAATATATGCATATAGGACTTCATCGGCCTCAAGACTGGACATAATAGGTGGCCGGGATAGGTATTCCTTGAGTTGCTGGAAGGCCACAATACAGTTCTCGGACCACTCAAATTCTTTCCACTTGTTGATCAAGAGATAGAATGGTCTACATCTATCCGCCGACCTGGAAATGAATCGATTTAGGGCTGCGATCATTCCAGTAAGCTTTTGGACCTCCTTGGCGTTTCGCGGTGGTTTTAAATCATTAATAGCCTTGATCTGGTCAGTGTTAACCTCAATTCCCCTATGAGTAACCATGTAGCCTAAAAACTTGCCTGATCCCACGCCAAATAAGCATTTGGAAGCATTTAGGCGCAGCTTGTGCTTCCTTAAGGCATCAAAGGTGCCGCTGAGGTCTCCTAAATGCTCGGACACCACTTTACTCTTCACCACCATATCATCAACATAGATTTCGATGCTCTTACCCAACTGTGGCTTGAACATTCTCGTCATCATTCTTTGATAAGTGGACCCTGTGTTTTTCAGACCGAACGACATTACCTTGTAGTGGTAGTTTCCAGTAGGTGTCACGAAGGCTGTCTTCTCTTAATCCTCCAGGGCTAGTGGTATTTGGTGATAGCCTTGAAAGGCATCTAAGAAGCTCATCCAAGGATGGCCCGCTGTTGCATCCACCAACTGGTCTATCTGAGGCATGGGGAACGGGTCTTTTGGGCATGCTTTATTTAGGTCCGTGAAGTCTACACAAACCCGCCATTTTCCACTTTTCTTCTTGACCGCCACGGTGTTGGCCAACCATTCGAGGTAAAAAACCTCTTTGATAGCCCCAGCACGCTTAAGCTTCGCCACTTCGTCCCTAATCGCATCGACGTGCTCTCTTGATGGGCGCCGGGGTGGCTGCTTCTTGGGAGTGATGGACGGGTTAACATTGAGATGGTGACAGATGAAGGCTGGATCAATCCCTGGAGTATCGCAGGCATCCTATGCAAATACGTCAATATTTCTCTTGAGAAACTCGATCAACTCCTCCTTCTCCTGAAGAGGCAGCTGAGCCCCTACCCGAAAGAACTTCTCCGGGTCATCACCAATGACCACCTTCTCTAGATCTTCGCATTCTGCCTCCTCGGTAGCTGTATCAGGAGGCGACACTAGGGCCTTTGATTGCTATAAGTTCTTTTCAGTAGAGGCTGAGGACTCCACATCGATCCGATGTGAAATGGCAGCCACCACACACTACCTTGCCGTGGATTGACAACCACGAATTTCGAGAACTTGATCCCCTGACGAGAATTTCACCTTCTAATGCAAGAAGGAGGCAACAGCCCCCAAGGAATGGAGCCAGGGCCTACCGACGATGGCTGTATCTGGAGAGTAGGTGTCCACCACGATAAAGTTCACCTCCACTATCTCTGGGCCGGTCTGAATGGGTAGCCTAATCATGCCCTTTAGAATAACAAGCTTCCTGTTGAAGCACATCAAAGGAGAGCTATAGGGCATCAAATCTTCCAGTTTTAACCTTAGCCCCTTGTAGAGGTCGGGGTACATAACCTCGGCAACGCTGCCACCATCCACCATCACTCTTTTCACATCGTAGTCCCCGATTCTGAGAGTGATCAACAGCGCATCGTCATGGGGCTGGATGGTTCCAATCTTGTCTTCTTCTTAAAAACTCAAGATTGGGTGAAAATTCATCCTGGCCCTTTTCGGCTCTAGCTGGGACTCCTCGGCAGGCAGCTAAGCCACAGATAACACTCGTGAAGGGCGCATGCCTGTTCTTCCTAGCGCAGCCAAGATTACATTGATCGTCCCTACGGGTGGCCTTAGGGCAATATCTCTCTGGGGTTCTTGATGGGTCTGGCCTTGATGACCACTGGAATGATGCAGAAGGTGCTTCAGCTTTCCTTCTCGGACTAGCTGGTCTAGGTAGTTCCAGAGGTTCCTACAGTTCTTCGTGGTATGTCCGTGGTCCTGGTGGTATTGGCAATAAAAGTTCTGATTACGCCTCGTGGACTCTCCCGCCATCTTATTCGGCCACCTAAAGTATGGCTCGTTCTTGATTTTCTCCAACACCCGATGTACTGGTTCTCGGAATACAGTATTGACAGTCTGTGCGTTGGTTGCTCCGGATTGCCCTACGAAATCTCTCTTCGGGCGGTTGCTGTTATATCGGTCACACCTGAAATCCCTCCTCTCTTGAGGGATAACCTTCTCTTTTCCCTTACCCTGCAGCTGGTCTTCCTCTACTCGTTTATACTTATCGATTCGATCCATCAATTGGCGCACACTGGTGGCAGGCTTGCCAGTCAGAGACTTCCTCAAGCCGTGCTCGGCTGGGAGACTATTTTTGAAGGTGCTAATGGCGACATCGTCAAAGTTGTCGTCCATTTCATTATACATCTCCCAATATCTGTCCCAGTAGGCCTTTAGAGTTTCTCCATCATACATGGATAACGCCAATAATGCACTTAAGGGCCGAGGAGCTCTGCTGTTTGTAACGAAGCGGGAGCCAAAGGCTTGGGTTAGCTGCCTATACGAATCTATTGAATTCGTCTTTAAGCCATTGAACCACCTCATCACCATAAGTCCCAGGCTAGATGGGAAAACCTTGCACATCAGCACCTCGTTTTTAGAATGGACAGCCATCCTTTGGTTAAACTGGCTCACATGCTCCACGGGGTCTGTTTTAGCCCCTTTCTATGTGGCGTGTGAAAGGTGATTTGGAGAGTTGATCCAGTGCCCTGCTCATGGCATCGTTTCCCAAGCCCCTAGGAGATGGGCTTTTACGTTTACGCCTCTGGTAGTGCTCTTCTTCATGAGAGAAGGTCTCACTTGGAGGAGTTCTCGATCTTTGCATATAGTCATCATCGCTTTCATCATCAGAGGGCATGTCAGGGCTAGAGTGAGATCGCCTTCATTGTGCATGGCGCAGCTTTCTCTTCAAGTCGTCTATCTCTCGCTACATGGCCTGCTTATCATTCTGTCTCTGGGATACGTGACTCCTAACTTCTTCTAGTTGCATGGCCTGGTTGTTATCTTGTCTCCTGAGCACGTGACTGCCCACATGAGAGTGGCTTCTGCTAGTTTGAGTGGTGTGCGCACTTCCCTCTCGAAACCTTCCATTCTCTTCATTTCGATCACGCTCAGGGTTGGGAAAGTTACCCTGTTGTTGGGATCTAACCGATTCAGGCTGATGGGAGCCTGCCTGATGAGGGCCTGATCCTACTATGCTTGATTGTCGCCCTTACTAACACACAAGTTCTTCCCATAGACGGCGCCAATTGTAGGGACTGGGTTTAAGCACTTCTGCTATTAGATGAGTGGACTCCGACCCAACTAGCCCAATACAATAAATTTATAGAGAATGGGTTTAAGAACTAGGCCTTAGTGAGGGTTACAACAACAATGCATGGTTATGAGTGGATTGAATAACAAGGACATGGATTAAAGTATGAAATTCTGTCCTCGGCCCCCATCCGAGGAACTTGTTGTTCTTACTATTTCTTCAGTGCCTGGTTACAAAGGTTTCAAAGATGATACAAATTGTTACCATATTCTGCCTTTCTAATTGCCCATCCCCCTTTCATGGAGGATTTCTTACATTATATATCTCCTTTCAGTTGATCTTGGCCCTCCATTTGTTGATCATGCAGGTCACTACTCGAGTGCTTGTCTCATCAGCTGTCTTCCCAAGCCTTCTGTGAGTTGCAGCAACCAAAGCAGCACTGTACAGGGGTCATTTCCTCATTAATGCGGCCAGAACGTTAGTTGTGGGCCTTTAATGCGGAGATGACAGTTTCTCCTTGAATTGCTCCTCCACCATACTCCCATGGCTGACCTACTGTATTTGTCCTTTTTCTTGGGATGCTCTGGGAGGCTGCCTTTGATGGCATGTCGCTCTTCCCTTCTATGATCTTGGTTGGCTGAGAACAGGATTGTCCTCGGCAATGTTTCTTGGCAATTTGGACTTTCCTCGTTCGTCTTCGGGCATTTCTTCCTCCTCGGCGTGGGCCCTGGGCTTAGTATAAAGTGGGCCCACAATAAAGTATCTTTATATTTTTGGAGAAAAATCAAATATGCAACCTATATCTTCCAGCCTAGGTAACGATAAATTTTTATTTGGTATGTTATATATAAATTTGTTGAATTTGGTTTGATTTTGAAGTAGAATTTGGGGATTCTATAAATTTTGAAGTTTTAAGTTTTGGGGTTTTTGGTATTTATGTCTCAGTAAGTTGATCTTAATTCTTCATCTTAAATGTTTTTTATTTAGGTTCATGTGATTTTTTGTTTTCTTATTAAAAGCTATGATTTTTGGTTGATAAATTATTTGTTTGGATTCATTTCAATTAATTATTTTTTTGGATTCAACATAAAAGATAATAGAATTAGATATTATAATTATGATATTGTTCCATGTTTTGAATTCTCTATATTGTTATTACAACGAAAAAGTCATATTGCTACTCAAATTTGAAACTTGGTGTGTCTTCCTCATATCATGGTCTTTGTTTATATATTTGCAGTTTATATTAGTTTTGAGTGTGTGTGTGTGTGTGTGTGTGTATACTAAGAACTGTAAATTATTTTGTAGGTTTCGGTAACTATGCACTTGTAACTCAATAACGTTCAATGTTAGACAACACTTCTAAACTATGGAAAAATATAGAAGTTAAATATTTCATCATTTTTTTAAAAAAAAAATACTAACTAGCAAAATGCCTATTTACTCATTGTTGGATTTTTTTTTTTCCGAGTTAATAACTTTTCCGTGCATTGCACGAGTTAGCGACTAGTAAATGATAAATTATAAGTTTTTTTTTTAGAAAAATAAACTAGAAGTTCATTGGGCATATTGTTCGTAGTATAATTTATTATTACTAAGATTAAATCTTGGAAATCATCTATTGTCTCTTACTATAATAAAGTTATTAGTTATTGTTGTTAAGTGAACTTTAGTTATTATTGCTTAGAATACTTTAATTTATTATTTATTAGTTTTTGTCTTTACTCTTTTCAATTCTTTTATTTAACAATTCAATTCAAATTTGACAACTTATTGGTTTTTTTTTTTTTTTTTTTTTTTTTTTTTTTTTTGCATTACTCTATTAAGAATTCAACACAACAATACAATTATTAAATAAAAAAATAAAAAATTGTCTTCACTCCCCACTGTCCAATGCCCCACTTCCACTACCTCACACTTAATTATCTGTTTTTTTTTTTTTTTAATAAGATTTAAGATAAAAAAAATTTCTAATTTTTGTTATTGGGCTTGCTACTTTTTTTCTCATATTTTAGATCAAATTGATTTGTTGTTGAGTTCTTTCTTTTGTTCTAAAAAGACCAAGATAAAGGTTTCTGTTGAATTGGTTTGTTGTTGGGCTTCTTTTAGGAGGTACAAATTTTTATTTTAGGGGTCAAAACAATAAAATTATATAATTGGTCCCAAGTCAAAGTATTCATTTGAACCCCCAGTAATTAAGCAATGTGATGCCGCCACATCCACTAACACACTTTTTAATTTTTAAGTCGGGTTTGAAACGAATTAGAATTTGAACTCTTACAATTACTACATACTTAGCAAGCTTTTCCTTATCTGTAAGGCAACCTTCCTTAATTCTATTGTTTTCTTTTTATTTGTTGCCAAATTGAGAAAGAGACGCTTGTGAAATTATTTGTGCGCTGAGAAAAAGCTTTCTGGAGGAGATGGAAAAGCAGAAAGGCAAATAGTTAAAGCTTGTTGAGATTTGAGGAAGTTCATTCCATAATCCTTATATAATATATATAGCCATGCAGCCAAAATGGACAAATGCCCTTTTCACGCAAAATATACAGCATTCTGCCCCCTTTCCCAAACTAATTAAGGAAATTTCCTTCTTTTGTAGCTCGATTTTCTCAAAATCGAGTTTCAATGTAAAACTCGATTTGTAGAAAATCAAGTATGGGGTGATCAAACTAAAAAAAAAAATGCATGGAACTCGAGTTTCATAAAAAACGCCACTATAGGCCTCCATGAAACACAGCTATAGGTAAAACTTAAAAAAAAAAATTTTAAAAAAAAAATTGCATGGAACTCGATTTCAGGGGGCTCGAGTTCCATATAAAACACCACTATATGACTCCCTATGGAGCGATCAAACTTAAAAAACTTGCATGTTTTAAAATGCCACTATAGGGATTTAAAACGCCACTATAGGGCTTTAAAACGCCACTATAGGGCTTTAAAAAATTGCATGGAACTCGAGTTCATGGAGCTCGAGTTCCAATAATTTTTTTTTTTTTAATTTTCAGTTTATTATAACTTGATTGTGCAAAAATCGAGTTTCAAAACAGGGGTTTTTCCCTAATTAGTTTGGAAAATTGGGCAAAACGCTGTATATTTTGCACGAAAATGGCATTTGCCCATCTTGGCCATAGCCATGCAAATGTTAGGTTTTGCATGCCATTGGAAGTGCAGGATATATTGGTAAAATATGACAAAGTAAATAGTTTCCTAAGCATTATTGGCACCGGAATCTTAGACGAGAGAAGTAAGGAATTAAATCAAAGTTGTGAGCTAAGAAAAACTTTGGAGAAATAAATGACATCTTTTGTTCCCTTAAGTACGTACCTCAGGGTGATGGAGGGTGATGATATAATCACAGCTCATACAGATTGAGTAAGAACAAAAGAAAAGTCACCATCTTTATGCATGGCATATGGCTTCATTGTAAAGCAACTTGAAGCGTTCCCCAATGACTTCTAGAGCATTCCCTCCTTTATGAGTTTATGTGAGATTTATGTTTGTTTGCCTTTAAAAAGGTGAAGTGTTTCACTTTAGAGAATACATTCACAATGACTTGGTGCAAACTCCCCTCTTTATATATTCTCCAATACAAACATAAACATGTCGCCTCAGCATTTTATTAATTGAAAGATGATCAATATGACATGCTGCACACAATCATTCCAATTATTTTTTTAAACCTCTTCAGATACGATCAATTCCAGTTTGGGTTACTGTTATTAGTGATTTTATTAAAAGGGTTTTAGACTCATTCTAATGAATGTTACATATACCAATTTTCGAGACACATTTGGTAAAAGTGTTTATTAAATTAGTTTTAGACTACCAAATATTACTTGTTTTACTTATTCTTGTCATGAGTTACATGTTTACACTTCACATAGAAAACATTAATGTACACTGCATGGTGGCATCACCATTATATTACATGGATGAAAAGACTAAAAATGGTTGAGTGTAGATGCCTTATTTGTTGTGAAAACATTGTGAACTATTAATGTTGTGGTTGAAAACCTGCCGCTCCAGCTTACCTCCTATAATTTGTCATGAAATTGTTGTGGATATAGCATTATTTATTTATTAAAAAATCTAAGTGTTCGTATAAAAACCCTAAACAAGTAGTGGCATCATCGCTAAGGACTGCATTGATCTTATAAGGTTTTAGGAACCACGAGGCAAACCCCTTAGGGGTAATTTAAGCATTTCTTTCCCTATGCAACATTTTCTTTTACTCATGTTATGCAACTTGTGTGATATAATAGAAGTTAGGTTCCAAAAACATGGATATGTCAAATAACTATCTATAAAACTTGGGTTCTAGAAGTCATGGTTGTGCCAAGTGGCAACACTCATTAATTATTAAATTAGTTACCATTGTAGCTATGAACAAAAGTTAATAAATAAAAGGCCAAAATGCATAAACACCTTTTGATTTTTGGTCGCAAATTGACTCCCTAAGCTTTCAATTTTTCTTTCTCTCCTGAGGTTTCTATATTCATGAATTGACTCGTGAACCTTACTTCTTTTTGCTATCAATGATGAAAAGCATCACATGTATTGTACATGATCCTTTTTGTTTGAATAATTAGACTGGAATACACTTTTAACCCTTAAAGTTTGAGGTTGTTTACATTTTGGCCTTTTACATTTCATAACTAAATCAAATATGAAGGGCCCAATGAAAATTTTGAAAGAGAGGGTCAATATTAAAATGAATTAAATATGAAAAATCAAAATGAAAATTTTGAAACATGAAAAACCAAAATAAAACAGTCCAAAACTTTTAAGGTAAAAAATGTACTTTAGTTAAAAAAAAAAAAATAATAAAAAAAATAAAAAAATAAACAATATTTTTAACAAAATGTAGCATATTGCTATTATTAGTAGCTAGTAACTCATAAATTCATTATTATTACTAGTAAATAGTTGTTATTATTACAATCATTAACCTTTCACACTCGTCAATATACACTCTGTAATCTGTATACACAACATCCAAAATTTTAAGTGCAATATTCTCAATTTCTATTTTTGTCCCATGGTGTGTACGAAAAATATATGTTAAGAAGTAGGGCAAAACTTTGATACAGTACCTTAGATATAGTACCTTAGGTTCTCCTCTTGAAATTAAGCCACCTATCAAATTAAAAAAATAAGCAAACGGCGTTAAAATTGTGCACGTCTTTCTTTCTTCTTCTTCCTTTTTGCCTGACCCGTGAGAAAACCCAATGGCTTCACAGTTTAAATCTCTTAAACTTCTCACCCCAATCTCATAACACCCAATGGGTTTAGGACTTCTCATCAAAATCAAGCAAAAGAAGGACAAAGGCGCTGGAAATCGTTGCTGGGGACGATCAGAAACAGGCTAGCTCTTGCTATTGTCAGCCATCAACTGCTATTGCCTTCAAGAAACTGTAATATGATTCAAGCCCTCATATGCTAGGATTTATGGAAGCTATTTGCATAGAAGATTTGTTGTTCATGTGGTTATGTCTAGTTTTAATCCTCTTCAATCCATATCTATTAAAATATAAAAATTAATCCTAAACCAACACTCTGTTAAGATTTGGAGTTTTCTAAGAGAGGTTATTCATCTATAGGCAGAGGCACAGAGCATTGAGATGTCTTTTGAAGAAACAATGAAGATCAATAGAGCCACTTAAAGGGAAGGAGCAATCCAAAATGGTCGTTTCCTGGTATAAAGCTCCAAATCCCATTTGAAGCCATTGGGTTCTTATGAGATTTTTCTGAGAGATTTAAAGCCATCAATGCTTCTGAGATTGAGCGTGAGAAGTTTGAGAGATTTGAATGAGAGATCTAAAGCCATCGATGCTTCTAAGATTGAGGGTGAGCAGTTTGAGAGATCTAAAGTGTAATCCATTGTGTTTGTCACGGGTCAAAGGAGAAAAAAGAAAGAGTATTTTTAACGCTGTTTGTTTCTTTTTTTTTTAACTTGACAGGTGGCTTAATTTCAAGAGGGGAACCTAAAGTACTGTACTTAAGGTATTGTATCTAAGTTTCGCCCTAAGAAGTAAATGAGGATCAATGGCCTTTTTATTCTTTTTGTTTCTATTACGGAAATGTTAGGATATATGTAATTCACTTGTTAGGAATATATGTCACTATTTTATGTAATTGGCCAATCCTTTGACAAAACGCACTTTACTTGTAATTAGGTAGATCTAGGATGTGTTTAATATTTTAAAAAACTGTGTTTCAAGATCAAGTGTTAAAGTCATGCAAGTCTGTCCAAGAAACAAGCTGAAGAAGTGTTGTTTATTAAAGCTCGACAGCTAGCTTGACAGCTAACTATCTATCGAGACCTGTAGAGCTGTTGAAGCCCGTGGCTCGACAGCAGCTCGACAGATGGGGTATCTGTCGAGGCTTATGAAAAACAAAATTGCAATTCTATTTTGACTCCAATCCATGATTATGTGTTTGAGTTTTCTTTTCTCACAACCCTGGACATATAAAAGGATTATTTTAAGAGCCGTCAAAAAGTTCACAAGTTGCACAAGTGTTAAGCAAAATTTGTTCAAGCAAATTGTGACCGGAGACAAAATTTGTCCTAATTCATCGTTCTTGTGAAGAAGTTGTTATGTTTGTGCACCGTAGGGTTTTGTGACCAAGCATCTTCTTGATCTTCATCATGGATGAATTGAAAAACTTTGCAGCCAACAATCTTCTCTAGTTAGTGATTGAAGTCGCGTACTGGGATCCGCGCAATTGGTTAGTCACGTACTGGGAGCCGTGCATCAAAAGAAGAAATTGTCACTACAAAACAAGTCCAATTGGGTATTGGGGTAAGGGTTCAACTGTAGGTTGGTATAAGGTACTGGGATTCTTTTACTTGTAACCGCTTGTTGTGATAATAGTGGAATTTCAGGAGTCGTGACCTTAAAATCACTCGGTGGGGTTTTTGCCGTATTGGTTTTCCTCATTCGTAAACAAATCACTGTGTCAAATTTATTTTCCGCTGCATAGTTAGTTTATTGGCGATTTGTTTGTGCTACCACGCGTTTGCATGTTAATTAACTTAATTAATTCACTTGACTAAATTAATTGGTTAATTTATCACAAGGAGTCAATTCATTTTTGGCCTATCAGGAAATATATACCATCTCGTAAAAGCATGTCATGGCAAGTCTATACAGAGTGGCGGATGCTACACCAGTTAAAAGTTCATATAACAAATTTTGAAAGAGAGGGTCAATATGAAAATGAATTAAATATGAAAAATCAAAATGAAAATTTTGAAATATGAAAAACCAAAATAAAACAGTCCAAAACTTTAAGGAAAAAAATGTACTTTAGTAAAATAAAATAAAAAAAAAAACAATATTTTTAATAAAATGTAGCATATTGCTATTACTATTTTTTATACAAGATAGAATTCTACTCTAGCCTCTAGCCTAATCTAAGTGTATATGTGTGTTAAACTCCCTCCTTGAGACTTAAACTCCGGCCCTTACCCCCCCCCCCCACACCCCACAAGCATTTATATTTGTGAAGTGATCATCGCATCAAGGGTGTGCGGTGGTGCATATTGTTATTATTAGTAGCTAGTAACTCGTAAATTCATTATTACTAGCCTGTAACTCCATGCAAACGCATGGATGCATTTAAAATTAAACAAAATTTTTATTATAAAAATATAAATAATTAGTCAATTTTTTTTTTTTTAAAGTATGTAACACATGCATTCATGCATACATATAGATATATTTAAAATTAACCACAAATTTTTATCATAAAATATAGATAATTAGTCAAATTATTTTTTTAAAGTAAATGTAATTAATCACATATTAAAATTATTAACTAAATTTAATACTACTTATGATCATTTTTTTTTTCCTAATTTTTAATAAGATAGAACGTGTGGTGATTTTTGTTATGTGGTGATTTTTTTTTTTTTTTTTTTTTTGAGAAACATGTAGTGATTTTTATTGAGGATATGTGATTTTTTTTTTAAAAAATTTTATAGTTAATTAATATTAGATTCTTAGTATTTTGCACTCATTAACTCACTTGATACAAAGATTAAAAACTTAAGTAAACACATGGCACAAGCTTAAGTGGATAATTATGGTGTAGTTCCCACATAAATTTAGACACATGGTGCAAATTGGATTATAATTTCAAATTCTAATTCAATTTTTTCTAAACTTTACCTATTAACATATATATATATATAGATGACTTATAAATTTGAATTGTTTTTAGTTATATGATTATATTTTTATGGTTTATTATATTGAACTCCTCATTTTCTACACTAAATTAACTAATTTGGCACAAAAATTTAAAAATTTAGATTAGATGGGATATGTGGCACAAAATTAAACTTTAATTGAAATTCAATTTTTACACTAAATTAACTCACTTGGCACAAAATTCTAAAATTTAGATTAGACGAGATACATTGTTGGGTTCTAAGACTTTAGGTTTAAATGTATTAGA
Organism: Quercus tomentella; assembly: GCA_028535165.1. Classification (NCBI taxonomy): domain Eukaryota; kingdom Viridiplantae; phylum Streptophyta; class Magnoliopsida; order Fagales; family Fagaceae; genus Quercus; species Quercus tomentella. The sequence continues at coordinate 78,936,052 of JAPQVY010000156.1, read as the reverse complement.
ACTTCAATTTATAATGTTAGCAAACCATGATCAAAACGTTTTAGTCTTTGTTTTAGACTTGCTCAAAGTGTGTTTATATGTAAAGTTGGAATCGAGTGTTCTGCAGGATTTACTGTGTAAATCTGCCTAGCTCGATCGATCAAAAATTAGGTTCGATCGATCGAAACTTGTGCAGATTGTTTTTCTGCAGAATTTTCCAACTCAGCCTAAGCCCGTTTGACATGTAGGGTTTTATGTTTTGTCTTAAGTATAAAAGGGAAAACCTTAGCCATGTTTTTAGGTTGCTCCTTATGTTGTGTGTGTGAACTTTTTGTGAGATCAATAGGTGGTTGCCTTCACACATACTTAGGGTGTGCTTAAAGAGCTTAAAGATACACAAGCGGGTGTGCTTGTACTCGCTGGGAATTTAAGAAAGAAGTAGTTCGTGGACTCGGAGCTATCATGGGGTCGTAATAGTAAGTTTCCTACTCGAGGTAGCAATAGGATGTTAGTGGTCTAAGTCGCTATTGTGTAAACTTCAATTCTTTCATAGTGGATTCAGTTTTACCTTGAGGATAGCTAAGTTAAAACCTCCCCAGGTTTTTTACCAGTTTGGTTTTCCTGGGTTAATATATTGTTGTATTCTTTATTTTCCACACTTTGCAATAATATGATATATGTGTGTTAACCTAGACTTGGTAATTTGACTAAGTAATCACTTGGCTAATAACTAAATTAATCTGGTTGTGTTTTAAGGGGTCTAAAAACAAACAAGTGGTATCAGAGCGGGTAGCTCTCTTGTTGTAGATCCTTTGATCTCTGAACTGATCCTTGACCCCAGTTGTCATGGAACACGGACACTCTCTTGTTATTCTACCTTACTTTGATGGGAATAACTATGCTTATTGGAAAGTAAGGATGAGAGCATTCCTGAAATCTATTGATGAGAGAGTCTGGAACTCCGTTGAATACGAATGGGAGAAGCCCACTACTCCCGTTAATGAGTGGCAAACTTCTCAAAAAGAAGCAGCTGCTTTCAATAGCAAAGATATGAATGCTATTTTTAATACTGTTTCTATGGAGGAATTTAAGAGAATCTCTAATGTTGAGGTTGCTCATACTGCTTGGAATATCCTCCAAACTGTGCATGAAGGCACAAAGGCAGTTAAAATTAATAAGTTGTGACAATTAACTTCTAGATTTGAAAGCATTAGGATGTCTGATGATGAATCTTTTGATGAATTATATGCTAAGGTTAATGATATTGTTAATTCTGCATATAATTTGGGTGAAATCTGTGATTAACCTAAAATTGTTAAAAAGATTCTTAGATCTTTAACTGAGGATTTTAGACTCAAAGTGACTACCATCACTGAGAGCAAGGATGTGGGCTCCATTCTTGTTGATGAACTTGTAGGATCTCTTCAGTCCTATGAGTTGGACCTACCTAAGACTGGCAAATCCAAATCAATGGCTCTTAAGTCTATTGATGATGTTGATATGAATGGATTTGATGATGAGCTCTCTGCTACAGAGATTGCTTACCTTGCCAAGAACTTTAGAAATTTTCTTAGGAACAATAACAGAAAGGTAAGAGGTAAGAACACTGCTAAACCTAGAAATTTTAGGAGAAATGATCTCACTAAGGTTAATAACACTGAAAAACCTAAAGAGAAAGTAGGTCAACCTTCTAATAATTCTATGGGTCAACAATATTTTGGGTGTCAAGGGTATGGTCATGTGAAATCTGAATGTCCTACATTCTTGAGGTCTAAAGGTAAGGCTATGGCTGTAATCTTTAGTGATGATGAAGCTTTTGACAATGAGTCTAGTAGTGATGAGGATGGAAACTTCATTACTTTCATTGCTACTGCTGTAGTTGATGGAAGTGTTGCTGTTGAGGAGAACCCTTCTGATGGGGAACTCTCTGAGGATGCAAATTTACAAGAAACCTACAATAAACTTTGCAAAGTTGTTGCAAAAGATTCCATGAGTGTTGATTTAGGCTTAAAGAAAATTGCATCTCTTGAACTTGAAAAGAAAATTTTGCTTGTGAAACTGTTTAATGCTAATGAATTGTTGAATAATGTGAAGACTGAGAACATGATGTTGCTTGATAAAGTAAAGAATTTGGAACTTGAATTATCTGTTGTTAGAGAACAAACTGATAGATCTGTAAGCTCTAAACTTGATCACATGTTGAGTGTTCAAAAGTCTCCCGCTAACAAAACTGGCTTGGGTTTTGTAGAAAGCATCTCTGTGGCTGTACCTCATTCCATAAACTTTGTTCCTTCTTCTTCTTCTTCCGAACCCCCTATGAGTGAGATTGTCAAACCCTCTGTGAGTGAGACTAAATCTGTAGAAGTTACACCACCTAGGAAGATTAGGGTTGATCTTCAAAAGTCTAAACCTAAGGCTTATAACCCTCCTAAGGGCAACTTGCATGATAAGCCTACATGGGTTTGTCATTTTTGTGGAAAGTCTAGGCACATTAGTCCAAACTATTTCAAGTTGCTAGCTGCTAAGCGAGCAAATAAACCAAAAGTACCTATGCCTCAAGCACAAGATCCTATGGTACTCATTGGTGAGTTGGTAAAGGTTTTAAACCTTTATTCCAATCCTGGAGTTGCTCAGAATTCTAATGTGAATAAGAACTCCAATGCTCGAGGTGCATCTAAAAAGTTTTGGATGCAAAAGGCTCAATCTAATTGAGTCTTTCTGACATAGTCCTTGTGTTTCATTGCTCTACTCTTTGTGACCATTGTTTTTTTTTTTTTTTTTTGGTTTTGGTTTTCTTTGTCTCTAGGATTTGCATTGCATAACAATCATACATTTCATTCTAGGATTGTTTTGTTATTTTTTTAAATTAAATTAAAAAAAAAAAAAAAAAAAAAAAAAAAAGAGAGAGAGGAAGCAAAATGTGTTTTGCATTATTTTTCTTGGATTTGAAATCAAGGTTGGCCAATTTATTTTTACATAACATGTTTATGTACTTTGTTTAGTTTGGATGAGCTTATTTATTGCAATTTACTAGTTTGAGCCTTGTAGTGCATGTTGTGTGAGAAGATGTTTATAGTTTTTGATCACATGATCTTGATCTTGAAGTCACATGATTTTGATTGTCGGACTTGAACTTATTGAGAAAGGCATAAATAACCATCTCACCACTATTTACTAGCCAATCATGAACACCTAAGTGCATATCGTAAGATTTAGTGCTCGAGAAAGTGTAGCACATGCACAAAAAGATCATAAGGTGTAGCCTCGGTTTAAATGATAAAATTGATGTGTACATTATTGGGCTTTAATAACTTCACAATCAAATAAAATTGGTGTGTACATTATTCCGACTATTATTAATAAGTTTCTGATCAAATAAAATTGGTGTGTACAATATGAGGCAAATTAAGAAACTTACATGATTGCAAGCTTGTTTTCTAGGAGATGTGAGAGTTATATGATGTAACTCTTTAGGTGATAGTCTCTTTCAAATTTATGTGATGAATTTTGTAGAAATTGTGCTTGATTACTATTCACATATTACCTCACATGTATCTTAAGTTTTTGCTAGTTGCACACACTACACGAGTTACTCTTTGCTAAACTCTGTACATGTTATTGTGTGTGATTTTGGTTTGGCCAACCAAGTTTGAAAATTCCTTGAATTTTATGTAAAATGTGTTTGAAGCTTGAGAATTTAAGGAGAATTGTTTGAAAATCTTAATTTTGGGAAAACTGGGTTCAAAACAAGTGCTTTTGAAAAGTATTTCATCTCATACTCATGCATTTTATTCATAAAATACTATGCTTTAAGGAGTTTCTGCATAAAATTGCTTTGTTTTTCAAAAAATTGGTTTTTCCAGAATTTCGATCAATCGAACCTGTTTCTCGACTGATTAAAATTTTGGTTTGGCTCTGTGTGTTTCGATTGATGCTCGATTGGTTCTGGATCAATTGAAGGCATTTTCGATCAATCAAAAATCATATAGAGAGTTTTTTAAAACCTTGAGTTTTCACGTGTTCTTTACTATTCAAAACTTTTTCAAAACACCTTTCTCTCTCTCTTCGATCGGTCAAGGAGTCAAATCAATTTTTTTTCATTTTCCTCCATTTTTCTTCAAGGGTTTTTGTCTTCATACACCAGTAAGACCCTTTTACCCTCCTTTTTTCATTTATTTTATTTATTCATGCATTTAAGGGATATTTTCGAACCTACGAAAAATTTGGGGTTTTTGGTGTTTTTGATACTTACTTTCAAAATTGATCATTGGGTTTTTGTTGTGGGATGATATACAACTGTTCCTTGATGTTGAATTTGATCAATTTAATGAATTGGGAAAATTTTAATTTTCTAGGGCTTGAAAATACCTGATTTGGGGTTTTTGTTCAATTTGGTTTAAATTGATGAAATTGGCTTGTTAGATTGACTCATTTGATCATTATATTGTGTTACCTATCTTGTGTAATGATCAATTGATCAATTTGTTGGGTTTTGTGAAAATGAGTTTTTCAAATTTTGGGATTTTTGATGTAAACTCTATGCTCAAGCCAATTTTGTGATTTTGGAGTAAAATTGAATTGATTCTCACTGCATTAGAGCATGCATCATCTGTTAATAATGTTCATGCATCATATAGAATTTTTATTTCTATATTTTTCTGTGCTAACTTGCAGTCTACCCTTGGTTTTTCTTTTCTTCTCTCTCTGTCTCTTTTGTGTCTATCCTTTTGATCTTTAGCATTATGCCTAGGAAGACTAGAGCTAATAGGACCTCCACTTCTTCTCCTTCCCCCACCTTTGATAGTGAGAGGTTCTTAAGTGAGAAAAAACAAGAAGCCTATGAGAAGCTTAACCTTAAGAGAAACATTTGGGCTGAGAGAAAGGTTCTATTAGATGAGCTTGATGGTGAGATTAGGAGAAACTTTGAGCGTAAGGGTTGGCTTCCTCTACTGAGCATTTCTCATCCTCCTCCGGCTACCTTGATTAGAGAGTTCTATTCGAATCTCTCTGTCCACTCCTATGATGCCAACACTCTAGTGAGGAGTTGGGTATAGGGTGTAGGGTACACCATTACCCCTTCAGTAGTGGCTGATGCCCTTGGGGTGCCATTAGTCCAACATCCGGTTTATCCTTATGATGAGTCTCCACCCCTTGATGACATTATGTCATTTATTACTGGTACTTTTATCCAGTGGGGTTCTGATCCTCGGATCACCTCTCACGAGTTAACCAAGACTCATTATCTCTTTTTTCGGATTTCTTGCCATTCCATTTGGCCTATCTCTCATCTGCACACCATTCCTTTGGAGAGATGAGTTAAATGGTGAGATTCGGAGAAACATTGAGCGTAGGGGTTGGCTTCCTTTGTTGGACATTTCACATCCTCCTCCAGCTACCTTGATTAGAGAGTTCTACTCGAACCTCTCTGTCCACTCCTATAATTCCAACACTCTGGTGAGAAGTTGGATATGAGGTGATGAGTACACCATTACTCCTTTGGTAGCGGCTGATGCTCTTGGGGTGCCACTGGTCCAACATCCTATTTATCCTTACAATGAGTCTCCTCCCCTAGATGACATTATGTCATTTATTACTAGTACTTCTATCCAGTGGGGTTCTGATCCTCGGATCACCTCTCACGAGCTGACCAAGATTCAGTATCTTTTCTTTTGGATTTCTTGCCATTCGGTCTGGCCTATCTCTCATCTGCACACCATTCCTTTATAGAGATGTGCATTTTTGTATGCGTTTGTCATGGATGCTCCTATGAGCTTTCCTCATCTTTTCATTCGTTCTTTGATTGAGGTGCATAGGAGTAGTTCTACTGCTCATGCTCTTTTCTTCCCCGTCTTTATTCACCGGATTCTTTTGCATCTTGGTTTAGTTGAGTTTCTTGTGTCTGAGCCTGTCCATATCATAGCTCCTATAAGTGCCACCTTTCTTAGGCAGAGGGCTGCTCAGATGAGAGCGAGCTCTAAACGCCCTAAAGTAGAGCCTTCTGGTGTCGCACCTCCTCCTCCCTCTTCTATAGGTGATATTATGGCTGAAGAGTCTGTTGATCCTGCTACTACTGCTGCTGATGTTCCTCCACCTTCTACCTCGGATGATTCAGACATTCGACGTATGTTGGAGATTGTCATGACCGTTCAGGCGACTCATGGTCAGATTTTGGTGGACATGCTTGATGAGCTTCGTGCCTTGCGAGCGAATTTGGAGTATTTGAGACGATCGCCTCCGCCACCTCCTTTTGATGATGGATTATGATTGTCCTTTGGCATTCCATCAAAAAAATGGGGAGTACATATGTGGAGGAGTTTTTGTAGTTAGGGGGAGATTTTTGTATTTTTGGAGCTTGTGGAGCTATTAGATTGTATCTAGGTGCTTCATTATGTATTTACATTTTTTTGGCTTATGATGTATTCTTTGTTTTGATTGAGTTATTCATGATAGAGGGAGATACATTGTTTGTATATGTTTCTTGTTTCACATTGCTTATTGATTTATATTTATTAGGCTATTCATGATATATGTCTTTATTTTGTGTCTTGTGAAATCAAGAAGTTATTTATGTTTTACTTGTATTTTCCACACATGCATTTATGCCTTTGTTGAGTGTTTCAGGAAATATACAGGTTGATTTGATTCAGTCGTGCTGCTATCTACACTTGCAACTGATAGATAGTAGTTAGATTGAATGTGTTGTGTTGGGCAATATTTTTGTAATGGGCTATTTTTGTAAACTTTGAGCATTTTTGTTTAAGTTTGTGTTTTGTCACGGATTGCCAAAGGGGGAGTTTGTTGGGTTTTAAGACTTTAGGTTTAAATGTATTAGAACTTCAATTTGTAATGTTGGCAAACCATGATCAAAACGTTTTAGTCTTAGTTTTAGACTTGCTCAAAGTGTGTTTATATGTAAAGTTGGAATCGAGTGTTCTACAGGATTTACTGTGTAAATCTACCTGGCTCGATCAATCGAAAATTAGGCTCGATCGATAGAAGCTCGTGCAAATTGTTTTTCTGCAGAATTTTCCAACTCAGCCAAAGCCTGTTTGACATGCAGGGTTTTATGTTTTGTCTTAAGTATAAAAGGGAAAACCCTAGCCACGTTTTTAGGTTGCTCGTTATGCTGTGTGTGTGAATCTTTTGTGAGATCAAGAGGTGATTGCCTTCACACATACGTAGGGTTTCCAAGATTCAAGATTATGTCAAGAACTTGGTGATCGATTCAGTTGCTACTTTAAGAGCTTAAAGATACACAAGCGGGTGTGCTTGTACTTGCTGGGAATTCAAGAAAGGAGTAGTTCGTGAACTCGGAGCTATCATGGGGTCGTGGTAGTAAGTTTTCTACTCGAGGTAGCAATAGGATGTTAGTGGTTGAAGTCGCTATTGTGTAAACTTTAATTCTTTCATAGTGGATTTAGTTTTACCTTAATGATAGCTAGGTTAAATCCTTCCCAGGTTTTTTACCGATTTGGTTTTCCTAGGTTATCATATTTTTGTGTTCTTTATTTTCCGCACTTTGCAATAATATGATATATGTGTGTTAACCTAGACTTGATAATTTGACTAAGTAATCACTTGGCTAATAACTAGATTAATCTGGTTGTGTTTTAAGGGGTCTAAAAACAAACATACATGATGCAAAATTAGACTCTAATTGAATTCCAATTTCAAATTTAATTGGATTTTCTCTCTACTTTACCTATTATTGTATATATAGGTATAGATTACTAGTAAATAGTTGTTATTATTACAATCATTATCCTTTCACACTCGTTGATGTACACTTTGTAATCTGTATACACAACATCCAAAATTTCAAGTGCAATATTCTCAATTTCTATTTTTGTTCCATGGTGTGTACGAAAAATGTATATTAAGAAGTAAATGAGAATCAATGGCCTTTTTATTCTTTTTGTTTCTATTATATACTATCTCGTAAAAGCATGTCATGGCAAGGCTATACAGAGTGGCGGATGCTACACCAGTTAAAAGTTCACGAGGAAGAGACCACGATCGGACCAGTTGATTCACACTTTGTCTAAAGGATTAGTCTCAACTAACCCTTGGGAAGGTAGTATTATTTCTTAATTTATACATACAGAGTCTGAAAAACAAGGAAACATGCACAACATAACAGCTCATATACCACCGGCCATTACATCTCAGGAACTGAAAGGAATATCATTTGAATAGCAACTTCTTATGCAATCGTACATGTGTTGCAAGTGCAGAAGCAAATATATTTACGGCTAAAATGCAAATTGCACCCCTTAAGTATGACTAAAATTTATTCCAGTCTTTTAACTTTAGTCTCGTTAGATTAAGTTCTCAAAGGTTCAAATTTATTAAATTTCAGGTCTTTTATCCTATTCCGTTAAAAATTTTCCATTAATATAAAATATTTGTATTAATTTTATAGAGAATTTTTTTTTTTTGTGAGAAATATATATTTTTTTAATGTTAACTTTTTAACAAAATTAGATAAATGACCTGAATGGAATATATTTGAAACTTACAAGATTCAGTTGAACGAAAGTAAAGTTAGAGGATTAAAATAATTTCAGTCAAACTTAGAGATTCCAATTTGCATTTTAGCCTACATTTAATTATCTTGACCGTTACAATTAATGCGATGCATTATTCCACTGCAACGGCAAGCGAAAGCACCACTAGAATCAAAGCCGCAGACTCCCTTTGTGCTCTTACATGACTCACACAAATGTGCCAAATCAGCAGTTGTCAACTTGATAAGGGTGATGAGGAGGATGATACAGATGAGAAAACGAAGGATATCCATGGAGCCCATATTTTCAAACTTGGCTCTGAACCTATCAATTGAAAAAAATGAAGAAGAATATATTGTTAGTGCTAAAAACAGTAGATGAGGGAGAGGGGACAACATAGTTTTAGAATGAACAATGATTATTTTACACACTCTGACCATATAGACTCAGTGTAAAGAGTGGACATTTCTAAAAATATGGATATCTAGCTTTGCAAAATGTGGACATTTTGTAAAAAGTGTATATCAAGGAGTGTAAATCAACAATTTTCTTCTTAAAATTATAGTTAAATAAATATATTCATCATTTTTCTAAGAAATTAAGGTTCAAGGAAAATCGATAATCTATATATATAATAATAGGTGAAGTTGAGAAAAACTTAAATTAGAATTCCAAATTAGAGTTCCAATTTTGCGCCATGTATCTTAAATTATTTATTTTTAAAAGAGTTTTATTTCTTAATTTTAGAATCAAATGTTGGACCACATCATAAATATTCATCCAAGTGAGTTATTAAGTACAAAAACCAAAGAATCTAGAGTAAATGAATCATAAAACAAAAAAACAAAAAAACAAAAAAAAAAAAAAAGTGCTTCATAATAATAAATAAATAAATAAAATGGACAATTTACATTTTATACCTAATAATATCCTTACAAAATTTTTTAAAGAGTTGACAAAATATAAAAGTAACTATCAATAGTATTTAAATTATATATATATGAATTATATTATGCATCTTATTGTATATCTTTAAGTGTATTCATGCATTTGCATGGAGTTACAAGCTAGTTTATCATAAGATTAAAGCAGGTGGTCTAAAGTTTGAATTTTGAAATGTCTACACTACTACTCTTTGTTGAACCGGACGATCATCCTCATTAATCATGAAATTAAATAACAAACACGTAAAAGTATATTGAAGCATCGTCAAAAAATAAATAAATAAAATTTTTTTTTTTTTAAGAGGAAGCCAAAAGCATCATATGGAAGACGAAAACACCATACCTCCTAGGTTGTTGAAATCTGAACAGAAGGAAGTCACGCTTTTAAATTTAGTATAGGCAGTATGGTTAATTTGTATTAGCACTTTCTCTCTTTAACACTTTCAGGCTTGTCCCTCTTTCTCTTTCATTCCTATCTTATTAATAAGAAAATTTAGAACGACAAAATATCTCTAGCCTAATATGCCCCACTTCCACCCTTCTTGGATTTTTCCTGCCAGAAGAATCCCATCCTTAATTATAATCCCTAATGCAATTCTTAGTTTCCAAAAGCAAAGAATATATCAATAAATGATAACATATAATATGTATAGTTGGGGTTGAGAAATTTGAATCTTGAATGTTTTTGTTGGAAATATCAAAAAGTGCTAACCAGTAGAGTTACAAGACTTTTGACAATTATATATATTATCAAATTAAGCCAAAAGCAATGTAAACTTACATAAAATAAATTTTTCCAATAAAGTATTCACACCACGTAATACAAAGTAAATTTGCATGAAATACATTGAAAAATAACTAAGTATAAAATGAAAAAAAAATATATATAAAATCAAATACATGACATACAGTATGTATTAGAGTATAAAGTAAAACAAAAAAGATAGATAAGATATGGTCATGTGATACATTAAGCAAGGAATGGGAATAACTATATAAAAATATTCTTCTTGACTTTGTTCTCTAAAATTCCCTCAAAAACTGGTTCTCTTCTTATAATCTTTGACAAAATTTCCATTGTTGATACGGAAGAATATTGTTATTAGCATTTAGTGGTAGTTTAATGGCTCACAGATCATTTACTTTGTGACAAAATATCCTTTCTTACTTCGGAAGATGCCTCCCTCATGCATTCCATGCATCTTTTGCTTTCATCCTTTGACTCCTTAATTGTGCTGTATCGTAGATTTCTTGTGAATCATATTCATATGTCTATTGGGTGCCGAATTTCATCTCTCTATGCATTAATTGGAGGTAATGAAAAAGTGAGTTAGCTTTTGATGCGCTACATCACCTTTTTTTTTAGTATGTAATTTTATGCAGAAAAGAAAAGGTGGACATTACAAGAAAATAATAACTATTCTCCAAAAGTGGTTTAATAACTATTCAATAAAAGTGAGTTTCAATTAGCTCAATCAGTGCCTGCTCAATGGGTGAGCCAAATAGGCAACTGCCTAAGGCCCTCAATGAAAAAAGACCCCTAAATTTTTACCAATAGAGATATTCTTGTACCAATAGAAGTATTTGATGGTTTTTAGACCCCTTAAAACACAATTGATTTAACCTAGGTAATTAGCCAAGTTGTTACTTAGTCCAATTTAACAAAACTAGGTTATCACAATTACAAAAATCATATCATGCAAAGCAGCGGAAAGATGAATAACACAAGATATGATCACCCAGGAAACCAAATCGGTAAAAACCTGGGGAGGATTTGACCTAGCTATCCTCAAAGTAAACTTGAATCCACTATCTTGAAAGAATCGAAGTTCATACAATAAGACTTACAAGCCCTCACGCTCGACTTCTTATTGCTACTCACCAGTAGAACTTACTAACACAACCACGTGCAAGCTCCGAATCCACGGACTCCTTCTTTCTTGGATTCACCACCAGATACAAGCACACCAGCTTGTGTTTTCTTTAAGTTTCAATGGCAGCAACCGAGTTGATCATCAAGGTGTAGATAAATCTTCTCCTTGAAAACCCTAAGTTTGTGTAAAGGAAAGCTCCTCTAGATCTCACAAAAGATTTACACAAACCGCAATATGAGCAACATTAAAACGTGGCTAGGGTTTGCCTTTTATACTTAGGACAAATTAGAAAACCCTAAAACGTTTTAAACAACTAGGGCTGAGTTAGAATTTTGCAGAAAAAAAACATTCTGCCCGAGCTTCGATCGATCGAGCCTAAGCTTCGATCGATCGAGCCAGACCGAAATGCATTAATCTTTTCTGCATTAGCTCGATTCCAACTTTACATAAATACATAACTTTGAGCAAGACTAAAATACTTCTAAACACATTGTTTTGATCATGGTTTGCCAACAATACACATTAGAGTTCTAAATACATAAAAACCTAAATCTTTAGAACCTAACAAACTCCCCCTTTGGCAATCCGTGACAAAACACAACTAGAAGCTCAAAGTTTACAAAATAAAAAGCCCTTTACACAAATAATGCTCATAAAACAAATTCAATCCTAACTACTATCCATCAGTTGCAAGTGTAGACAGCAGCTCAATTGAATCAACCTGTATATTTCCTGAAACACTAAACAAAAAGCATAACCGCATGTGTGGAAAAAATACAAGTAAACAAATTAAATTCTTGATTTCAAACAACACACAATAGAGACATATATCAATGAATAACTCATAAATATAAATCAATAAACAGTTTGAAACAAGAAACATATAAGGTAACAAAAAAAATAATACTCCCCCTAACATGAATATCCCATCAAAAACATGGCAAGAGCTAAAAAGATAACATACAATGTGAAGCACCTAGATACAATCTAAACTCCACAAGCTCCAACCAACAAAATACACTCCCCCTGAAAATAAAAACTCTACAATGTACTCCCCCTTTTTGTGACGGAATGCCAAAGGACAAACAAAATCCATCATCAAAAGGGAGGTGGTGTAGAAGAACGTCTAAACTGTGCCAACTCTGCACGCAAGGCACGGATCTCATCGAGCACGTCCACCAAAATCTGTCCATGAGCCGCCTGAACAGTCAAGACATGATCCAACGTACGTCGAATGTCTGAATCATCCGAAGTAGTCGGTGGAGGAACATCAGCATCAGCAGCAACAGCACCAGACGTCTCAGCAGCATCTGCACCTGTAAAAGAGGGAGGAGGGGGAACAGCACAAGATGACGCACCTCCAGGACGCGAAGGAGCAACTCTCAAGTGAGCAGCCCTCTGTCTAAGAAATGTGGCACCTATGGGAGCAATGACATGAACAGGCTCACCAGAAAGGAAACCATCTAGCCCTAAAAACAGCAGAATCCTATGAATGAAAATAGGATGAATAAGCGCATGCCCTAGGGCAGAACTCCTATGAACCTCGTTCAAAGAACGAAGGAACAGATGAGGGAAACTGATAGACGCACCAGAAACGAACGCATACAAAAACACACATCGCTCTAGAGGGATAGTGTGAAGATGAGAAATAGGCCACAACAAATGACACACTATCCTAAAGAAAAGATAGGCAATCTCGGTAAGCTCAACGGACGTGATCCGAGGATCAGAACCCTACTGGATAGATGATCCAGTGATGTATGACATGACAACATCTAAGGAAGTAGACTCATCATAGGGATAGTCAGGCTCCCGAACAACCGGAACCCCAAGAGCCTCAACCACTACCCGAGGGGTAATGGTGAACGCAACACCTCGTATCCAACTCCGAACAAGGGTGTTGGCATCATAGACGTGGCAAGAGAGGTTCGAGAAGAACTCTCTAATCAGGGCGGTCAGGGGTGGATGATCTATTTCTAAGAGAGGCAACCAACCTCTAGACTCAAAGTTAGCCCTAATGGCCGGATCAAGCTCATCTAAGATCACAGAACGCTCAGCTCAAATCTTACGCTTACAGTTCAAATTCTCAAAGGCCTTTCTGCTTTTGTAATTCTTAAACAACTCACTCCTAGAGGGAGACTCAGAGGAAGTTGAAGGGGTCCTATGGGCTCTAGTTTTCCTAGGCATGGTGCTAGGATAAGGACCAAAAACACAAAGCAAAGAAACAAAAAAAAAATACCAAGGGCAGACTGCAAGTTAGCACAAAAAAAATATAGAATAAAAATCTATATGATACATGAACAAAATAAATATCATGATGCATGTCCTAATGCAGTGCAATTAAGTTCAAATAAGTTCAAATCCACAAAATTGGCTTGAGCATAGAGTTTTTAACACAAAAACCACAAAATTTTGAAACACCACTTGATCAATTTGAAAGAATTTGACTAATTGATCATCATACAAGATAGATTGCAGAAAATAATGACCAATTATATCAAATCAACAAGCCAATTTCATCAATTTAACCAAATTTGAACAAAATCCCCAATTCGGATTAATTACAAGCCCTAGAATTTACAATTTTTCACAAAACCCCAAATTGATCAAATCAACCATCATATATCATGAATATACCAATATAGGAGCAAAACCCAATGATCAATTTCAGAAAAAGAGGATTGATTCAACAAAAATCCCAAAAGTGAAAAGTTCCAAAAATTCCCTTAAAATGCATGAGTTTATGCATGAAAACATGAAAATAAATGCAAAAGGAAGGGTATAAAGGTCTTACCGGCCTTGGAAGACAAAAACCTTGCAAAAAATTTGGTCGAAAACGACAAAAAATTCTCAGTGGAGCCTTGCCAAGTCGGAGAGAGAGAGAGAGAGGAAAGTTTGAAAAAGTTTGAAAAAGTAAGTTTGAAACAGTCCAATCTGAGTTTTAAAAAAACTTGATTTACGAGTGTCGATTGATCGAAAATCAGTTTCGATTGATCGAAACAGGCAGAGACTTTAACAAAACAAATTTAAAAAATTTCGATCGATCGAAAAATAGAATGGATTGATCGAAATGGGCAAAAGCTCACTCAATTTGAGGAAAAACACAGTTTTTGAAAAAAATTCAGAAACAACTCACAGCATTGAAATTGATGAACAAAATGCATGAGTATGTGATGATGTGATTTTCAAAAACAAGAATTTAAGCCCAAAATTCCCAAAATCAAAATTTCTTGCAAACTCCATAAAATTTTCAAGCATCAAATTGATTTTGTATAAAATTCAAGGTATTTGCAAAAACTTGGTTGGTCAGACCATAAACACACACAATAACATGTACAATGTTTAGCAAAGAGTAACTTGTGTAATGTGTGCAACTAGCAAAAACTTGAGATACATGTGAGGTGATATGTGAATAGCAATCAATCACAAAGTCTACAAAATTCATCACAAAGAATTTAAAAGAGACTATCACCTAAAGAGTTACATCATATAACTCCCACATCTCCTAGATCATAAGCTTGCAATCGTGTAATTTTCTTGAATTTATGCCTCATAATATACACACCAATTTTAGGTCATGTGAGTTTGGCATCAAGCCTAATAGTACACACCAATTTTGATTATTAAGCAATTTAAACCGAGGCTTCACCTTATGTTTTTTTTGTGCATGTGCTACACTTTCTCGAGCACAAAATCTTATGATATGCACTAAGGTGTTCATGATTGGCTAGTGAACAATGGTGAGATGGTTATTTATGCATTTCTCAAAAAGTTCAAGTCCGACGGTCAAATACATGTGACTTCAAGATCAAGGCAGAGTAATCAAAAACCATTAACCTCTTTCACACACAACATGCACTACAAAGTTTCAACTAGTAAAGTGCAAAAAGTAAGCTCATCAAAGCTAAACAAGGTACAAACAACATGTTATGTGAAAATAAATTGACCAACCTTGTTCTCAAAAACCAAGAAGAATAGTACAAAACACAATTTTCTTCCTTTTTCTTCCCTTTTTCCCTTTTTTTTTTTTAATTATAAAAAAAACACCTAGAATGAAATACATGAATGTTATGCAAAGCAAATCCTAGAAAACAAAACAAAACAAAAAAAATCAAAACCAAAGAACAATGGTCACAAAGGGTAGAGCAATGAAGCATAAGGACCATATCAGAAAGACTCAGTTAGTTCGAGTCCTTTGCATCCAAGACCTTTTAGATGCACCATGAGCATTGGAGTTCTTATTCATATGAGAATGATTTCCAACTCCAGGATTGGAATAAAGGTTTAAAGCCTTTACCAATTCACCAATAAGTACCATAGGATCTTGTGCTTGAGGCACAGGTACTTTTGGTTTGTTTGCTCTCTTTGTAGCTTGCAGCATGTAACAGTTTGGACGTATGTGTCCAGACTATACACAAAAATGACAAATCCATGCAGGCTTATCATGTGTCTTGTCCTTAGATAGGGTAGGCCTCTTAGACTTAGACTCTTTTAGATCAACCCTAATCTTCCTAGATGATGAAACTTCTATGGGTTTGACAACCTCACTCACAGGGGGTTTGACAGTTTCACTCACAATCTCACTCACAGAAGGTTTAGAAGAAGATGAAGGGACAAAGTTTGTGGAATGGGGAGCAGACACAGAGATGCTTTCAACATATCCTAAACCAGATTTGTCAGAAGGAGACTTTTGAACACTCAACATTTGATCAAGTTTAGAACTAGCAGATCTAGCAACAGATAAATCAAGTTCCATAGATTTAACTTTATCAAGCAAAAGCATATTCTCAGTTTTCACATTGTTCAAAAGTTCATTAGCATTAAACAGCTTTACAAGCAAATTTTTCTTATCAAGCTCAAGAGATTCAATTTTCTTCAGGCCAAGTTCAACATTCATAGCATCCTTTGCAGCAACTTTGCAAAATTTATTATAGGCCTCTTGAAGATCTGCATCTTCAGAGAGTTCCCCATCAGAAGGGTTCTCTTCAACAGATATGCTCTCATCGACTACAGCAGTAGCGGTGAAAGCAATGAAGTTTCCATCCTCATCACAATCAGACTCATTATCAGAAACTTCACCATCACTAAGGGTTACAGCCATAGCCTTACCCTTAGACTTCAAATAGGTAGGACATTCAGATTTCATGTGACCATACCCTTGACATCCAAAACACTGAGAACCCATAGAATTATTAGGAGATTGACCTACTTTTTCTCTAGGTTTATAATTATTGTTAACCTTAGTGGGATCATACTTCCTAAAGTTTCTAGGTTCAGCAGTGTTTGTGCCTTTTGCCTTTCTATTACTATTCCTGAGAAAGTTTCTAAAGTTCTTGGCAAGGTAAGCAATCTTTGTAGCAGAGAGCTCATCATCAAATCCACCTCCTTCAACATCATCAACTGACTTAAGAGCCATTGATTTGGATTTGGTAGTTTTGGGTAGATCCAACTCATAGGATTGAAGAGATCCTACAAGTTCATCAACAGGGATGGAGTCCACATCCTTGCTTTCAGTAATGGCAGTCACCTTGGGTCTAAAGTCTTCAGTTAAAGATCTAAGAATCTTCCTAACAATTTTAGGTTGATCATAGATTTCACCCAAGTTAAAAGCAAAATTAACAATATCATTCAATTTAGCATAGAATTCATCAAAAGATTCATCATCAGACATCCTAATACTTTCAAATTTAGAAGTCAATTGCTGTAATTTATTGATTTTGACAGCTTTTGTGCCTTCATGCACAGTCTGGAGGATATTCCAAGCAGTATGAGTAATCTCAACATTAGAGATTCTCTTAAATTCCTCCATAGAAACAGCGTTAAAAATAGCATTCATAACCTTGCTATTGAACGCAACTACTTCTTTTTGAGAAGTTTCCCACTCACTAACAAGATTAGTGGACTTCTCCCATCCGTATTCATCGGAGTTCCAGACTCTCTCATCAATCAATTTTAGGAATGCTTTCATCCTTACTTTCCAATAAGCATAATTATTCCCATCAAAGTGAGGAGGAATAAGTAGAGAGTGTCTGTGTTCCATGACAACAGGGGTCAAAGATCAGCTCAGAGATCAAAAGATCAACAACAAAAGAGCTACCCGCTCTGATACCACTAGATGGTTTTTAGACCCCTTAAAACACAATTGATTTAACCTAGGTAATTAGCCAAGTTGTTACTTAGTCCAATTTAACAAAACTAGGTTATCACAATTACAAAGATCATATCATGCAAAGCAGCGGAAAGATAAATAACACAAGATATGATCACCCAGGAAACCAAACCGGTAAAAACCTGGGGAGGATTTGACCTAGCTATCCTCAAGGTAAACTTGAATCCACTATCTTGAAAGAATCGAAATTCATACAGTAAGACTTACAAGCCCCCACGCTCGACTTCTTATTGCTACCCACCAGTAGAACTTACTAACACGACCACGTGCAAGTTCCGAATCCACGGACTCCTTCTTTCTTGGATTCACCACCAGATACAAGCACACCCACTTGTGTTTTCTTTAAACTTCAATGGCAGCAACCGAGTTGATCATCAAGGTGTAGATAAATCTTCTCCTTGAAAACCCTAAGTTTGTGTAAAGGAAAGCTCCTCTAGATTTCACAAGAGATTTTTACAAACCGCAATATGAGCAACACTAAAACGTGGCTAGGGTTTACCTTTTATACTTATGACAAATTAGAAAATCCTAAAACGTTTTAAACAACTAGGGCTGAGTTAGAATTCTGCAGAAAAAAACATTCTGCCCGAGCTTCGATCGATCGAGCATAAGCTTCGATCGATCGAGCCAGACCGAAATGCATTAACCTTTTCTGCATTAGCTCAATTCCAACTTTACATAAATACACAACTTTGAGCAAGACTAAAATACTTCTAAACACATTGTTTTGATCATGGTTTGCCAACAATACACATTAGAGTTCTAAATACATAAAAACCTAAGTCTTTAGAACCTAACAGTATTAATTAAGCCCTAAATATTTATCAATAAATAAAAAGTAGTTTTTTTATCAAAGAAAAGCCAGTTAAAGAAAAATGTTTTCATTGGATGTGTCAATCATTTAATCTCTCACACATAAATGTTAAAAGAACTTATCAATCTTACACTAGTAAATAAATTTATATTCAAATTTTATTTAGAGATATCAAATATATAACTTTATTAAAATTTTCAATCATAATTTTTTAGTATTTGGTTACTTCATTCAATAAATAGTTTTTTATTTTAGTTGTATAATCATTGAGTAATGCGATGGGTTCATTTTAATTTGTAATTTTTTCTAAAAAAATAGATATTAAATGAAAAAAAAAAAAACCAAAATTTAAATAAATATTCTATTAATATTTAAAGTATAAGAATATAACTCACTTAAAGTAGTTGCCTTAGGCCCTACATTATCTTGAGCCAACCCTGAACTTAATTGGTAAAATCTGTGATGGTTGAATAAGAAATCTGGAGTTCAATCTCAACTTATACCAAAAACTGTCTTGATATAATGATAAAGAGCTATTATCACTCTCTTAAAAAAATAAATAAATAAATAAATAACTATTCAATATACAGGAAAACATATATTTTCTTCTTAAAATATAGTCTTGGTTTTATTATTTTAGAAACATGAGGTTTGAAAATAAATTGGCAAAACTGTAATTCAATCATAAATCTTGTGCAACCGTAACTAAATTGGAAAGGACAAATTCCAGAGTGTTCGGTTGACAGGAATTTAGGGGAGAACCCAAAATTTTTTGTAAGTTTCCTAAATTATGTGATATTTCGATTAACACAATTCTTTAATATGCTCAAATTTCTTGCTATACATTGAGATTTTTCCCGGAATAAACAATTTTTATCCACATGCCTACTTTTACAAACTTCACATTTTTTTTGAGTGGACTCCACTTTTTAAAATTTCTCCTTCCTCTTTCATGTCTTCCACACCTAGAAGATTCACCTTTGTACTGATCAAAATTTTGAGTCTTTTTTTATTTGTTTATAATTTCAGGAGTCAACATTGAGCTTGGATCGAAAGACACTTTCTAATTTCTATTGATTTTTCGGAGCGCCTATTCTCAACCTTTACTCAAACGTTTTAATTAAACCCATTAATTCTTAACTACCCAAATCATTAATATCTTTAGTTACTTCAATAATGGCAACAATATGATCATACCTTTTTCTCTTTTTTTTTTCTTTTTTTCTTTTTTGTTGAGAAACCAGACAATAAGCCCGGGAATATATTAAACAACCAAACTAATGAACATCAAAACCAATCGAAGGCACAATGTCTTCAGGCATAGCCTCAAACGAAACCTGACAACTTACTATGTTCTTAGCTTTTTTAACCAAAGCATCAGCCACCAAATTACCAGTACGGTGAACATGAATGAAATCAAAAAACTGAAAACATGAAACCAAACATCGAAAATCCTCCACGAAACATAAGAAGACAGCGCTGCATTTCTCTGAGAAACCGCGTTGATCACAATAGCCAAATCCCCTTCGAAGATTACTCTGTGAAGATCAAGTTCAGCAGCAAACTGAACTGCACATACTTTTTCAGTAAACTAATTAGAATCTTTTTAACAATTCTTTGATTGGGGGGGAATATTTTCTCCTTATGTTTTCATTTGATTCACAGCCTCAATGACCATGAGTTTAGAAAAATAATCTTTCAAAAGCTCTCCTTTCTTTTTTCATGTATTGAAATTTATTCTCAAAGATTGAATTTTTAAGGTTCCTACCTTCATGGTGCCTCTCTACTCCTTTTGGAGGGTGTCCCATGCCTTGTTTGTTTTAGTTGCATTGATAATTCTTGAAAAAAAATGCGTCGGCTACTGCCTGTTGAATGGAGCTAAGAACTTCTGCATCTTTCTTCCTATGCTCATTCAGCTGTTTTTGAGCATTTGACAAAGTTACCTCTTTCTCAATTTCATGTGAAAGAAATATGGTTCTCATGTTCACAAACTAGAAATCACAGTTTTCCCCAACAAAGAAAAGAAATGAAGGTTGCAGGGCTCCCATATTTTGGTTGCTTGAACACTCCATTGTCGTGGCTTTCGCACAAAATTTTTTTTTCCTATCTCAAATCCTCGTGCCCAGCTTATTCTTTAATCAAACCAAAAGCTCTTATACCACTATGTTGGTTTTGGAATAGAGGAGAACAAAGACTTTGATTAGTTTTTCTAAGATTTTTTATTTTTTATTTTTTATCAATGATCAAATTGTTTTAAGGGGACAACTATAAGATTGCAAGGCATCAAAAACCCAATAGTACAAGGTCAATCGAAAGTCAAATGTCTTCGATTTTTTTTATATATTACTAGTCGCTAACTCGTGCGATGCAAGAGAAATCTATAGAATATGAGAAGTTGTATTATGCCTAACGATCTTGATGCAAGGATTATCCTCCTATAATCTCATTTATTTTCTTTAAACCTACACGCCAACCTCCTCTACAATGCAAGAAGACGTGAATGATAGAACCTACAATATGATAGTATTCAATGCTTAGCACCCTGTGTAATCATGAACTCAAATTCATTGTTTCAAACTTTCAATACCATTATAGTTTTATATGCAACAGTTGCTTTGGATATAGCAACCTGCTGGGTTCTAAGACTTTAGGTTTAAATGTATTAGAACTTCAATTTGTAATGTTGGCAAACCATGATCAAAACGTTTAGTCTTGTTTTAGACTTGTTTTAGACTTGCTCAAAGTATGTTTATGTGTAAAGTTGGAATCAAGTATACTGTAGGATTTATTATGTAAATCTACCTGGCTCGATCAATCGAGAATTAGACTCAATCGATCGAAGCTCGTGCAAATTGTTTTTCTGCAGAATTTTCCAACTCAGCCCAAGCCCGTTTGACGTGTAGGGTTTTATGTTTTGCCTTAAGTATAAAAGGAAAAACCCTAGCCACATTTTAAGGTTGCTCTTTATACTGTGTGTGTGATTCTCTTGTGAGATCTAGAGATGTTTGCCTTCATACATAGTTACGGTTTCCAATTTCAAGATTGATGTCAAGAGTTTGGTGATCAATTCAGTTGCTGCTTTCAAGAGCTTAAAGATGCACAAGCGGGAGTGCTTGTACTTGTATGAATCCAAGAAAGAAGTAGTCCGTGGACTTAGCGGGAGTGCTTGTACTTGTGTGAATCCAAGAAAGAAGTAGTCCGTGGACTTAGAGCTATCACGTGGTCGTGGTAGTAAGTTTCCTACTCGAGGTAGCAATAAGATGTTAGTGGTCTAAATCGCTATTGTGTAAACTTCAATTCTTTCATAATGGATTTGTTTTATCTTGAGGATAGCTAGGTTAAATCCTCCCTAGGTTTTTTACCGGTTTAGTTTTCCTAGGTTATCATATCGTTGTGTTCTTTATTTTCCGCACTTGTCAATGATATGATTTATATGTGTTAACCTAGATCTGTATAATTTACCTAAGTTAATCACCTGGCTAAATAACTAGGTTAACCTGGTTATGTTTAAGGGGTCTAAAAATGTACAAGTGGTATCAGAGCGGGTTAGCTCTAGTGTTTAGATACTTTGATCTAAGAGTTTATTCTTGACCCCTACTGTCATGGAACACGGTCACTCTTTTGTTATTCCACCTCACTTTGATGGGAATAACTATGCCTACTAGAAAGTAAGGATGAAATCATTCCTGAAATTTATTGATGAGAGAGTCTGGAACTCTGTTGAATACGGATGGGAAAAGCCCATTACTCCAGTGAGTGAGTGGCAAACTTCTCAAAAAGAAGTAGCCGCTTTTAATAGCAAAACTATGAATGCTATTTTTAATGCTATTTCTATGGAGGAATTCAAGAAAATTTATAATATTGAGGTTGCTCACACTGCTTGGAATATTCTCCAAACTGTGCATGAATGCACAAAGGCAGTTAAGATCAATAAGTTGCAGCAGTTAACAACTAGATTTGAAAGCATTAGGATGTCTGATGATGAAAGTTTTGATGAATTATATGCTAAGCTTAATGATATTGTTAATTCTGCTTATAATTTGGGTGAAACCTATGATCAATCTAAAATTGTTAGGAAGATTCTTAGATCTTTGACTGAGGATTTTAGGCCCAAGGTGACTGCCATCACTGAAAGCAAGGATGTGGACTCCATCCCCGTTGATGAACTTGTAGGATTCCTTCAGTCCTATGAGTTGGACCTACCTAAGACTAGCAAATCCAAATCAATGGCTCTTAAGTCTGTTGATGATGTTGATGTAAGTGGATTTGATGATGAGCTCTCTGCTACAAAGATTGCGTATCTTGCCAAGAACTTTAGAAATTTTCTTAGGAACAACAACAGAAGGGCAAGAAGTAAGAACAATGCTGAACCTAGAAATTTTAGGATGAATGATCCCACTAAGGTTAATAACACTGAAAAACCTAAAGAGAAAGTAGGTCAACCTTCTAACAATTCTATGGGTCAACAGTGTTTTGGGTGTCAAGGGTATGGTCATGTGAAATCAGAATGTCCTACATTCTTGAGGTCTAAGGGTAAGGCTATGGTTGTAACCTTTAGTGATAATGAAGTTTCTGACAATGAGTCTGGTAGTAATGAGGATGGAAACTTCATTACTTTCACTGCTACTGTTGTAATTGATGAAAGTGTTGCTGTTGAGGAGAACTCTTTTGATGGGGAACTCTCTGAGGATGCAGATTTGCAAGAAGCCTATAATAAACTTTGCAAAGTTGCTGCAAAGGATACTATGAGTGTTGATCTAGGCTTAAAGAAAATTGCATCTCTTGAACTTGATAAGAAAATTTTGCTTGTGAAACTGCTTGATACTAATGAATTGTTGAATAATGTGAAGACTGAGAACATGCTTTTACTTGATAAAGTTAAGAATTTGAAACTTGAATTATCTATTGCTAGAGAACAAACAAATAGGTCTGCAAGCTCCAAACTTGATCATATGCTGAGTGTTCAAAAGTCTCCTTCAGACAAAATTGGTTTAGGTTTTGTAGAAAGCATCTCTGTGCCTGAAACTCATTCCACATACTTTGTTCCTTCTTTTGAACCTCCTGTGAGTGAGGTTGTCAAACTTGTAGAAGTCACACCTCCTAGGAAAATTAGGGTTGATTTTCAAGAATCTGAACCTAAGACTCCTAACCCTCCTAAGGGCATGTTGCATGATAAGCCTGTATGGGTTTGTCATTTTTGTGGAAAGTCTGAGTACATTCGTCCAAACTGTTTCAAGTTGCAAGCTGCTAAGCGAGCAAATAAGCCAAAAGTACTGGTGGCTCAAGCACAAGATCCTATGGTACTTATTAGTGAGTCGGTAAAGGCTTTAAACTTTTATTCCAATCCTGGAGTTGCTCAGAATTCTAATTTGAAGAATAACTCCAATGTTAGAGTTGCATCTAAAAAGTTTTGGATGCAAAAGGCTCAATCTAAGTGAGTCTTTCTGACATGGTCCTTGTGCTTCATCGCTCAACTCTTTGTGACCATTCTTCTTTATTGTTTTTGTTCTCTTTGATTTTTCTAGGATTTGCATTGCATAACATTCATGCATTTCATTCTAGGTTGTTTTTGTTATTTCTTTTCAAAAATAAATAAATAAATAAATAAAAACAAAAAAAAGGGAAGCAAAATGTGTTTTGCATTATTTTTCTTGGATTTGAAATCAAGGCTAGCCAATTATATCTTTACATAACCTGTTTATGTACCTTGTTTAGCTTTAATGAGCTTATTTATTGCACTTTACTAGTTTGAGCTTTGTAGTGCATGTTGTGTGGGAAGATGTTTATAGTTTTTGATCACTTTGTCTTGATCTTGAAGTCACATGCCTTTGATTGTCAGACTTGATCTTATTGAGAAAGGCATAAATAACCATCTCACCACTGTTTACTAGCCAATCATGAACACCTTAGTGCATATCATATGATTTAAGTGCTCGAGAAAGTGTAGTACATGCACAAAAAGAACATAAGGTGTAGCCTCGATTTAAATAATAAAATTGGCGTGTACATTATTGGACTATAATGAATTCAATCAAATAAAATTGGTGTGTACATTATCCTGGCTATTATTAATAAGTTTCTGATCAAATAAAATTGGTGTGTACATTATGAGGCAAATCAAGATACTTACATGATTGCAAGCTTGTTTTCTAGGAGATGTGGAAGTTATATGATGTAACTCGTTAGGTGATAGTCTCTTTCAAATTTATGTGATGAATTTTGTAGAAATTGTGCTTGATTTCTATTTACATATCACCTCACATATATCTCAAGTTTTTTCTAGTTGCACACAGTACACAAGTTACTCTTTGCTAAACTTTGTACATGTTATTGTGTGTGATTTTGTTTTGGCCATCCAAGATTGAAACTTCCTTGAGTTTATTGCAAAATGTGTTTGAAGTTTGAGAACTTAAGGAAAATGATTGAAAATCTTATTTTTGGGAAATCTAGGTTCAATACAACTGTTTTTGAAAAGCATTTCATCTCATACTCATGCATTTTATTCATAAAATACTATGCTTTGAGGAGTTTCTGCATAAAATTTATCTGTTTTTCAAAATTTTAATTTTTTCATATTTTCAATCGATCGAACCTGTTGCTCGATCAATCGAAAATGCGATTAAAATTTTGGTTTGAATCTGACCGTTTCAATTGCTACTCGATTGCTTCTGGATCAATCGAATGTAGTTTTCGATCAATCAAAAATCGCATAGAGAGTTTTTTAATACTTTGAGTTTTCACGTGTTCTATCACTTTCAAACTTTTTCAAAAACACTTTTCTCTCTCTATTCGATCGGTCAAGGATTCAAGCTCAATTTTTTGTCGTTTTCCTTCAAACTTTTTGCAAGGTTTTTGTCTTCTAAGGCCAGTAAGACCTTTTTGCCCCTCATTTTTCATTTATTTTCATGTTTCATGCATTTTTGTCATGCATTTTGGGGATATTTCAACCCTAAGGAAAATTTGGGGATTTTGATGTTTTCAATCTTTTCTTTCCAAATTGATCATTGGCTTTTTGTTGTGGGATGATATAAATCTGATCCTTGTGAATTAATTTCATCAATTTGTTGATTTGGGAAAATTTTTAATTTTCTAGGGCTTGAAACTACCCGAATTGGGGTTTTTGTTCAATTAAGCATTAATTAATGAAATTGACTGGTTTGATTGATTGATTTGGTCATTATAAACTGTTATCCAACTTGTGTAATGATCAATTGATCAATTTGTTGAGATTTGTGAAAGTGGGTTTTCAAATTTTGGGTTTTTGATATAAACTCTATGCTCAAGCCAATTTTATGATTTCAAAGTAAAATTAAACTTATTTTCATTGCATTAGAGCATGCATCATGTGTTGATATTGTTCATGAATCATATAGACTGTTATTTTCTATATTTCTGTGCTAACTTACAGTCTGCCCTTGGTTTTTGTGTTTTTTTTTTTTTTTTTTTTTTTCTCTTTGTCTCTTTTGTGTCTGTCCTTTTGATCCTTAGCATCATGTCTAGGAAGACTAGAGCTAGTAGGAAATCCTCTTCTTCTTCTATCCCCACATTTGATAGTGAGAGGTTTCTAAGTGAGAAAAATCAGGAAACTTATGAGAAGCTGAACATTCGTAGGAATGTATGGGCTGAGCGGAAGGTAGTGATAGATGAGTTAAATGGTGAGATTCGGAGAAACTTTAAGCGTAGGGGTTGGCTTCCTTTGTTGGACATTTCACATCCTCCTCCGACTACCTTGATTAGAGAGTTCTACTCGAACCTCTCTGTCCACTCCTATGATTCCAACACTCTAGTGAGAAGTTGGATATGAGGTGATGAGTACACCATTACTCCTTTGGTAACGGCTGATGCTCTTGGGGTGCTACTGGTCCAGCATCCTATTTATCCTTACGATGAGTCTCCTCCCCTAGATGACATTATGTCATTTATTACTGGTACTTCTATCCAGTGGGGTTCTGATCCTCGGATCACCTCTTACGAGCTGACCAAGATTCACTATCTTTTCTTTCGGATTTCTTGCCATTCGGTCTGGCCTATCTCTCATATGCATACCATTCCTTTAAAGAGATGTGCGTTTTTGTATGTGTTTGTCACGGATGCTCCTATGAGCTTTCCTCATCTTTTCATTCGTTCTTTGATTGAGGTTCATAGGAGTAGTTTTACTGTTCATGCTCTTTTCTTTTCGGTTTTTATTCATCGAATTCTTTTGCATTTGGGTTTAGAGGAATTTCCGACGCCTGAGCCTGTTCATATTATAGCTCTTATAGGTGCCACCTTTCTTCGGCAGAGGGCTGCTCAGATGCGAGCTAGCTCTAAACACCCTAGAGGGGGAGATTGTTAGGACATATGTGATTCACTTGTTAGGAATATATGTCACTATTTTATGTAATTAGCTTATCCTTTGACAAAACGCACTTTACTTGTATTTGGGTAGATCTAGGATGTGTTTAATACTTCAAAAAACTGTGTTTCAAGATCAAGTGTTGAAGAAATGCAAGTCTGTCCAAGATTCAAGCTGAAGAAGTGCTATTCATTAAAGCTCGACAGCTAACTCAACAACTAGCTATCCATCAAGCTTAAGAAGCTGTTTCAGCCCCATGGCTCGACAGCTGCTCGACAGCATCTTGACAGACAGGTATTTGTCGAGCTTTATGAAAAACAAAATTCCAATTCTGTTTTGACTCTAATCCGTGATTATGTGTTTGGGCTTTCTTTTCTTCTAACCCTAGACATATAAAAGGATTATTTTAAGGACCGTCAAAGTATTCACAAGTTGCAAAAGTGTTGAGCAAAGTTTATTCAAGCAATTTGTAACCGGAGACAAAGTTTTGCCCTAGTTCATCATTCTTGTGAAGAAGTTGCTGTGTATGTGCACCGTAGGGTTTTGTGACCAAACTTCTTCTTGATTTTCATCGTTAGGATGAACTGAAGAACTTTGCAACCAACAACTTCTCTAGTTGGTGATTAAAGTTGCGTACTAGGATCCACGCATTGGTTAGTCACGTACTTGGGAGCAGTGCATCAAAAGGGGAAATTGTCACTACAGAACAAGTCCAATTAGGTATTGGGGTAAGGGTTCAACTGTAGGTTGGTATAAGGTACTGGGATTCATTTACTTGTAATCGCTTGTTTTGATAATAGTGGAATTTCAAGAGTGGTGACCTGAAAATCACCTGATGAGGTTTTTGCCGTTAGGTTTTCCCCATTCGTAAACAAATCACCGTGTCAAATTTATTTTCCGCTACATACTTAGTTTATTGGTGATTTGTTTGTGCTACCACGCGTTTGCATGTTAATTTAATTAATTAATAAACTTGGCTAATTAATCAATTAATTAATCACAAGGGGTTAATTCGTTTTATGGCCTATCAATAAGTAGTATAAAAAATAACATCTCCAAAAGAATCATAATCTAATTTTGACCTACCATCTCTCCCAAATAAATTTGCCATTCTCTTGATTTACTTGCATTGAATAGAAGAACACTAGATCTTCACTTCGCCTTTTTTTTGAAATGATTAATGATACTTTGCCTATCTCCAGCTTCAATTATTTCTTTTCTTACAGTCCGCAAGAAGTTGTGACAATCTTGCCTTAAGTACCTAAGATTATTTGCAACACCAACTTCGTTTGCTAAAAAGGAGTATAACTTTGTTGCTTTTATACCCGCACCAACCATATTGCTAAGTATATTCCCATGTCTACTATGCACCTTTCTACTTGATCACAAATTACACCTTTCTTCAGGACTTGCAAATTCATGAATATGTATATCATTGAAATCTGACACAGTCCAAATATCATTCTTCATATCAAACCAAATCCTAGCACAACAACCTGCCCTTGTCTCTAAATGATTGTATTTTTTTCACATCAAAAGGGTCTTCATATTCCCATGTCTACTATGCAACTTTCTACCTGATCGCAAATTACACCTTTCTTCAAGACTTGCAAATTCATGAGTATGTATATCGTTGAAATGTGACATAGTCCAAATATCATTCTTCACATCAAACTGAATCCTAGCACAACAACCTGCCCTTGTCTCTAAATGATTGTATTTTTTTCACATAAAAAGGGTCTTCATATTCTTTAAAACCTTGTTTCCTAACAACACCATTTTCCTAACAAATTCTATTTTCCTAACAACACCATTTACTGTTCATCTAGCTGCTTTCTGAATGCTAAACCCCTTCTTTAAAGCGTATTCATTATACATGTTATATGCCTCTTCTTCGAAACTCACTTGCATTCCTATTTTGATTTCACCACTTTCAACAAAAGTTACATTCTCAATATTTTCTCCTTCATCGTTTCCTTCATCCACATCAATGACATTCTCATTTTTTTTCTCCATCGTTGTTCTTAGCCACATCAATAACATTTCTTTGAAACTCCATTGCATTAGTCTAATGCAAACAAGAAAAAAAAAAAGCATTGCATATAAACAATTAGAAAAATCAAAGGGGAGCTTTTAAAAAATTAAAAGAGAAAAAAAAAAAAAAAAAAAAAAACATATACTAAAGCTCCTGTATCTTAGCCATAAACACACAACACACAGTAAATACTATCATGCCCAGACAAAGGGAAGGAGGCAATGCTCCTGTATCTTAGCCATAAACACATAACACACTCAACTGAGCATCATACCCATAATCAAAATATTATAATTTCCACCTGACTCAAATACTAACAGAGTATTTACTGTATTTCCTCAAATACCTTTTTCTTTTATATGTAATATTTCATCAAAACTTATATTACAAATGAGAATGAATTGTTAAAAATTAGTAATTCATACCTGTTGATCAAGAATCAAATCCTCCAATTAAAAACAAAGGTCCTGCATAGCAATAATATAGAAATTAAAAAACAACCAATGGAATTTTTCAAAATGAATAAAAAATGAAATAGCCACTTAACAAACTTACTATTGGTTCAATAAGGCCCTAATTAGAAATGAAGGAATTGGGTTCCTTTTGGGAGGTCATTTGACGAACTGAAAAAAAAAAAAAAAAAAAAAAAAAAAAAAAGGGTTGAACTTTGGCAGAGAAATGGTACAACACAATAACAAAAAAACCAAAAATGTGACTTCAAAATATCCGCACCATATCTAATCACATTTTTTTTGGGTGGATTTTGAAATAGAGGTGAGGTGGGTGGTGGAAACAATCGGTCCACCGCCATTCAATCACCAAAACCTCTACTCCGGTGTTTCACGGTGTTGCCGTCAGGCTGGAGCAATTGTTGGAACTTTTCTAGGTGGAGCGAGATTGCTGGCAACGGCACATGTGATTTTTCGTCAACGGCTAAAAGTGATAGCGAGTGTATTTCTTGTTTTTGAGAGAGCTGTGTTTCTAAATATTGGAAAAAAGAAAAACGTTTAGTGTTTCAGTGGCAAAAAAGTGGGAAAAATGGGCGGGCTATTGAAAACTTCGAGAGTATTATGGTTTTTTTTATTTTACTACACATGTCCTATTTTTAGTGAATAGTCTCACCAAACAAGTTGCTGACATGGAGAGAGTGTCCGAGAGGATACTTTCTCCTGATTTTCTTATTGTAGGTCTTGCCCATGTATAGCACATCTAGTAAGCTTGGCGTCCAAGATGTTTGACCACGCATGAGGAAATTCAAAGTCCTCCGAACTCACTTACTCTTGAGAAATGTGCATACAAGACAAAACAATTTTTGACAATGACCTAATACAGTAATATGAATTGGACACTCATCTTTTAGCTAGGATGAAACTTGAATTAATTGCACACAAGTGTGACCGCGTGTTTCTAGGGGAGGATTTAGTCACAAGTTTTGGTTCTTGTCTAAGCACGGACAACCCCCCCATGTTTCTAGGGGGTTTAACTTAATATATATATATATATATATATATATATATATATATCTATCTCTCTCTCTAAAATACTCTCATGGAGACTTAAACTCCGATCTTTATCCCTTATACTCCACAAGCACTTATACTTGTAAAATGACTATCGCACTCCAAAAGTTATTTAAGCACAAGCACTTAAAAATTATTCCACGTTACCTTACCTTTAAAAAAAAAAAAAAAATACAAATGGTTATTTATATATCACTTTTAAACTTTATAACATTAAACCCAAAAAATACATAAATAAAAAAAAACATTATTACATGTGAAAAGCGTGTGTGATTACTCTAGTGTGTGTGTGTATATCCTTAATTTTTGAACTATATAGCTAAATAGTTCAATTTTCAAACTAAATAGGAAAATATCACTATTTTGGCACTCGGTAGTAGTAATGTCGAGAACCAACTCAGGTACACAAGATCATTCGGTCTACATAACTGACATAAGATTGTGGCAGTTCAAACTTCAAACCAACCATACCATGCCCCGCAAAGTAAAAAACACTACAGTCAACAAAAATTAGTCAAAGTTGGAGGCTTGAGACCCTAAACTCTGAGTTCGTGTTTGACATGAAATATTACATGAGCATAATCCTTTTGGGATTCTGGATTAATTATTACATTGTAGACACTTTATTTTGTAAAGACTATGTAACAAAACTAGTAATATCTCATTTTTTTCTTTTTTTATAATTCAATAGTTAAAAGGGGAGAGAGGTTTAGACCCGGATGTATCAATTAGCTAGAAATAAAAAGGTACCAAATAATTAAGTTATAAGACTTTTGGTGAAATGGTAATATCCTTATTCCTTAAAACCACTCATACAATACTAGAAGATGCTAACTAATTAAGTTACAAGACTTTTGGTAAATTCGTAATATCCTTAATAACACTCATGTTATTGCAGATGAATCTCTAGAGTTAGTTCTGATAATCTAGCGTCCACTGTTTATAATCTCAGTTTATAACTACAAAGGTTAGACTCTTTTATAGTTGTACTTTGGTTATGTAATGTCTTATAAACCCAGTTTAAGACACTAGTATTACTATTTTCGTATGTGTTCTAATATGTATTACTGTTTACTTATAAAAAAAAAAAAAAAATTAGGGGTGTTTATCCCACATTGGTTATGTGTGTCTAGTGTCTGCTATTTATAACCTCAGTCTACAATTACAAAGGTTAGGCCTTTTGTAGTTGTACTCTGGTTATGTAATGTATTATAAACCCGGTTTAAAACACTAGTATTACTATTTTTGTATGTGTTCTAATATGTATTACTGTTTACTCAAAAAAAATAGGGATGTTTATCCCACATTGGTTGTGTGTGTCTAGTGTTCGCTGTTTATAATCTCAGTCTACAACTACAAAGGTTAGGCCCTTTTGTAGTTGTACTCTAGTTATGTAATGTATTATAAACCCGATTTAAAATACTAGTATTACCATTTTCGTGTGTGTTCTAATATGTATTACTGTTTTCTCCAAAAAAAAAAAAAAAAAGTTCTGATGATCTATAATCTCATGATTCAAGGTTGTGTTTGAATACTTGAATTTGGATTTGTATTTCAAAATGTGAATTTTAAAGTGGTCGATTTGAAATGGCTTAATTCCAAATCCATAAATGTTTAGAATGTCATATTGACTTCCAAAAGAGTCTAAATTTAGTAAGGATGGACTGTCTAATAAAAGATTGTCACATCAGTTTTTTATGTAAAACTCAATACATCCTACCATACCTAATAACATTTCAATAAACTCTAAGTTGGATTAGATTTTCAAATGGGTATTATAATTGATTGGATGTGGTTGTGCCTATTTTTTTATATGTGATAAGATGATATGGCATGTTAAGATTGGAGGGTTTAAAACTTAGGTTTTATATCATATCCTTATAGAATTTAATCTCATGTTTAGAAGTTATTTCAAATTCAAGGATTTTAAGGTTGAAAATCCTTGGTTATCAAATCCAAATCCTTCACCCTTTGTAAACTATTCAAATAAGGTATTTGAATTTTAATCACTTAAATCCAAATTCATGTGCTCAAATCCTGCCATCCAAACACACTACAAGAATCCTTTATATTTCTTGAATTTATGCAGCAAAACATAGATTTTGATGGAAAACACAAAAATTGTCCCTAAGTTGGATTAGATTTTCAAATGGGTATTATAATTGATTGGATGTGGTTGTGCCTATTTTTTTATATGTGATAAGATGATGTGGCATGTTAAGATTGGAGGTGATGAGTCCAGAAAAATCATTAAGACCGTCCATTAATATGGACGGCCTTGCATCATTAGTAGACCATCAAAGATAACTGCTCAACACATTTAATAATGACCATCAAAGGTCTTAAACTCTCATCAAGACAAAAAACGTTACAATCAAGGTAATAATCACCCTAATTTATGTACAACAACTACCTAAGTCACCTATAAAAGGGACAATCGGTCTCACTAGCTAAGGTATGTCAAAAACTACTACAAAATACTACAAAACACTATCTATATACAAAATATATAGACCGATACTAACTTAAGCATCGGAGGCTCCCCCACCGGGTACAACTCGGTGGTCTCTTCAATCTATCTCTCTTTTATCTTGCAGGTCCTACAGGATCGTCTAATGATTCAAATTGAACAAGTGACCCAACTGACGATTTTGGCATCATCAGTTTG
The DNA here is from genome assembly GCA_028535165.1 of Quercus tomentella. Classification (NCBI taxonomy): domain Eukaryota; kingdom Viridiplantae; phylum Streptophyta; class Magnoliopsida; order Fagales; family Fagaceae; genus Quercus; species Quercus tomentella. The sequence goes on along the minus strand of JAPQVY010000156.1, from coordinate 78,903,207 downwards.
GCGCCGTCTGTGGGAAAAATTAGTCATTTAGCTCTTCCTGCAACAAAAGGGTCGCTTAGTCGAAAATTTGCAAGATCTCTTCCATGAAACCCCTTTCATCATTGTCTCTTTCAGGGGATTGACATTCTTCTCTTATGTGGGAAGAAATCAAGAAATACAGACTACGAAGGATCCTAGAAAGGTCTAGGAAAACTACTACTCCAAGCGGCAGTGGCTGAAGTCAGAGAAAAGTGGTGACCAATAATGTCTTCGATGCAAGTTAAACCCAAAGCATGACCATAGTTGCAATATTTGGTGAAACTAATTGATGACAATGAGATCACCCAAAAGCATCTCAAGATCGAGTGACTATAGGCCATCTCCTTGGTCGTTGTCAAGTAGCAAGTGCGCCGTCAAAAGGAGCACTGAATGACCTTTGGAAGGAAATATAGAATTTTCATCTCCAAATTTCTAGAAGCAACCTGGACGAATCACAACAGCATGACCCAATTCTTGGGTCTTCAGGTCAGATGAGTTATTTTCATCTCATTATTTGCAAACAGAATTTAAGTTTATTTCACGCGGCACTACCCTCAAAAGACACCTATGCGTCAAGGAGTTAAAGAATTAACGAAAGAAATTACTAGACACTTTTCTTTCCTTGAAAGGAAAAGGCTAGACAATAGAATAGCATTAAGTGTTAATAAAAAATTAGCTCCACGTTAAGGCTAGACAATAGAATAGCGTTAAGTTTATGTCATGCTACACTTTTCTTTCCTTAAAGAATTTGCTCCACATTAAGTGTTGATAAAAAAAATCTACGGTAGTCAATAGAATAGCGTGAATTAGAATTAATCAATTTGAGGAAAAATAAAAATATAAAACCTAGAAATATTTCAAGAAAAAATATACTAGCTTTAAAATAGCCTTGATTGATGAATTTAAGATTCCAATTTTGGGTGTTAAAGTCTGATTTGAACAGCTGTACAATTGTGAGGATTTATAGCTACAGCCTATGCACGTTCAAAGAATACAACGTGTATATATATATATATTATGGCAAGGGAAAAGAGAATGTAAAGAGGTCAGACACCAAAGAATCTCACTGTTTTCTCATTAATATCCCCCACCATTAAAGCCCAAATATAAGTCAAACATTATGACCTTGATATCATTATTGTGGCCTGTAGAAAGCTTTATTTCCTACTATGACTAAAACAAACCGTTTGTGTCCTTTTAATAGTGTCAAATTAATGGTACACTAAAGAAGGAAAATAAATGGTATACAACACGCTGATAGTATCTTGGTTGATATTCACGGGTAGCAAAGCTGTATCATAGGGTCATCCCCCAAATTTATATTTGTATTTATTGATGACAACAGTAAAAGATAAATATAGAAATAGAAAAGTATACGTTATGCACGAGTTATTAGTTTGTCAATTGACCAATGACACATTCTTTTTCAAAGAACAATCTGAAAAGATTTATAATAAAAAGAGCATTAGGAGTAAAATGCAAAAATGGCCTATTCGGCCCTACACACAAAATAGTTTTCAAAGTGAATGTAAGGTGGGACAAGATTGAAAGACCCAAAGAATTACAAACTTCAATTCTTATAGAAATATGGCAATTGTTAAGCAAAAATCATTTTAAAAAATATTATGAGATTTTATATGTTGAAATGTTCCATAATAGAACACACCAAATTTACTGTTCAAACTTTTCCACGTACAAATACATGTTGCTTTGATTTTGAGAATGGAGAACTTAAATGGTTCCTTCCATCTATACATGACCATGCCTTCTAGCAACGTTCAAAGGGAAAAAATGTGGGACTCTCAACAGTGTCACACTTTCCACATGTATTATTCAATCAAAGTGGCCATATGATGTGTCCACAAATCCACCACATGGTTTCATGGAAACTTTTGTGGTCTCTATATATTTGAGCATCATACTTTCACAAATTAAGCCATTATTTTAGTGCTCGGAATGAATTAAATTACATTTTCTTTATGTTATGCAAACGTGCTAAGGTATACTATGCTAAAGACTATGTTATGGATGCATCAACCACCCATAAGCCACAACAAATTTTATGTACTTGTGGTTAATAACATTTGTGAATTTTATACTTGACAAGGTTGCTCCAAGTCTAACGCTTTGCACAGTAAAAGTACTAAACTATTCACTAGTGTAACTAGGCTAGCTTGATTGTACCTATATTCTTAAGAAATTGTCAAGAAGAACCTGCCAAGAAAAATATCAAAAACCCTTAAGTGGAAAAGGGTAATACAACCAAAGGTTATGAAAATTCCTTTGACATCACAAATGGGGAGTCAAGCCCCAATAGCTTTGAAGCCAATATCAACCCACCAAAGAAGAGCTCGTTGAAAAGAAATCAGCTTAGAAGGGTACCCAAAGTACCGCACACACATCTAAATCACTTGCCATGTGAACAAAGTGGTTCCAAGCCAAGTATGCCTGTTCTAAGATCCTTGCAAAGGTGGGCTCAAATATTCAATTTCTAGAAAAAGTCCCAAGGCAAACAGGTAATTAAACCTTACTCATTCTCTCTCTTGTTAACTTAATCTTCAAAACTTGATTTTGATGTGTGTAATGTATATATCTTAAATTTAAGGAATTGCATAAGTTACCAACTAAATGCGAAATGAAACTAAGGCAAACAGTCAAAAAAAAAAAAAAAAAATCCAAGGAAATCCTATACTTTCCTTTAGTCTAGCTCTATAATTACTGAGGCTGTAAGAAAGGTGAAGTCAAATTCTTTTTAAAATATGCCATGTTGAGGCACTAAAAAGTGGAATCAAATATCATTATGGTTTTACCATAATAGTATTGTAGGACGTGATGAATTGCATTATTTAACGATTCAACCCTTTCTATCCTTTAAATATATGCAACAGTTTGTTATTTTGATAGTTGATTACTTATATGATTTAGTAAGGTCCAAATAGAGAAACTTGAGGTCTAGAATAAAAGATTTGCTACACCATTTAAAAAAAAAAAAAAAAAATCATGACCGTTTCTCTAGTTCATATCTTACCAACTTATTGCACATGCTATCACAACATCAAACACTTCTTTTTATCTTAAAATCATTTTTGATATACTTTGGACACTTGAGTATCCAAAATAATGGACATATCAGCTTTAACTTTGACACTTTAAAGAAGCATATAGTTAGTAGCTTTAGTCTTCATATATCATAGTATACTTCTCTATGATTCACATTTAGTTCACTTCGTCAAAAGATATCTATTATAGTTCAACATGCAATTTGCCTATTTGGATATTGTCATTCCTAACAAAATGCAGCAAGCATTATTGAGGTGACTCATTTTGAGTACACAATTAAAGCTAAGATTAAGCCCCAAGAAAGAAATATACGGGTTCAAATCATGACAGATTATTCATTTGGTTATCATCAAACAAAGGACTGCACCCTTCATGTTTGAACGAGGACAAACCCTTTGGTCGTCTTCAGATACTATGGACAACAACGATAAAAGAACATAGGATGACCTTCGTCCTTTGATAAATGAAATATAGCCTTGGAATGACCTCGAAGAATTACCACAATGTGGCCTAGTTCTCATCCTTTCAAATGAATGAAGCAAGAGAGATCTAGGCCCTCAACATGAAATATCATGTTAAGCTTAACAAAAAAAAAAAAAAAAAAATCTCAAAGGAGGAGAACTCGGCAAGGAGACTCCAATGGTAAAAAGAACGATGTACGTGTCAAAATAACTCATCAAGAAGACTACAACAATGAAAAGATCGAGGTATGTACACAATAGTATCGTGATTTAAGGTCTCTGGCCGAGGTAACTCATTCATTTCTTTCTTTTTAATTAGCCATGCCATATATTAGCTTATTATAACTAAGTGCAAATCAAACTTGCATGATTATCTACAAATATGTATATATAGAACATGTCGAAAATATTGCTACAAAATTATTACAAATATCACAATTAATATGGCTGTATATATTCTTAGTAGCAAATGTTTCATCGTCATGAGTCTGAGAGGTTCTATTAGGTCTCCTAAACTTAAAATGCTAGATGATCGTGTTCACAATATGGTCATAATTTTAAGTCTCAATAAATTTCCTCTATCTCCGTCAACTCACCAAAATCTTTTTAAATTGCTTTGAAAATTATATATGGTGTAAGCAATTAACAAAGACCAGCTTAAAGAAGCATGTAGTCAAATAGCTTCAATTCTTTTTATATCATAGAATACTTCTCTATGATTCATATAGAATTCACTTTGTCAAATGACATCCATAATCGTATAGCATGCAATTGCATATTTGTACATCGTCATTCCTAACAAAATGTAGCTAGCACTTTTGAAGTGACTTAACCGTACAATTAAAGAAAAAGGAAGAGAAAATTGCTATTACAAACAGCAATGGCCATAGTCGTCAAAGCACCCAAAAAAAAAAAAAATTTGAAGCAAAAGAGATCTAGGCCTTAGACATGAAGTACCATGTTGAGCTTAAAAAACCTTGAAAAGAGAAGAGCTCGTCATCTTAAAAAAGGAAGAGCTAGTCAGGAAGATCCCAACAATAAAAAGATCGGGGTATGTGACAAAATAATATCGTCATTTAAGGTAACACATTTATCTCTGTATCTTTTATATTCGTCTATAAAAATTTACACCTAGTAAGGTTTCATGCAAAAATATATGCATTACTAAACAGATCACGAAAGAGGTAAAACTCTAGGATGACAAGGAAATAAGAAAAAGGTCCACCTAGGATATTGGTAACTTATTATTTATATATGAATTGTTCTAAAATTCTTGTTTAACCAAGTCTTGGCAAGTGCATGTGCTACTTAATGCAGATATCAACATGGCCTCAAGAAGGTCCAAAACGACATAGCGTCAAGGAATCTTTCCAGCAATAAGTGACAAGATTCCTTAAATGGATGTAAGTCATCAAAAATGGCTAAGTGATAAGATTCCGCCAAGACGGATGTAAATCACTGACGAAGCCTAAGTGACAAGATTCCTTAAATGGATCTAAGTCATCAAAAAATGGCTAAGTGATAAGATTCCGCCAAGACGGATGTAAATCATTGACGAAGCCTAAGTGACAAGATTCCTTAAATGGATGTAAGTCACCAAAAAATGGCTAAGTGATAAGATTCCGCCAAGACGGATGTAAATCACTGACGAAGCCTAAGTGACAAGATTCCTTAAATGGATGTAAGTCATCAAAAAATGACTAAGTGATAAGATTCCGCCAAGACGGATGTAAATCACTGACGAAGCCTAAGTGACAAGATTCCTTAAATGGATGTAAGTCACCAAAAAATGGCTAAGTGATAAGATTCCGCCAAGATGGATGTAAATCACTGACGAAGCCTAAGTGACAAGATTCCTTAAATGGATGTAAGTCATCAAAAAATGGCTAAGTGATAAGATTCCGCCAAGACGGATGTAAATCACTAACGAAGCCTTAAATGGATGTAAGTCACCAAAAAATGGCTAAGTGATAAGATTCCACCAAGACGGATGTAAATCACTGACGAAGCCTAAGTGACAAGATTCCTTAAATGGATGTAAGTCACCAAAAAATGGCTAAGTGATAAGATTTCGCCAAGACGGATGTAAATCACTGACAAAGCCTAAGTGACAAGATTCCTTAAATAGATCTAGGTCACCCAAAAAGAAAAAAATGGACAAGATTCCGCTAGACTGATGCAAATCACTAACGAAGTCTAAATGGCGAAGCTCCGTAACTGGATGTAAGTCACCTAAAAGTGGCTAAGTGACTAAAATTCCCTTAGACGAGTGTAAGCAAGCAAGGATTCTCACACAAACGTGACAACCAGAAAATGAATGAAAGAAGAAGCATCGAAGTGATCAAAAATGGTCGTCCAAAGAAATTAGCTTGCTCTTCAGCAGTAATAAAAAAAGATCGTCCAAAGAAATTAGCTCACTTTCAAGATCAAGCTATGATCCCTCGAACATCCAAAAAGACCTTCAAAAGGCATATACTAAGAAGTCATCGCAAAAATACTACCATTCTTGAAGAAGAAAGTAGTTGAAGATAAAGAAGCCTGAATCTAAACAAGTCAAGAATATTCCCTAAGCCTGACCAGCATAAAGCAAAATCAGACTTGGGAATGGGGGGCAACTAATGAGTCCAGAAAAATCATTAAGACCGTCCATTAATATGAACGGCCTTACATCATTAGTAGACCATCAAAGATAACTGCTCAACACATTTAATAATGACCATCAAAGGTCTTAAACTCTCATCAAGACAAAAAACGTTACAATCAAGGTAATAATCACCCTAATTTATGTACAACAACTACCTAAGTCACCTATAAAAGGGACAATCGGTCTCACTAGCTAAGGTATGTCAAAAACTACTACAAAATACTACAAAACACTATCTATATACAAAATATATAGACTGATACTAACTTAAGCATCGGAGGCTCCTCCACCGGGTACAACTCGATGGTCTCTTCAATCTATCTCTCTTTTATCTTGCAGGTCCTACAGGATCGTCTAATGATTCAAATTGAACAAGTGACCCAACTGATGATTTTGGCATCATCAGGAGGGTTTAAAACTTAGGTTTTATATCATATCCTTATAGAATTTAATCTCATGTTTAGAAGTTATTTCAAATTCAAGGATTTTAAGGTTGAAAATCCTTGGTTATCAAATCCAAATCCTTCACCCTTTGTAAACTATTCAAATAAGGTATTTGAATTTTAATCACTTAAATCCAAATTCATGTGCTCAAATCATGCCATCCAAACACACTACAAGAATCCTTTATATTTCTTGAATTTATGCAGCAAAACATAGATTTTGATGGAAAACACAAAAATTGTCCAACAGCGCATATATGTATGTGACTATTAGCAATGGGCGGGTTGAGAAGAAATGAGTAAAAGGAGAAAGAAAAGAAATAGGGATAAAAATTAAAAATGTAAATGCATAAAAAAGTGCATTAATATCAAAATTTGTGTAGTTTAACTAGCACTCTTTAGTGTTTCCAACTAGAAAAGGGTTTAAATTTCTCTCCCTCAACTATTAAATTATAAATTTGCCAAAAAAAAAAAAAAAGTGCGTTAATATTTGGGTGTCGAGGCCTAGCTATGTGTTTCACTTTCACCCATATATATATATATATATATATATATATATATTTATTTATTTATATATAGAAAAGCGCCTTTTCATAGGCTGGGGATTAAACTAAAGAGGAGCCCTTCCTTATTAGCTAAGAAATATCAAATATGCTACCTTTGACTAATTAAAAGATAACAAATTATATAATTAAAAAGAAAATGGTAAATTGCAAATTACCCCCTAAATGGTAAAATCTAAACACTTCCAAACTTTAAGGGGTAAAATTCAAATTCTGAAACATTAGGTTGTAAATCTAAACACCTCCAAACTTTAGGAGGTAAAATCCAAATTCTAAAATTTTAGGATGTAAAATTTAAACACCCAATCTTTAGGGGTGCAATTTGTAATTTACCCAAAGAAAACTAGTATACAAAAGGACCAAGGCCCTATTAAACCCAATCCAAAAAAAACGCACTACATGTCAAGCACAAGGCCCAGCTCAAACAACTTCCTTAAATTTGGGCTTTTTTGTAAAATGGTATATTTTAGAAAAATTATTTACAAAAATAGCAATGAAATAAGCTTTTCTTCAATTTGTCTCTCCGAAATAAATTCTACATTTCTTTGAGCACGATAATACTCACTTTTTTTTAAATGATAAGTTTCACTATTTTAAAGAAAAATCATCTTTAAAAAAGATGAGTTTTATTTTTTAAAGGAAACTCGACTATAAACATGAAAATCACGCCATATTAATTAATGTTAGCATACAAGATGTGAGAGTTGTAATGTAAAGATGATCAGTTTAAGAGAAGACTATTTTGTAAATCATTATAACATGCAATAAAAAAGTTGAGTTCTAGAAATAGGGGTTGCATCAAGTAATTCCTTTCTCGATTCTAAAAAAAAATGTTATTTCCTCTCTCTTTTTAAAAAAATTAGTTATCCTCTCCCAGTGAAAAGTGGTTGCACTCTTTTTTATTAAAATTAATTTATATTATTAATTACTAGGTGCTTTAATTTAGCTAAAATTTTGTCACCTATATTTCAAGAAATTACAAAGTATACTCCAATTAAAATTTTATTTCTCTTATTAATTGTTAGGATAGTTTAATTTCTGTAAAATTCTATTATCTAAATTTCAAGAAAGTTAAAATTATATTGCCAAAAATTAAAATAAAATTTAATATTTATTCTAATTATTTCAATCATCTACCATTTTTTGTATTTTAATATCAAGTGACTCAATTTGTATTACCATATAGTTGACTTAGAGTTTCAAATGACTCAAAAATTATTATATGTTAATTTTTTTCTCAATTTCCATCGTAATGTTTGAAGAAGTGAATGCTTGAACCAGATTTTTCATCATTTGTTATCAACAACTTTGGAAATGCAAATAGATTTACATAATGCAAAACCTTTGGTGGAGGGTGGATGAAACAGAGGATAAGAACTAGACAGGAAAACTGATCATATCGGAATTCTATTTCAAACCTGGTCTCAATAAGATCTGTTAGGAATATATACTAATTTTCAGATCTGTGAGAGGTGAAAAATAAATAGAAAAATAATACACACACAAGGCAATCACATAACACGGGAAACGACATGGTTCGACAATTTTCCTACGTCTATGAAGTTGTAGTGATTTACTATTAGTAAAATCCATCACCCAAATTCCTCTAACTTTACTCGAATAATTGCAAATAATATCAACATAAAGTTTTACACTATATAGGAAAAGGATTTTATTAAGAGCATCTCTAGCAGTCTCTCCAAATTTTTGTACTGTATGGAGTATGAACAGTGACTTTTACCTTTTACCTACTTACTTTTTCAAATACACTTTCCAACAGACTCTATATCTTTTTTCTATCCCATTAAGATATTATTTCTTCATTCTTTCTTTATTCTTTTTTTAATCTTCCTTTATCCATTCATAATGGTTATATTTTTCAAATTCTCAACATCTATACTTTTTAATCTTTCAATGGAAATATTTTTAAATTTTCCAATAATGTTTTTTTAACAAATATCATTGAGCACTTGTTACAACGATATACTGAGTTATAAGATCATCTAATTTTAATGAGAAGTGTTACATTTACAACATTTTTGCAATAATTTCACAAAAAAATCATATGTGGTAAATTGTTATTAGTTTTAATTTGAACCCACTATTGAAATTATTTTTTTACTCACCAATATTAGCTAATAACAATCCATCACTTATAATTTATTGCGAAAATATTGTGGTAAAAGTTCTCAATTTTGATTTCTTATTCTTTATTTTATTTTTCCTTTTTCTCTTTATTTTTTTCATCCATACGTTTCTTCTTCTTCTTCTTCTTCTTCTTTTTTTTTCTTTTTTTTTCTCTTGTTTTTTCTCCTCCACACACATATACCCACTCTCCTTTTTATCTTCAACTTTTTTACTTTTGTTTTTGCTTTTCTACTTCACTCTAGAACACCCAGCAGTTCTCTCTCTCTGTTTCTCCTCTCTCTGTCTTCACTTTTGTTCTTATTTTTCTACTTCTTGTACTCCTGACAATACATAGTTAACTTCTCACCACATACCTCTTGCATAATTTTACAACTCCACAAACCATCACAGACCAAAGTTCATAATATGACAAATCTCATTTGAGAGAGAGAGAGAGAGAGCCGTTGGAGAACAAAAACCATATGGGTCTCTCTCTTTTCTCTTTTTTATTTTTTTTATTTTTCTGATTTCATTAAGTTTATGATTAAAATTGCTTTTGTGTTTGGATTGTGTTCCGCGTTTTGTAGCTGTTGAGATAAAGAAGAGAGAAAGAGAGTGAGGAAGAAAGAGAAATGGAAGAAAGAGGAAAAAATCATTTTTTATTCAACCAGGTGATTATTTTAAGGGATAATAATGTTCAGAGTTACTACAGTAATTGCTACAAAGTGCTCTCTTCTTCAAGAGAGCTACTGTAGCAACTCTAAAAAAAAAAAAAAATTAGAGTTAGAGATGTTGTTGGAGGCTTTTTTTTTTTTATGTGTTTACTTTCCAAAATTAGCTTTAGAGAGCCTATTGGAGATGCTCTAATGGGTTGTATTAACGGGCACCGTAAGATACCCGTTAATTGCAGCCTATTGTATATTTTTGCAGCTTTATGACATATTTTTGTAGCTTTTAGGTTGTGAGACCAACTTTATAGAGAGAAAAAAATATATTAAAATAAACTATGGGGTCAATTTTATGTTTTTTTATTTTATTTATTCAATTTTTTTTATTAAATAAGATTTATGTTAGTACAACCTTAACAAGCACACCACAGTAATCGATAGCATTTGGCTTTATTAATATGGATTTTACTAACGTGTGCTCTAAGGGCACCCAATTGTATACCATTTTTGAAAAAAGTTTTATTGAGAATTGAAAAAGTTTTGACAGCTTTTTCAATTCCTAATAAAAATTTTTCCAAAAACAGATTTGTTAATATATACCATAAAGGCATACATTAACTGGACCCTATTAATATATGTCCTTAATAAAACTTCAAATTGTACATAATACACTCTGCAAAACATTAAAGACTACAACTCAATTATGAAAATAGCAAAACCTGTCGTACATCAGATCCCAACATATCCTGGGACTTTATTCTAGCTCAGAGTACTGTTTGAAAAGCATCTTACTACTTGCAGTAGGTTCTTGGAGTCTTTTTTTTTCCTTTTTATTCTGTCTAATCTCCAAGCAAGATGCTAACTATGACAATTATATGGACGCGGTACTACATGACAAAGGCAAGCGAAATTACTGTACGATCAGTTGTGCAAGTTCCCCCAGAACTCTCACATGATCGACATAAATCGTTGGATGGGACAGATAGCCATTTGAACTTCAACCCATTTTTCATTGCTGAATCTCCAGTTGCCGCCCCTGCAATTATTGGAATATTCGCAACAGACTTGCACCCATGAAACTCTGGTATCTCTCCTACGTCTTTCATGAATGTAAACTTATCAACATTCTGAACAAATTTTAAAGAGTCATTATTATAATTACTTATAGAAGAAGCACAACATTCTTTTTTGTAAAAAAAATGGTTTATACAAGAGTGTGCATAAGTTAAGCTGAATTGGATTCAGGTCATTTTTCATCCCAATTGGACGCCTTTGAATAGGGAAATCCCCAACTCAACTCAATCCATAATAACCTTAGAAACCAACTCATGAAGACCAAGTTAGGTTGGGCTGAGGTGATTTTGTTAAGTGTAATTTTTTTTTTTTTTGCTGAACTTGTTAAGTGTAATTAATATATGAAAATACTCAACAAAAGAATTGCAATAATAATAAAAAATGAAATAATCAAGCTTATTCAAATAATCAAGCTTATTATTAATTAAATGTTTACATTTACACAAGAAAAATATAAACTTTATCAAAATTGAGTAAAAAAATATCAATAATAAACCAAATTTAAAAATAATAATAATAATAATAATAATAATGTGGATTAGAATAGATTACTTATTACAAAATTTATAAATCCAAACCCGAACCAATTCAAGTTCTTTTTATTTATTTTTAATTCCATCCCGACCAATCAATATTCATTGAAAAATATGTCAATTAATACTTTTGTTAACTCAACTACTCTCGGATAGTTCCATCTAAAATAATAATAAAATTATCCCAACCAATCCATATTCATTGAAAAATATGTCAATTAATACTTTTGTTAACTCAACTACTCTAGGATAGTTCCATCTAAAATAATAATAAAAATTAAAAAGAAAACAACGTACTTTAGGATGGTTGACGATCACAGTATGTCTAATCAATGTAGTTGATTGATTTTTAGATTATTCGCATGCTCGTTCAAAATTTTTTGTTTATTTTTACATTAAAATTTACTTCTTTTTATTTTACATAACTACTCTTCAAAAACACCTACATTAAATTATATGTTTTACACTATATTTTATTAAAATACTCTCTCTCTCTCTTAATATATATATATATATATATATATATATATATATGGGTTAGGTTCGAGATACATTTAGTGTAATTCTAAATAATATTACACTACCCAATAACTTGTTAATGAATTTATATTTTGAAATTTTCACCGTTGGATTACATATTCTATATGTTCTAAACATGCATGTCAATTTTTATATCAATCAGATGTTATTTACCATTCGATCCATAAACTCATATTTTATGCATTATTTTAAACTACAAAAACTTGAATTTATACAATTGATAGATCACATGACTATTGATCTTTAATCACCTTGAAATTTTGCAATATATAAACACACACACAGAGAGATATGCACACATATTTGAATTGTTACTCATATGCTAAATCAGTTAAACCCAAAAATAGCACAAATAATTTGCACTACATGTAATGCATGTACAATACAACAAATATCCTTGGTTCACATAGCCAAAGGCCTTATAGCTAAATTGGCACATCCCTATACACAAAGTGCTTAGGGTTCTAGGGGAGAAAGAGTTTGAGCTACGAGATTAGCAGCATATTGTAATTATCTTTAAAAAAAAATCCTTGGTTCACATAAAATAAAAAAGGCGGAAATCACATTTTCGTTCCTACATTTTCAGGCGATTCCCACTTTGGTCTCTAGATTTTATTTTTACCACTTTTAGTCCCTATCCTGAAAAACGATTCACGTTTTGGTCACTGTCGTTATATCAGAGACAGAAAATGCACACGTGGCAAACGGCAGAATTAAAAATAAATATTAAAAATATTTTATTTTATTTTAAAATAAAATAAAATTTTAGTTATCAATAATTTTAAAATAAAAATATTAAAAAATTTAGTTAAAAATAATTGTTCTTCATGGTCTTCCCCTAAGAACATGGTTGCCGAGAAAATAAGAAATTCAAGATTTTCTTCTCTTTTATTTCATTTTCTTAGCATCCAAACAAGCAAAAACATATACAAAACCATGATCAACTCAGATACTCTAACACAATCAACTAACAAAACCCAAAACACAATTATGAGCTAGCTAGATCAAACCACGGTGACTATCTAGGTTTAAAGAGAGAGAAGATCAGATCTCCAAGGACCACGGTGACCATCTGGGTTTAAATCTAATTACTTAAATATATATATATATATATATACACAAAACAAATAATTATACACAAATATACGTTTATATTCAACCATAAACAGGTCTAAGACATTTCTTCCTCAAAATTTCAATAGCTAAAAAGCACAATTTTTCAAAAAAATGAAAAAACCAAATAAATTAAACGCATCTAAAGCAAAATTCAAAGGAAAATTGGAAAAAGAGATAGATAATTGGTATCGGGAGCATTTCCTCCTATCCAAAAGAGATCGATGAGAACGTAGAACCAGTCGTGGATATCATCGTAAACTGTCACTGGACACTTCACCAGCTGTACGTTCCACTCCTCGACGAGAATCGCCCTCGCCTGATCGCAAAGCGTTTTGACCTCCGCCTCCTGCAATGGCTTGCACTCCATCAGATGCTCGATCTGACGGTCCAGATCTGCGTGCGACGGCATCATTTCATGTCTTTTTTAGTCACTCACTCACTCTCCCTGTGTTTTGGTGTATTTTATTGCCTTGCTCTCCATCATCACCATCGTCGCTCTAGTCCTCACCGATGTCTGGCTCAATGTCCTCGTTTCGCTAACTCTGGGTTAATAATAATATGTGGGACTACTTAAGTGTTTTGGGTTTTGTTAGTTGATTTTGTTAGAGTATTTGAGTTTGATCATGGTTTTGTGTATGTTTTTGCTTGTTTGGATGCTAAGAAAATGAAATAATAGAGAAGAATATCTTGAATTTCTTATTTTCTGGGTAACCATGTTCTTGGGGGAAGAACATGAAGAACAATTATTTTTAACTAAAATTTTTAATATTTTTATTTTAAAATTTTTGATAACTAAAATTTTATTTTATTTTAAAATAATATAATATTTTTTTAATCCTGCTGTTTGTCACATGTGCATTTTCCATCTTTGATGTAACGGCAAGGACTAAAACAAGAATCATTTTTCAGGATAGGGATTAAAAGGGGTAAAAATAAAATCTGGAGACCAAAGTAGGAATCGCCTGAAAATGTAGATTTGAAAATGTGATTTCCGCCAATAAAAAATAAACAAACAAATAAATATCGTTGGTGAATTTATTTATATACATCCTTGTCACATCACATATGGTATGGACATACTTTTGGAATTACTCTCAGCTAGTTTCAACCTATCTCCATTTCATAGTTGTGAGTCATGCTCGCTTTTGAACCAAGAGCCGCTAGAATATGTTAATATATAAATAAATTAATTATATATATATATATATATATTATTTTTGAGAAGAAGAAGAATTTTTTTATTATTTTAATAATTTTTTTAGTGATAATGTTTTCTAGAAAATGAGTCATTTTCTAAAAAGTATTTTCCATAAAACTATCTCATTTTCCTATATTTGGTATTAAACTTATATGAATTGAAAAATAATCTCATAACTTCTTTTATTTAGCTTGCTATGAAATAGAGTTGTATTTAAAAAATATTTAGTGGAAAACAATCTCTAAAAATAAGTCATACTTTTTATGTTGACCAAAGATAATTTTCCTTTGACTCATTTTTTTTTTTATACTACCAAACACTGAAAAATACGGAAAACTATCTTTACATAAAGTTTTTCATCAAAACAAACAGAATGTTAGTTCAACTACTAATATTGAATTAAAAGTGAAAATCTTAAACACCTTTCCTTCCAATATACGTAGATTAAATTATTGCAGGGTATATATTTTATAAATATACAAATTAGGATTTAAAACAGAACCCAACGACCAGTAACTTAAAAGCTTGTTATATATTTTCCTTTGTCAAAAGCCAGACTTTCATCCAAAATTTAAAGATATGTATTGGTATCTATAATTCTATATGAAGAAAAAAATATTAATTATTTGAAATTATTTTATAAAATGGGAGCCATAGCTCCCTTTTATTAAGCCACCCTCAACCAGATTTGGGTCAAAGTTACACCCTCAACCCTATATATTTATAGGGTTAAGTTAAAGTTACACCTAATGTATTTTAAGTAAAGTTACATCTCTCAATTTTTTTTAATTGGATATGAATTTTGACAAATGAACCGTTAGATTACATTTTCTTCGTATATTCTCAATGCTTGTAAAATTTCAAGATGATCAAATATTAATAGTCATGTTATCAATCAATTGTTTAAATTCAAGTTTTTATAGTTTAAAATAATGCCTAAAGATGAGTTTATGGATTGAATAGTAAATAACATTTTTTTTTTTTTTTTTTTTTTTTGGTATGAAAACTGAGTCAACAGCTATTATAAGATAAAAGTTAGAAGCTACAAAGTTTAGACAAGCTACAAGGATTAGTCATTAATAGACACATATTGCTTGAAGCATCGGACAGGGAACTATGTGGCTTTCCAGCTAGATACAAAACCTGGCCTATCACTACATTAGGGACTAACAAAAAATGAGTGATCAAACCCTGTTGGTGGAGATTTTGGAGATCCATTGCCAAGGCTTGGTCCTACCAAGTCGCCTTCTTGTGGTTGTTGCATAATTCAGCTCGTTTTTGGTCATTATTCACTGTAATAGCTCTGAAAATATCCATAGCAGTAGATTTGATCAGAACCTCCACTAGAGCTTCCTAAGCTGCAAGGTGCTGAGTTGGTCTTCCACAGCTAGCACCACCTCTAAACAGTAGAGCACCATCCATCCTCCTAGCTTCAAAGGCAAAGCCACATCTTTTTGTTCTTCTATTCCTGGAAGCAGCCACCTTGATCAGGACTTGCCAATTTTGAGTAAGCATGGAGATACTTGGCTTTGGCTTGTATATTTGCCTCTGATCCTGGTGAGTTTGAAACGCCTCTCTACACCTGCAAATAAGATATTGGAACATTAGCACAACTTCCAAAGGAATGGGGACCTTTCCTTTGTGAAGAACCACATTTCTATGGTTCCAGATTAACCAAAGGGTAGTGAACACAACCTGTAGAAGATCCATATTCGCACTTTCTGTGATACTATTTGTGTTGATATAATTCCATATCCACTACTTAACTGAGTAGGCATTTAGCTCTATTGTTCTGATTTCAAGAGTTGAGCCACACCAAATAGCTCTTGCAAAAGTGCAATGTAAGGAAAGATGTGAGGCAGACTCCACCTCTGAATCACACATTAGGCAGATAAAAGAGTTCATGACCCCTCTCCTTTGAAGGATTTCAAACACAAGTAAGCTGTCCTACATAATTTTTCAAACACAAGTGAGAATTCTAGCGAGCAGTTTAACCTTCCAAAAGAGCTTCCAATTGGATTGAGATATTTGAAGGGAACTAGGACCACTGTCTGTGGATGTGGTTTGGAGTTGCTGTAAAAGAAAGAAAGCTTGAGCCACACTATAATCCCCTTATGTTGAGTGTTTCCAGACTAGCTTATCGGGGATATCACCAGTTTTAGGAATAGGAGTTTTCATAATTTCTGTGCAGATAGGGTGTGGGTATAGTTTCCTTAAGAGGTTACAATTCCAGGAATTAGGATTAGGAACAATAAGGTCAGCCACTGTTCCATTGGTCAAATTGAGCTCCCTTAAGGTATTACTTGGAGCTTGAAACCAGTCAGGATGGGTGAGAGGTATTTGGTGCCCTACACCCACTATCCATCTTCCTTTATGTAGCTCAGTACTTTGAGGGTTTGCAATGGCCCTCCAAGTCCAAGAATGATATGGCTTGGGGGCATATTCTTTTAAAGGGGTCCTTGGGAAGTATTTGGCTTTATAGGTTCTAGCTAGCAAGGAGTTGGGGTTGTTTTGAATCTTTCAATACTGTTTAGCCAGCATTGCCTGGTTGAAATCACTGAATTTTTTGAAACCAAGTCCTCCCTTACTCTTAGGATTGCAAACCTTATTCCACCCAATTAAATGCATTTTCCTAGTACCATTGTTATGCCCCCACCAGAAGTCTCTAATCATGGCATCTAGTTTGTTACAAATTGCCTTTGGTACTTTGAAGCAGGAAAAGGTGTATAAAGACATGAACTGAAGCACTGATGAGATTAGAGTTGCCCTGCCTGCTTGAGACAGCATTTTTGCACTCTAACCCTGAAGTTTTGCTTGAAGCCTTTCTACCAAATCCTCAAAATCTACTACTCTCCTACCTTTCAATTTGAAGTTCAAACCTAGATATCTGATAGGATTTTGGACTAAGTTTACCTACAAGGCATCAGCTAAGGATTCCTGAATATAAGAGGAGATATTAGGGGAGCAATACAAATAAGATTTTGTCAAATTGATGTTTTGACCTGAGAAGGAGCAATACCAGAGAATTATGCCCTTCAAATTGTTCAAGGAGTGTCTATCATTTTGAAAGAAATATAAGGAATCATCAACATAGAAGAGATGTGTGAAAGAGAGTCCATTTCTACCTAATTTGATTCCTTTAATTTTCTTTTGGCCTTCAGCCTGTATGAGTGCAATGGATAGAATATTGGCATATAACAGGAACAAATAGAGGGAGATTGGATCCCTTTGTCTGACTCCTCTGTTTGGAAGGAAGGTGTGTGTGGGACTACCACTTAGGAGTAGAGCATATTGCACTGAGGAAACACATGCCATGATCCTGTGGACCTTATAATTGCCAAAATTCATTTAGATCAAAACTGTCTTAAGAAAATTCCGACTTACCTTATCATAAGCTTTACACATATCAACTTTGAGAGCCCCATATCCTTTCTTTCTACCCTTCTTTTTCTTTAGAGTATCAATAATTTCATGGGCAAGAAAGATATTATCAGAGATTACAAAGACTTATCCATTAAACGTTTCAACCTATTGACCATAATCTTGGATATGATCTTATAGGTGACATTACAAAGACTTATTGGCCTAAAATGAGAGACCTCCTCTGGTACCATTACTTTAGGAATAAGGGTAATGAAGGTTTGATTTAAGGCTTTCAGCATTGAACCTAAATGGAAGAAGGCATGAACAAAATTTAGTATATCCTGATTAACAATATTCTAGTACTCTTGATAGAAAAATGCTGAGATACAATTAGGACCAGGAGACTTGTGTGGACTCAATTGAAAGACTGCCAGTTCAATCTCAAAATTTGCAGGTGGTTTTTCAAGTTGAAGTAATTACTGATGGTTTAACTTGGGAATAGGTAAAGATTCTAACTCACCAAGAATCCATTGAACTTATTTAGGATCTATTTCAGTAAACCTATCCTTGAAGTGTGACACAAGAATTCATTCTATCTCCTCAAGATTCTCAGTCAGGGTCCCATTATCTTGCCTTAGGTTTACAATCCTATTTTTGGCTCTTCTTTGTATAACTACAGTTTGAAAGTACTTTATGTTCCTATCCCCTTGGATAATCCAATCACTCCTTGCCTTTTGGGCCCACTTAATCTCTTCCTTAGTCAGCAGGTCTTCTATATTCTCCCTAAGTTCTTTTTCTTTTCTAACATCCTCTAGAGTGTGAATAGAGTCATGCATGTTCTAAAGTAGCTGGTGTTTGACCCTAATTTCCTTTTGCACTCTTCCAAATACCCTTCTATTCCATTCAATGAACTGTTTTCTAACATTAGCCAATTTATTCTGTAATTGGAAAGCTCTTGACCCATTAGTGACCACTCCCCAGGCATTTTGGACCACATTATGAAATTCATTATGATTGATCCACATCTTTTCAAATCTATAAGGCCTTCTCTTAAAATTTATTTTCTAAGTCTAGGAGAATGGCTCCATGGTCAAATCTTAGGATAGATTGGTTATGGAGAGTATATTAAGGGTAAGTATTGATCCAATCCACAGTGGCAAAAAACCTACCCAATTTTTCCATGACAAAGGTTTCATCCTCTCTTATTGATAGGCCAAGAATGTATTGATCCGTTGTAATGAATTAATTGATTAATTAGCCAAGTTTATTAATTAATCAAATTAACATGCAAAATGTGTGGTAGCACAAACAAATCACCAATTAACTATAATGCAGTGGAAATTAAAATGACACGGTGATTTTTTTACGAATGGGGAAAACCTACACAGCAAAAACTCCACTGAGTGATTTTAGGATCACCACTCCCGAGAATCTACTATTATCAAAACAAGCGATTACAAGTAAATGAATCCCAGTACCTTAAACCAACCTACAGTTGAACCCTTACCCCAATACCCAATTGGACTTATTCTATAGTGACAATCTCTCATTTCAATGCACGGCTCCCAGTACGTAACTAACCAATAGATGCGCAGATCCTAGTATGCGACTTAATCACCAACTTGAGAAGGATGTTGACTACAAAGTTCTTCAGTTCATCACATAATGAAGATCAAGAAGCGCATTGGTCACAAAACCCTACAGTGTACAAACACAGCAGCTTCTTCAAGAGAAAGATGAACTAGGGCATATGTCTCTGGTTCACAATATGCTTGTGAAAAACTTTTGCATTGAGTTGCATCTGCTGTGACGGCCCTTAAAAAAATCCTTATATATGTTTAGGGTTGTAAGAAAAGAAAGCCTAAACACATACTCACAGATTGGATGAAAATCAACTCTTGAAAAACTGAATTTCATAAACTTCTATAGATAGCCATCTATCGAACTAGCTGTCAAGCCACGGGCTTCAGCAGCTTTTAAATCTTGATAGATGCTAGCTGTCGAGTTTTAAAATCCAGTACTTTCTCACTTGATTTTTGGACAGACTTGCATGATTTTAACACTTGAACTTGAAACCTTGTTCCTTGAAGTATTAAACACATCCTAGATCTACCCAATTACAAATAAAGTGTGTTTTGTCAAAGGATTAGCCAATTACATAAAATAGTGACATATGTTCCTAACATTGAATCACATATGTCCTAACACTTATGTTCATCTAGGTATATTTTTGACCCTTAGCCTCAAGTTCACAAAATTCCAATTCATTCAGGGTTTGTTGAAACAACTCTGCCCCAATTATTTTCCTTGTATTAAAAGCAAATTTATCATCATGGGACAGAATTTTATTAAAGTCCCCTATGCAAAGCCAGTTTGTCCTAGCTATTTGCTTAAGGTGTTTAAGTTCCAGCCAAACTTCTTCTCTTTTAGAGTGGTCAGGTTGCCCATAAATAAAAGTAATTGAAAGAAGAGTACCTTTTTAATCCAGCATCTCTAAGTGGATCATGTGCTTCGAGCTGTGTTGGACTGTGAGCTTCTGCTCCGACAACCATCCCTGCAAAAGACCCCCACTGAGTCCCTCCCTTGGAACTTCCCATCCATTCCAGAATCCACACTTCCTCAAAAAGTCCAAGCCTTTATCTCTGTCCAGCTTGGTTTCCATTAAAAACAAAATATTGGGTTTATATTCTTGGGCCTTTTCTTGGCATTGCAGAATTGCAGAGGGGTTGCCCAGCCCTCTACAATTTCAGCTTAGGGCTCTTATGGCTGCTGGGGAAGCTGTTGAGGCCCAGCTTCCCAAAGCACATCTTCTGACTCAGCATTAGTAGTGGTTGTATTAGTTGTTGATAGCAGCTTTTGAGGATTGATTACTATTGATTGGTGGCTTTCCTTATCAAATAACCCACAGCATAGCATTTTCCCAATATTTCTACCAATTTTCTCTATCTCTTTCCTAAGCCTCTTCCTTGAATTCTCTAATAGATTATCCTCCTCTAATACTATTATAGGGTGTGCAGTTAAGGTCAAGGTGGGGTTGGCAAAAGGAGTTGATTCTGAGGTAGTAGGAAGTGGTAGGCTTGGGCCTAAGGTGAGCAATTCAAAAGGGCTAAGATCCCTTACCCTTCCTTCTGTATGCCAAGCTGGGCTAGAGCTAGAGAGGTTTGCATGTGGGCTTGGATCAGTGGCAGCAACACATTGGTCTAGGTCCTGGCCTTTTGTGCTAGTTGGGTTTACATTTTTAGATTGGGCTTCCTCAATTTGAGTGGGTAGTAGGCTCGGCCCAGTGATTGAACTTCCCAATTCAAATCTAAATCTCCCATGATTAACTCTTTGCACAAGAGATTCAATAAAGGAGTCTGGTGACTCAGGTATATAGCCATTCATCCAAGGCCGAGACTGTCCAGTTTCAGGCCTTTCCTCATTCAAGCTGTCCAAATTAAACAACACTGCAGTTGTATCACTCTCTGTCTCTGATGCTTCAAAATCTTGATACTGACTTTGTCCATCGGTTATGAAGGGGTCATTTCCTTCAATCCAAGCCCATGTCACATTTGAATTTTTAGGTGGTGCCCATGGAGGTCTTGTGGAGAGATTGTTTCTTGCTACCATGTTACTTGTGTGATCTTGTTGCATGTGCTGATACGCTGCCTGGTCATTCTCCTGGTTAACTGTCTCTGGGTTGGTAGGGATTGAGGTGGTTGAGACAAGAGAGTTTGCTAATGTAGGAGGTACAGTCCTATTGTTCAAGTTTAAGAGATTAATAGCAGTATTGAGAATGGATTCATTGTTATTTGGTTGACAATTAGAGGTGGCTTGAAGGTTGAAGTTGGGTGTTTGATTATGACTTTCTGGTGGTTTTATAGTGTCAAGTTTGGGTTCTTGGGGTGAATGTGGTGGACTTGGTGTACTAGGGTCAAAGTACTCAAGGGAGGGATCAAAAGGTGCTGCATGTCCTAAGGTTTGGGTTAGATGTCCAAATCTTATTTGTGTTGTCCACCTTTTCCTATGAAAAGCTTGCAACTCATTTGAGAATTGTGGTTGTAAGGCATCAAACCTGAACTGAACCTGATGCAAATCTTGGATTCTCACTCTCTGCCTATACAAACTTCGTTCGATATCATCTATGCAATGTTTGCATTGTCTTCGAGTATGTCCTATTAGTCCACACCGAGTACATAATTTGTGGACTCTCTCATATCGGCACTGAATCCAAAAGTTAGATCCCTCATCTGTTCTTAAACTAAAACCTGTAATAACTGGTAACCACGGGTCCACCCTCACCTTAACACGTATGAAACTAATATTTCTAGGTATTCTATCCTCCCAATCAACCCGTTCCACAGTACCCATCAGTTGACCCATATACTCTGCTAATTCCGGATATTGGTATTCTAGTGAAAGGCCATGAAATTGTACCCAAACCGAAATGTAGTTCAATTGAAGACGATTCAACACTAGGTTAGGTCTCCATTTCTCTAACACTAGCAAAGCCCCTTCCAAGGCCCATGGTCCTTCATTACAGATATGTTGAAGATCTTCAATGTACTCAAAATGCAGTATATAGAAATATGATTCACGACCCACCACAGTGATTGGGCCTCTGAGTCTCCAAGCAGCATTAATAATATTTTGAAAATAACTCACCGAGAACTTTCGATAGTCTAAGAGAAAGCCAATAGCACATCTGTTCCAGAAATCTCTTTGAGCAGCTACATCATCTTGATCAGGTCTTATGATAGGCCCATGCCTGGCAAAGGGAATCTCGTCGTCACTGGATAGCAAATCAGGCTCCATCTCCTCTGCTGACATGTCCCTACTATAGTTTGTATCGCTGCTATCTGTCCCGCCATACTCTCTAGCTTCAATATTGTTGTCCATAGGTCCAAGACCAGTAGCGACACCTTGCATGCAGTAGGGGTAGTGGTGCCAAAGGCCCAAAGAAAAAAAAAAGGAACCCTTAGAACAAAAGACAAGGAGAAAGATGGTGTAGTGAAAGCTACAAACAGAAAAGTAAACAAGGGATTGGAGAAAAGAAAAGGGAAGCAGACAAAGTAAGAAAACAAACAGGGGAAAGTTTAAGGCAAAAAGGGGAAAAGAAATGGAAAGCCAAAGAAGAAAGGATGAAGAGGATTTAGTTTAGATCACTATATAAGTCTAGAAGGTCAGAAGAGTTGACTTGAAAGGACAAAGTGCCACGCTACTTGCATGCAGGAGAAAAGAAGCCGAAAGGAAATGATGAGAAGCTATAGAAAGGGTCAAAAATTAAAAGCGACAAGACGGCTACACTTACCAGGTTAAAGACGGTACACAAAAAAACAAAAAGAATAAAGGTAGAAGCTAAGGAGCACACAGCCCAAAAAGTGACCGCCGGCGGTGACTCCGTTGGGAGAAGAGCTCTTGAGAGAGAGAAAAAAAAAAAGCTACCTTCTCGGAATATCGGCATACATCTGATTAACATCAAAATTAACATACATGTTAAGGATATATAGAACATGTAATTTAACGGTTAAAATTTTAAAATATGAATTTAATAACAAATTATTAGGTAGTGTAATATTATTTAAAGTTACAATATGTGTAATTTGAACTTAACTTATATATATCATAAATCTCTAGCATAAATCTCTAGCACCAGTAGCAAGCACATACATAAGAAACATATAATCAGTTTTTTGTTTTTTTTTTAATTGTGAAGAATCGGCAAATAAAAACGGCCTAAGTACTCTGATTAACAGTTAACACCATCAAAAGTCACAATCAAAACACAAACACAGAGTAATACATTTAGATTGGAAACTGGAAAATCTCATAGGTATATAATAGCTGCTTCTAGATATATGATCAGAGAAATAGACAAATAAAGTGCTTTGTAAGGCAGTGCGTGCTTATTTAAGCAATCATTAGTGTTAATTATGGCAACATGATCCTCGTAGAGTGTCACTAAACAAAAATTAGAAGCAGAAACAAAATGCAAAGAAAGCTGACGCAGACATATAATTTACCAACTCCATTAATCAAATTCCTAAAGCAGTCTGCAACCCAAATCCCCATTAAAAAAAAAAAAAAAAAAACACTCAATTAAAAATTTGTGAGAAATGGAAACAAAATGAAGATGGAGTAACTCTGATTAACAAGAAATTTATTTTCTGAAGAAAAAGAAAGAAATAAAACCAAGAAGAGATTCTCACAGTTCCTCCGTTGCCGATGAAGGAGTATGGAGACTAGAATCGCTCAGAGAGGGAGAGATGGATGCTGTAAATGTAATGTAACCTTTGGTATGAATTTATAGGAGATTGCATGTGCCTCTCTCTCTCTCTCTCTATAACAAAAAATTGACTTTCCCAACCAAATGACGTGGACTTTGAGTCATAGTTTCGTCAGCAAAAACAAGAAAGTCAAAGTTTTAAATACTCTTTTACCCGTGTAAGTAAGTGATTGTATAATAAAATATGCGTAATAGTTGTTTTCCTAAATTAAATTTCGTAGAATAAAATAATAATGTTTTTTTTTTTTTTTTTTTTGCTGAATAAAAAAGGGTTTTTGGTGTGGATTCATATAGTCCACGTCACGGCAAAAATTAGAAACAGAAACAAAAATGGCCTATTTCTGATTAACACGCTAACTTTATTTTCTAAAGGGAAATAAACAAAGAAGAGATGGCTCACGGTTTCTAGCTTCTTCGCCAATGAAGAAGAATCGCTTATTGATTCATGAATTTAGAGACAACTGCGTGAGATGCTAGCTCTCTCTCTCAAAATATGTATAGGACCATATCAAAAATAATAATAATCTGACTTTTGCTGTAAGGGCCAGGCATGAAAATCACCAACCCCATTACTTGTGTCCTTGGCTTTTCCGTTCCATGCGTGACGGTACCACGACTGAGTACGTAGTAGATTGAACAGGTTTTATTTGATGTTTTTCCTGAATGGAGTCGACCCAAACATATTTTTTTACATTTAAAATTTTTTAACCCAACCCTAACATTAAAAACCAACCAGACCTATAGAACTTGCAAAATTTGGATTGGGTCGTTTTATTGAGTTTAACGAAAATAATTGGATTTTATTCAACTATTTAAGCCAATTATTCAATAAATGATTCTCATTTAAACAATTGGTTTTGATTTTCAATTTTATCAAAACTAAATCTATAAATACCAAAACAAATAAAACTGACAAAATTAAATTATGTTTGAAAATTAAAAAAGCGTGTGTATATATATATAAATATATATATATATATATATATATATATATATATATATATAATTCGAGTTAAAATGTTGTCAACACAAATCTAAACCAACCCTAAGTTTAAAAAATAAAAAATAAAAAATAATTGAGTGTTGGGTTGGATTGGATTCATTGGGATGAGTTGTTGTGTTCTCAAGGATTTATACAAAACTCCTAATATAATAAATTACCAATTTTTTTTTTTTTTTTTTTTTTTTTTTGTTTGAGTAAAAGTAATATTACACACAAACAAGAGTACTAGCTATCATGCTTTCTCGGCATGATATTTAAGCATGGTGTTGGGAAAAAGAATATACAATTTACATCCTATAGGTCTCATGACTTCTCATGATGTTGTGACCGGATTTTTCATGATCTAAAAACCCCTGTTAACACTTTTAGGAAAAAAATAATATTACAATTTACATTTAATAAATTTAATGAATTGTCATTTTTTGTCCATTAAATTTATATTTAGTTATTTTAGTTTATTAACTTTGACAACACTATCCTTTCTGTTTTTTTTTTTTTTTTTTTAAACAACTTTGACAAAACTATTATTTTAATCTATTATATATTGCTTTAAGAAAAATAAAGATAATTCTCTTAAATTTTTCACATTTATAATTGTGGGAGGGAAGGATCCAAATACAACATAGAGCCCATGGGCCCGGCCCGAGGATAGCAAAAGACCCATTCACGCACCAATCCGAGCCCGATACATGGACAAAGGTCCGAGGAGAAAAGACGTAGAGACCCGTTGTCCGAGGAGCTTGAGGAACGAGTGCACCTCGAAAATTCTTCAATTGGTCACTTGCACCAAAGAACAGGGCACCGTGGAAGACATTAGAGACGTGCAAGTAAAGAAGAGAGGAAATATTTGAGGAAAGTAGCCATAACCTCTGCATTCAAGGCACTACACTAACTTAGCTGGCCACATTAATGAAGAAATGACACCTGAACAGTAATCTCACAACTTACAACACATTCTACCTCCTCCAGCAGAGTCCTGATGGGACAAGCATCCAAATTACTACCTTGAGACATACAGGTGGAGGGCCAGATAAAATGAGAGAGACTATATAAAGGAAATGGATCCCTCTTGGAAAGGGGTTGAATCATTGAAGAAGGATTAGAAGTGAGAGAGTACCATCCTGTATCAAACACTTAAGCGAATATTTTATGAACATTGCCTCCTCGGTTAAACCCAAGGAAGTGTTTTATCCATATTTCGTGTTTTTCTTTATTAATTTATAAGCCTTAATTCCACTAAATTCATATCTAGATCACAACAATGCATTAAAGTTGATCTTGCAAACCCACCCTCTAATAAATTAATTGCATTAGGCCAGAAACTCCTAACTTCACTATTCTAAGTAGGCCTTGGAGTGGTAAAATTCCTAGAAGAATTCATAGCCCTTGGATCTTCATCGCACCATAGAATGTGGGGGACATAGCGCCGTACTTAGCATTTATAGCAGCATTGCGAATGCTGAAGCATCAGGAACATGCGCAGATCAAATGATAAGATGCACTCACGTGGGAACACCCCCGAAGTGTGTGAAACCACCAAGGTTCTATCAAAACCCCATTCTCCATGGAAGATGTAGGAATGGAATTTTGAGGGGCTATTGTGGGAGGGAAGGATCCAAACACAACATAGAGCCCATAGGCCCGGCCCGAGGATGGCAAAAGACCCATTCACGCACCTGTCTGGGCCCAATACGTGGAGAAAGGTTCGAGGAGGAAAGACGTAGAGACCCATCGTCCGAGGAGCCTAAGGAATGAGTGCACCTTGGGAATTCTTCAACTAGCCACTTGCACCAAAGAACAGGGGATAGTGGAAGACATTAGAGACGTGCAAGTAAAGAAGGGAGGAAATATCTGAGGAAAGTAGTCATCACCTCCGCATTCAATGCATTACATCAACTTAGCTGGCTGCACTAATGAAGAAATGACACCTGAACAGTAATCTCACAACTCACAACACATTCTACCACCTCCAGCAGAGTCCTGATGGGACAAGCATCCAAATTACTACCTTGAAACGTACAGATGAAGGGCTTAGATGCAATGAGAGAGACTATATAAAGGAAATGGATCCCTCTTGGAAAGGGGTTGAATCATTGAAGAAGGATTAGAAGTGAGAGAGTATCATCCTGTATCAAACACTTAAGTGAATATTTTATGAACATTGCCTCCTCGGTTAAACCCAAGGAAGTGTTTTATCCATATTCCATGCTTTCCTTTATTAATTTATAAGCCTTAATTCCATTAAATTCATATCTAGATCACAGCAATGCATTAAAGTTGATCTTGCAAACCCAACCTCTAATAAATTAATTGCATTGGGCCAGAAACTCCTAACTTCACTATTCTAAGTAGGCCTTGGAGCAGTAAAATTCTCGCTCAAAATCCCATAAGAATTCATAGCCCTTGGATCTTCAGGAAAAGGGTTGAATCATGGAAGAAGGATTAGAAGTGAGAGAGTACCATCATCTATCAAACACTTAAGCGAATCTTTTATGAACATTACCTCCTCGGTCAGACCCAAGGAAGTGTTTTATCCATATTCTAGGTTTTTCTTTATTACTTTATAAGCCTTAATTCCACTGATTTCATATCTAGATCACAGCAATGCATTAAAGTTGGTCTTGCAAACCTATCCTCTAACAAATTAATTGCATTGGGCCAAAAACACCTAACTTCATTATTCTAAGTGGGCCTTGGGCTATGTTGGACTCCTACAATAATATTTAAAAATGATTTTAAACAGTATTTACTAGATGAATAGAATGATAGTGTTGTGAAATTTAATGGACTAAAATAACAACATTTAAATTTGTTAGACTAAAATAACAATTCTTTTTTTTTTTTTCTTTTTATAGAGGAAATAACAATTCATCTAACTTACCGAATGCACATTTTTTTTTTTTTTTGCCTTAATTTTAATTAGTCCTTCACTCGTTTTAACTAATGTTGTAATAAATGTGCACGGTGGGCCTACTCTGGTTTCACTTTCACCCATATATATATATATAAGCATAATTTTTTGGGCGAGGGCTAAACTGAAGAGGAGCCCTTCTTTATTAGCTAAGAAATATCAAATATATATGCTACCGTTGACTGATTAAAAGATAACAAACTATACAATTAAAAAGAAAATATTATTCCAGCAGGAAAATTTTGGCCACTCTAACCTACAGCGGCCTTATTGGATGATAATAAAATTTAGAGTTGAACTAATTAGAACTTACTTATTAATAAATCAAAACATATCATTTACCAACTCATTAAAATAATGGAAAAGAACAGAAATTTTCAATTTTTTTTTTTTTTTTTTAATATTGTGGCCTATAACAAAAGAAGAGGAGCCCTTCCTTATAAGATAAGAAATATCGAATATATATAAATATATATATATATGCTACTGTTGACTGTTTAAAAGATAGCAAACTATATAATTAAAAATATCAAATATATATGCTACTGTTGACTGTTTAAGAGATAACAAATGAATCATGAATGTTGTTAGGTTCTAAAAGTTTTGAACAATAGGCAAACCGTGAATACAAACTTCTCTAGATATAAATTTTAGAATCTATAGGATGTATTAGACAATGCCCAAAGTGCTGCAAATCAGAATACAAGAAAAAGGAAGCTGCAAGTTCAAGAATTAGAAACATGCCTAGTTCGATTGATCAAAAAGAAGGATTGACCGATCGAGATGCATTTCTACAGAATTTAAATAAAGCTCATCAACCCGTTAAGCCCATTAAGTGATTAGGCTTTTAGATCTAATTCTCCTAATATTTGAATAAAACCCTAAGGCATGTTTTGAAGGGACTTTGGAGCTTCTCTTTTGAGATCTAAAAGGTGTTGTGCCTTTTCCATTAAAAGTCACTACCGGAAATCATTCTCATATTATTAGAACCGATAGATCTGAAATTGGTACATATAAGATCAACTACTATTGATGGTCTAAAACTTTGGGTGGGATCTCAGAGTCACAAACGTGGGTGTTCGTGTTCAACAAATTCAAATAGAAGAGTCCGTGAATTCAGAGTTGCGTGTGATCACGTGAGTAAGTACTACAAGAGATAGCTTTAGATTTAGGGAAAAATCTATTGTAAAACCTCCATTCTATCATAGTGAATTTGTTTCCTTGAGGATAGTTTAGATTAAACCCTCCCCAGGTTTTTTACCTTAAAACTACTGATAACAATTAACTACCCAATTAAATTACTAGTTAACGTTAATTTCTAGAACCCTTTGTTTAAGGAACATTTCAGTAAAATACACTTTTAAAAAAATACAATAATAGTATAATAATGATATCCTTACTTGGACGGATTATACAATAATAGTATAATAATGACAACTGCATTGTTTCTATAATGTAGAGAGTGATTGTGAGTTGAAATTTGGAATGAGTTGGATGGTTAAACTAATTTTCATTTTTCAAATGGAAGAAATGTCAATTTGGCTTTACGTGAATGGCAAAAAAAAAATATTATAAATTGTTGGGGGAGATAATACCTCAATTCCTAAGTTGAATTTATTGTCATCGAATCCGAAGAAGCTAAATTATCTATGATTACACTAATTTGATTGTAGTTAGAGCAAATTGAAGCCTAATTAATCAAAGCAGTGAAATAGATTGAAGCCTTTTTAATCTAAGCAGTCATCAAAACATTAGCACACATCAAACAAAAAAAAAAATACAAATCGAGGGCCAATACATTATAAATTTATTAAACAGAACTAACAACAAAGAATTTGAAACAAACTGAAATAAATTAGATTAAATCAAGTAACAAGGTTACAACGAAGAACTAAATACTGACATGAACGCTTTACAAAATCCTTATGGACTAAAAGAAAATCTCGTAAGGAACTAGATTACAAGATCTCTTGAGAGTAATTAAGTTCTTCTTGTCGAACGTGGTGTCTTCTCTTTAGAATGGGTCCTTTGCTTTATTCTTAAGGTTCCATGGTTACTAGAACTTGTTCCTTCCTCATGTCTCTTTTTCTTTGGTTTGAATGAAAACTTGTCACAATGTTGGGTGTTTGTAACTTCTTAAAACAGCTTTGCAATAACAAATCTATAGATGTTTCACTCGATTTATTTAATTAGCATTCAAAATTAGTTCTCTGAGAACCTCGGAGTTGAAGTATAGTGTTGTTTAGAACTGGAAAGCACAAACACGGCAAATTGCTTGTCGTGCTCGTGCCATACATGCAGGGGCAGAGCTACATCCCAATTTTTTTTTTTTTTCTCTCCTGCAACTATACTAGTGACAGGATATAGCCTTCCCATAAAATTAGAACCGGCCCCCCCAATTATTTCTAAAATTTCTAGTTAGTCCAATGGATTTTTATTTGACCTCCTCAATTGTCCAAAACTTTATTACGTGTCCACTCCAATTATTCCTAAGATTTATAGTTAGTCCAAAGGATAATCACTAAAAGTTGATCTTCTCAATTGTCCAAAAAATTTATAATTAACTCAATGGATAATAACTCACTCTCTAGCAAATGACAATCCATTTCCCAACATAATTTCAAAATTTCTTCTTTCATCTTTAGGTACCTATGGATAGGAATGGCAATTTATA
Source organism: Quercus tomentella (assembly GCA_028535165.1). Classification (NCBI taxonomy): domain Eukaryota; kingdom Viridiplantae; phylum Streptophyta; class Magnoliopsida; order Fagales; family Fagaceae; genus Quercus; species Quercus tomentella. Next base: position 78,872,546 of record JAPQVY010000156.1, on the reverse strand, counting down.
TCCGACCCACGGATACCCGGCCCAGCCCGACCCTAATGGGCCGGATTTTACCCGACTCGATAAGGAATAGGGTCAAGTATGGATTTTTAAAAACCCGAAGCGGGTCTAGGTCAGGTCTGGATTTTATCAAAAACCCGGCCTGAAACCCGACACGAACCCGGACCCGGATATGACCCGGTTACCCTAAATTACTAAAAACCCCCTTATATATATATATATATATATATATATATATATATATATATATATATATATATATATAGTTGTAAACTAAACCCTAAGTCCCTAACTCTGTCACTCACGCAACCACGCACAAAAGCATGCCTCGGCCTCACTCTGACTGTCACTCACACTCAATCTCACAGTTCACACAGTCACTCACTCACTCTTAAGCACCGCCGACCAAGCTCTCTGCACTCTCTCTTAATATTTCTGCAATCTCTCTTACCCACTCTCTGATTTGTTTCAACATTGAAGGTTTTTTTTTTTTTTTTTTTTTAAATAATCAAATTCATCCATGATACTGCCATTGGGTTTTATAGTTGATGAAGTAGTAAGGATCTTGAGAATGTTATTTTTATTGTTCGGAATTTTAGTTCTTATTGAAGATTCAGTGCGTCAATGAGTGCATTTGTATTGTTTGTGAAAATGTCTGGATGAGGTTTTATGTTTATGTATTTTTGTTCTTTGTTGGTGATTTTTCATGGGCTTGCATGTTAATTCCTTTTACTTTTGCAGTTAAGAACTAAACTTGAGAAAAAAGAGACTGTGGAGTAAGTGGAATTGGGCCCAAATCTAGTTGGGCTAAAAGGGGCCCGCAGGGCCCGGCGGAGCAAGTTTGGGCCTCGGGAAAAAAATCCGTTTAATAATTGGACCGGGTCCAGGTCACAGGTCCAGACCTGCGAGTCGGGTCTGGTATGCAAAAACCCGGCCCAAACCCAACCCATTGCCATTCCTACCTATGGAGCTTTGTTGTAGCTACTAGTGCCAGCCCATTGCCCCATTTTCTTTCTTCTCAACACAAAAACTCCTATCTCAACCAAGACTGTTAATCCATTTTTTGTCCTAGTGCAACATCATCTTCTTGACTCTTTAAAGAAGTGAATATGCAAGTGCATTTTCTTCTCTCTCTTTTTTATCAATCATCTTTATTATTTTACCATTAGTATTATTTTTGTTTCTTTCTTCTACCACTGTGTGTGTGTGTGTTGATATGCATATGGGTATTTAAGATTTTGTTTTCACTTTTTTGTATTGCTATCTTTATTCCATTAAAGATCGTCGGGCATAATTTTGATGCGAAATGTTCTTTTATTGGATTTTTTTTTTTTGTATTTTTCTATAATAAACTATATAATTTTTGTATGTTCATTAATATTTAAGAATATAACAATATATCAAAGTTAATAATTTTGTATTCAATATGAACTATGGTTAATATACCAATACTACAATTTGCCCCCTCCCCCCCCCCCCCACGGTAAAATTTTCTAGCTACGCCCTTGCATACATGTACGCAACACAGTGTATGCATAGGACACGGTTGCATACATGTCACAGTCTTTAAAAAAAAAAAAATGGACAAGATCAAGACACTACACAAGAGAAGTTTTTTTTTTTTTTTTTTTAAATAAAAACTAAATATTATAACTTAAAAATAGTGCATTTTGAGGGCAGAACTTAAAAACAAAAACCTAATTCTAAATCCCAAACATTTGGGAGTGATTGGATTTTACATCCTGAAGTTTTAGAATTTAGATTTTACCTCCTGACGTTTGGGAGTATTTGAATTTTACACTTTAACGTTTCAGAATTTGGATTTTACCCCATATATTTTAGGGGTGATTGGATTTTACTCCCTAAAGTTTGGGAGTATTTAGATTTTACACCCTAAAATTTCTCTTTTATTTGCAACTCAATATCTTTTTATTTGAGGTAAATTTTGATAAATCAACCATTGGATTGCATTTTTTTCTTACATCTTTCATGCTTGAAAATTTTCTAGAAAATTAAAGATCAATAGCTATGTCATTAATAAATTGTTTAAATTGCAAATTTTTGTTGTTTAAAATTATGCATGAAATATAAGCTTATAAATTATATAGCAAATAATATCTTATTGGCATAAAATTTGAAATGTTTATTAAGAGTTTAAAGAACATGCAATTCAATGATTAGATTTTCAAAATATGTAGTAATATTAATTTTTTTTAAAAATGTTGTAACCTTAGGCTACAACTAATTTTGTAGCTAAACTTTGTTCTATTCTATTATTTTCTTTTCCCCTTCCCTCCTTGTTACCAAACATGCAAGAGAGAAGCATTTTCCTTTTCCTCTCTTTTCCCATTTTTTTTTCTTTTCTTTTCTCTTCTCCTACTTGCAACCAAACACACAGTAAAAGCTTGGGAAAAACGGAATAAAGGATGTGTATTCTACTATTTTTAACGTCATAATATTACAATGTCTTTTCTCAATGTGTCCTTGGAAAAAAAAAAAAAAAAAAAAAAAAAAAAAAAAAAAAAAAACCTTGTACGAAAATATATATCTGAAATAGCATTGTTACATACTTACAATATAAGAAATAGCAACCACTCAATAATTAAAAAGCTTCAGATTGTACACAACACAACCAAAATACGACCTACGAACAAACATTGAAGAGTACATATCTGATATCACTCCTGAAAATAGGAGAAACCCTGCTAAACATCACAACTCCTGAAAGGAATGTTTGATCTTATTCTGATGCAAAATGCAATATTACTTGCAGATGCAGAAGCAAATTTAAAAAATCATCACAACGATCAATTGTGCATGTTCCTCCAGAGCTCTCACATGATCGACATAAACCACTGGATGGACCAGATGGCAATTTCAACTTCAACCCATTTTTCATTGCTGAAACTCCAGCTATCGTCTCTGCATTAGTTATTGCAAGTCAGATTATTTTATTTTTTTTTTAATAGCTCATATGCTATGATTCTTCCTTGAACAATTGGAGTTTCTGTAAATATTTCAACTCTCAAGGGTGGGATTCATCAGCTCCATTGCTATTGTCATTGCTATTGTCATTGGTTGATGAAGGGAATATACACAAAATTTCCAAATTTGTGAGATGCAAAAGTAGAGAAAAAAATGCGCTAAAAAAAACAATCACACAAGACAATATTTACGTGGTTCGGTAATTTGTCTATGTTCATAAAGTTGCAAGGATTTCACTATTCACAGGGAAAAAAATACAAGATATGACAATACAGTTTTCTTTCTCAAAAACAACCCGAAACCCTAACCATGGACTAAGTCTCAAAAAATCTCCTATTAAAAACTGTAGTAATTTTATTTCGGGTCGGGTTATAATTCAAATCAAATACAACTAGACTGCATAAAGCCCAATAATTGTACAACCATGTCATTAGTTTTAGGCTAGGTTTAAAACTATTAAAAGTCTTTGTCTTAATCAAGACTTTTGTAGTTCAACTAGCACCTCCTTCTATTTTCAACTGAAACATCCAAAGTTCAAAAAATAAGTTCTTTGTTCTACTTTTTTTTATTCTATTTTATAATTCATCTATTGCATTATGCAATGAGTTTGAGTTTTTTTTTTTTTTTCCTTCTTCTTTTTACAAAGAAAGGAAAAAATATATATTTGACAAGTTGAGATTCATGGGCTATAAAGAGCATTCACAGTGCTTTTTATTTTTTTCTTCTTTTGATAAGCTATGCACCCACGGTGCTTTTATATACATGTGTGTGTGTGTCAGTGGTGGTGGTGGTGAACTTGGTTATTGCATGTGGATGCCAAAGTTAGGTGGCAAGTATTCATTTAACTAATGTTAAACTGCCATAATACTAGAGCCGTAGCAAATTTCATATTTTATTGAGATGAAGTTTATGATTAATACAACATCACTTTTATTATACACAAGTCACAATTTATTATCTTAACAAATTGTGATAAAAATTATGAAATTTATTGTGTTATTAAACTTATGGTATGCCCGATCCAATTCTAACCTTCTTTTACTAAAAATTCATCCAAGCCCATAACTCAAAACAAACACAAATTCATGGCCCAGTATCTTAAATTATAACCCAAACACAAAACCAGTTTCAAACCAACCCAATTCCAGGTCTGCCCAAAACAAACAAAGCTGAACAATACCAACTCCATTTCAAGCCGAAGCCCAAAATCGCACCGACTCATAGCTCATATTTGGGCTCAATGGTCAATTCTGTAATATTAATTCATCTCAAAAAGATATGAAATTTGCAATTAGCCTAACCCTACTTTAGCTAAAATTCTAATCATTTAAGTTTTAATAATCTAGAAATTCTATTTCATATTATATCTTATTAATTTGTTTTTAAAATAGTTTAATTTATGTAAAATTTGTTGTCTAAATTTCAAGTTCCAACTAAATTTCTCGTTTTAAGTGTCCCTATGGGAATAACTTATTTAGCTGAAACTGAAAATTTTTTGCTGAAAGTATTGTAATTAAAAGTAAAAGTTAGCTGAAATAATACAGTACTAGGAATCATAAATAGTACTAAAAAATTGCAGTATGACCCATGAATAGTAACAAAAATAAATTGAATAGTAAAATAAGTTGGCAAAAATAATCCATGCCATGGAACTAGCTTTACTGTAATTGAAAAAACAATGAACACTTTAATAAGAAGATGATGTTATAAGAAAGGTATCTCACAAATATCAAAACTTTCTTTTAGCAAAGCATGTCTCGCACTTTAAAGATTTTTTTTTTTTCCCCTTAATTATTGTTGCACACTTAGTTATACATTACCATACACATAACAGTTGAAGTTATACACTACCATACACATAACAGCTAAAATTCTGTTGAGTTATAATTGAAAAACACGATTTTACATTTTTAACTGAAAGTGTATTTTTAAAACATGATTTTAGCTATTCTATTTGTGTTTACTATCACTACTTCTTTTTTTTGAACATGTACTCTCTTCATGAAGGGAGAGACTGTACTTAATTAGAGAGAGGTGGATGTAATAATTCAGCCAAAAGGCTACGTATGAACTATAGTTTGACAAGTCACAAAACCTCCGTTAAAAGAATAATGATTCCAAATTTTAGCTCTCTAATTTGCATCACCATGTGCCAAATCTTTCTTTGAAACTTGAAGGTTCTCAAAGTCTTCAATGTATTAAATCCAGGCAAAAAAACTAGATTGTGTCAAACAAGTTCTCTGGCTCTTGTCAATTACACTAGGTTAAACTTTTTGTAGTTTAAAGGTAGTCAAGATAATTACAACTAATATTTATTAGAGATGGTTTGGAGGTGTCCTATTTTACATGGAATTTGGGATTGACAGATGAACTAAACAGAAGGCAGGAAAGGGGAAGAATGAGAGACTTATGGGGTGTCACGTCCCAAACCCAAAAGGGTCCAAAGCATGACAAATAAATCCCAAAGGTACCTATAGATTTTTATTTTTTGACAATTCAATCCAAATAAATCATATCAAGTACAACATCAAGAATTATCATAATAATTCCATTAAAGATACTCCCAAAGTAAGTCAAAGCTCTATGTAATAATTACAAGGACCGTTGGCCACAAAAAAAATGGAGGTCTAAATAAATATAATTACATATTATTAACTTGTCTCATTAGTGGAAATAAAGTAATAATCACTATAATATACAAAAGAATGAGTCAAGCCTACTGAAAAAATTTGTAAAAGAATGAGATAAGACAGAGCCTAGTAAATAGCATAATTGGGGGTGAGGGAAATGCAAGTTTCATGATGATAAAAAATTTACAAAGCATGTTTTAGTTTGAGAAATTTTTAACTGAATACTGCAAGATCATTTTCAATAATAAGATGACAAGAATGATCAAATAATGCCACCCAAGGCTTCTCAAAAATGATCACCATGAAACTACATAATATATATATATATATATATATATATATATATATATATATATATATATATATATATATATATATATATATATATATCTAGCACAATTCGAAGTGAAGGAATGAAAATGTGTCGAGATCTCAAAATCCAAAACCAAGCCAACAAGAGTAAAGCCAAGTATGAAGTAGGAAACTTCTGTACACAGTATGGCTTACCCTCAGTCATCCCCAAGAGAAAATCCAAATACAGAGAAAAAGAACCCTCTGAGAAGTTCCATAGAAAAAGAACAGCAGCCAAGTATTATAGAAAACAGAAGTTTAAGACTGATGATTTCTATAAGAAAGGAAAATCTAAGTCCACAGGAAAGTTCATACCCAAAACATCAGGAAAATGTTTCAAATGTGGAAACTTGGCTCTGAAAATGTTTCAGAGCCAAGTTTTGGCCAATCGTAAGTGTTGTAAGTTACTGTAATTATCATTTTCAATCAAGTTGGCGGTATAACTAGCCATAATTATCCATTATTTTGTGCATTATTCATTATTTTGATTATGTTATCTCCTACAAGTTTTATTTTGTTTTACATCTATTTTCTAATAACTCTTCCATTACCATTCATCACTTTCTTCATCTATTATTACTTCTCCATTCTTGTCAACTGCAATTTCTTTTGGTGGTAAGCTGAGCCTCCCGTTCTGATATTCTGTTTATTGTTCAATTTTATTTGCTCAAGCTAATCAATTATTTCCCAGTTACCTGCTTTTTCTTGTTTCTGTGTTTAGCCCCAAAATTTGTTGCAGATGTGTACTGTTGAGACGTATAAGTCTAGTTATGTGTTGTCGTGCAACCCTATAAGACCCCATATCCTACTCTGTTAGTGTTTGGTCAGTCCGTGTTTGCCGGAGAGAGGCGTTTAGTGTGGTTCCCACTGTGAGAGAAAGGATTGAGTCAGTGAGAGGTTGTAGTTTGCACGTGAAAAGGCGTTAGTCCCGTTTGTACACCCTGTTTCAGATCTAAGGTTAGCTCCAGAAGTTTGGAGATAAAGGTGATTAGGTTGTAATTGTTTATCTTAAGCTTTTGATTCAGAACAATTAATAGGTTGTTTAGAAGCAGCTCTTCTACCAGCTTTAGATCTTCCCAGTTATCCCTCCCTGAGATCCCTCAAGATGAAGGAATTCTCAATTCAAAATCCTACCAGTTATCAGATACAGATCTAAAACTAGGAGATTGGAACATACCCAAGGTACCCACCAACCAGATCTATAAGTCATCTTCATGGTCCTTGAAAAAGGCTTTCAAGACAGATTACCATGTTAGGACTATAGAACAAGTCTATCGCATCAACAAGGAGTATGAGACATGCTACTTGTTACCCTCTGCAGCTCTGAAAGCACACAAGAAAGAAGGACACAATTACCTTCACATAGGTTTAGTCCAGGTTGGAGTCAAACCTTTGATTAGAGAAGGGTTGAACAATTCAATCCTAATGGCCCTTAGAGACACTTGTCATATCCGATTTAATGATAGCCTCTTAGCAACCATTGAATCCTGTCTTAGTTGTGGACCAGTTCATTTTGACTGTTTCCCCAACTTCACAGTTGGACTTCATGACCCGCATATCATGAAGGTCCTCACCCTTAATATCAAAACCCATGGAACTCTCATGTTACATGGAACCCAGCAGTTAGCCTTGATATACAGAGTGTATTACAAGTGCATCAGGACGAACATGAATGTTCAAGCAATTGACAAGAGAAAGATGGGAGAAACCACTCTCATCCAATCCAAGGATGTCAAATCCAAGATCCAGGTTCCAAGGACCCTGAAATGGTCAGACGTTACCTTCCCTTCAAATTGGACTTTAGAAAATGAGAATCATTATCTACAGATCCAGAACCCAGCCAGGAATCCAGATCTAGATTTTGTCCAGCAACTAGCCGATGGCACGATTAGACTTAGCTTTGACCAATCTAAGTTTAGGACACCCTTAGAATATGATGAACCCAAGTCTAGATCCCCAATAGATCTACACCAACCCTTTAGGCAGCCAACTATCCTTCTTAGAGATAGACCTGCATCCCAATGTAGCTCATCCAGGCCCCTAGCACCCTTTCCTAGAACCAGAAGAGACTTAGGACCAGAACTCCAAGGTATAAAAACCCAATCCCAGGTTAGCACCCCTTGCTATACAGCCAAACAAGACTCAGTAGTTGATCAAGAAGAAGACAACACTAGTCAAACGATCAAAAGCCCCCATCACCATCAGGAACTGATATGGAAGATCCTTTTCAGCAGGAAACTGAAATTGATCATCAACTCATGGTAATAAGGAAAGAGTTCACCCTTGATATGGATGCCCTAGGCAAAGAATTTGACCTAGAGAAAAATAGAGTCAAGAGAGAAGCCTATAGAGCTAACCATACCAGAGAACAAAAGAAAGAAGTTTTGGAAAAATGGAAAGAATTCATGAAAGAGATATCCAGTAATGTCCCTTTCTTTGAATACTTTGAGAACCATTTTGAATGGCATAAAAAGTCTTGTGTCATCACCAAAACTAACTGGACCACAGAAGACAACAAAGGAAACAAGACTGTTGTTCGGTCTAGTCATCCACCCCAGGAAGCCATAACCTTTAAACACTGTGGTAGTGATGTTATTGCCTCCCCCTTCAAGAACCCAACCAGTGAAGAAAAGGTTGTCAAGAAGGTTATAGAGCAAAACAATTATACCAACCAGTGTTTAGGAGTTATAGGTAAGCAGCTTGATAGGATAGAAGATCGGATAGACAACAAGGTTATCCTTCAGTCAGGAAACCCTAGCAAACCTATCCAAACTTTAGAAAAGCCTTTAGTCAAGCTCCCCACAACCAGGCAAGCCAGCCTTAGACCTAAGGATAAAACAGCCTTAGAAATAGTCTCCTAAAAGCTCAAGGAACTTGTGAAGAAGGAACCAGTCACCCCTTCACCAGAACACACCTCAACCAGTAGGGAACCCAGGCTTATCACCTTAAAAGCCCACACAGCCTCTAGCAGTTCTAGCAGAACCCCCTCTGAAACTGAAAAGGAGATAGAACAACTAGAAAACCAATTTCGAGGTTTACAGGTAAATAGGCTTTACCAGTCTAAGCCAACCAGCCTAACCAAGAATTGGTATCCTAGACCCACACCCCCTGACTTCCAGTGTGAGGAAAGGAATGTTAGCAACCAGTTCTCAGTATCCACTGGTAAACTCTATGAATGGAACATAGATGGTTTATCAAAACAAGAAATCCTAAACAAGATTCAGCATATAACCATGGTAGCCAATAACTACCTAAATGATGGACATCAGAACACAGAGGTCATAGAGCTCATAACCTTAGGATTTACAGGAAAACTTCTGCAATGGTGGAACAACTGCCTAACAGAGGAATCTAGAGAAGACATCAAGAATGCTGTCCAAAAAGATGAGGAAGACAATCCCATCTTTGACGAACGCATAGGAAGAGGTGTCCCCGATGGAGTCAACACACTGATCTATAAGATCATGAAACACTTCGTAGGAAAACCCAGCAACATCACATCTAGGATTTACGACCAGTTGAGTAACCTTAGATGTAAAACCCTTGGCGACTACAGGTGGTACGAAGATGTATTCACCACCAAAGTCATGCACAGAAGTGATTGTAACTCTCCATTTTGGAAGGAGAAGTTTATCAATGGCTTACCCAGATTATTCAACAAAAAGGTCAAAGAAACCCTTTGTAGCCCCTTAGGTGTCATAGATTATGATAACCTAACCTATGGAGACATCTCTAGCACAATTCAAAGTGAAGGAATGAAAATGTGTAGAGATCTCAAAATCCAAAGCCAAGCCAACAAGAGTAAAGCCAAGTATGAAGTAGCAAACTTCTGTACACAGTATGGCTTACCCTCAATCATCCCCGAGAGAAAATCCAAATACAGAGAAAAAGAACCCTCTGAGAAGTTCCATAGAAAGAGAACAGCAGTCAAGTATTATAGAAAACAGAAGTTTAAAACTAATGATTTCTATAAGAAAGGAAAATCTAAGTCCACAGGAAAGTTCATACCCAAAACATCAGGAAAATGTTTCAAATGTGGAAAGAGAGGTCATTTCCAGAAAGAGTGTAAAGTTAAGGCCAAAACCCTTATCAACACCCTTGTTAGTGACCAAGCCAGTAAGGAAGAGATCTTTAAACTTTTAGAACTTGACCGCTCAGATAGTGAGTCTTTCCAAGGTTCTAGTGATGAAGAGATCCACTAGATTTATAGGTCATCTTCTGAACTCTCTAGAGTTTCCTCTAGCTCCTCTAGTGGCTCAGATGAACCCATAGCATGCAAAGATAGTTGTTGTAGGAACAAGACTATCAATGTTCTTTCTAAGCAAAAAGAGCTCCTCTTAGATCTCATAGAACAGATCGAAGACCCAGTCATCAAAGCTCAAAGGCTTAGTGATTTCCATAAAACCTTAGTTAGGGAAGCCAGCAAACCCGAACCTAAGTTTCAAGAACCCAAAGTTGATTTGGAAAAAATCTATAATAGGTTTACCAAATCCAAAAAGGAAGTCACCATCCAGGATCTCCAGAAAGAGATCAAAGATACCAAGTTTGATGTGAAAACCCTTAAGCAAGAATTAACCATCCTTAGGGTTGATCACAACCTCCTCGACCAAAGAGTCAGACACATAGAAAACACTTCTCATTAAGGTAATAAGGAAGGAACCTCATTTCAGAACCCTTCAGATGAAGAAGTAGATGAAAAAGTTAACCCTACAGCTGACATGGTACAGGAACCATCCAGTGAGAAGTTCTTAGAAACCATCAGTAGGATTAACTTCCAGAAATGGCATTCCAAAGTCAGGATTGTCATCATCAAAGATTTCGAATTTGAGGTTGTAGCCTTAATAGATTCAGGTGCTGATCTCAACTGCATTCAAGAAGGAATTATTCCCTCTAAGTACTTCAGAAAAACCAAAGAAAGGTTGACTTCTGCAAGTGGAGGAAAAATGCAAATTGAATTCAAAATCCCAAAAGCTCATGTTTGCCAAGACAATACATGTTTCAAAACCACATTTGTCCTTGTCAAGAACATGACAGATAGGGTCATCTTAGGAAATCCTTTCATGTGTTTGTTGTACCCTTTCATCATGAATAGTGAAGGAATCACTACCTATCCTTTTGGCCAGCCAGTTAAGTTTAAATTTCTTAGGAGCCCAGAACCTAGAAATATTAGCAATCTCCAAGAAGTTTCTATCTCCAAGACCCTTAACCTTATCAATGCCAAAACACTTCTACCAACATATGATCCTATCCAAGCCAAGAACCCTAACCAATTGGTACATTCCAGCTCATTCACAATTAAAGATTCTATTGGTCCCAATCAATCTCAACAATCATCATCACATCCCATTTCATACATTCAGTATAAAAGTATTTGCTCCATAGCATCTCATGATTTTAACAAAAATGTTTTTGAAAATAATCATTTGGTTATTTCATGGCAGGAAGAAAAGCAAATAACTCATTATACTCATACCACTAGTAAGTGGAACATAGCTTCTTCAAGAAAAAACAAAGGAAAAGCACCTATACAGGGCTATTCTCATAAAATGCATGAAGGCGCTTCTTCTGGATCAAAACCCAGGAAAGCAACATCCCTTCAAGATTTTGTCCCAGCAAAAATGACATTTTCTAATGGTAATAGAGCTATCACTTTACAAGAAGTTTTATCCAGGACCTTACAATTTAATGATGGGATATATACAGAACTACCACCCTCCATTAAATTTATCCTTGATAACCTTCAGAGAGCCTTTACCCAAAGCAACCATCACCTTTTCCGAAGAACCCTCAAGGCACTTGAAATACACCTAGTTAACCTTGAAGCAGGAAATGAAACTCTCATTAGTCAACTCTTTAGCAAAGAGGATATCCATTCAATGGGTAGAATGACTATCATGGGCATAGATTATGCTAGGTTAAGTCTTAAGACTCAAAACCAGCTAAGAAGTGCTGTTGCCAACTTGCCTACCGATATACAAGTTCGTATCTTGGGAAGCAAGGCCATGTTTGAATCATGTGACCGATGGTTTGAACATTTCAAGATAATGGTCACTACCCATTTCCCAGTTTACGGTGAAGATCCAGATGATATTGATAATGCCTTCATCCTGTCAACCTAGGAAGAATACTTTGGGAATAGTCTCAGAGTTTATGAAAAAAAGTATCCTTTTCCTGGCGTAATAGTCAATTATGAAGATGGGACAGATGAAGAGGATAGAGATCCAAGCTGGCTTTCAAGAATGTTTGAATATGGCTTTATCAGACTTATCAAGCTAACAAGCCATAATCAGATCAGTCAATTTCCCCAAATTATTTAACAGGTTATTACAAAAATCAAAAGTCAATTTGTCTCCATCAGATGCTGGAGCACTCTCCCATAGTGGGACAGTAGCAATTGGATGACTGCCCAACCCGCTCACCATCTTGTACTCATCAATGGGTACACTCATAATGGCCCTTGGTATGAAGGAGACTCCTACTTGTCCTATGGAGATCCATATGCTCTTGCACAATGTTGGAGAGACTACTTCAATAATGAGATTCTAGATGTCACCAGTGAATTATGGAAAAATTACCATTTCACGGGAAATACTTGTAGAATTTCAGTATTCACTACCAGGCCATACTCCACTGCTATCCCAACCCTTCAGAGAGTTGATTACATTGATCCTAGACAGATAGTAACAAAAAATGCAGATTATGAACCTGTACTGTACTGTGGTTTTTGTAATCAATATGACAAATATCATGAGCACGACTATAACTATAATACTCCTTGGGATCCCTTTGATGGATACCCATCTGATGCTTATGATACAGACTAGTGTGGGTTACAAACCCTAAGAATGATCTAAACATCATTCGCCAACTTGAGACTTTCCCCCCCAGTTCAGAGAGCCATTGCTTACAATACAAGATCCCAGTCAAGCCTAGACTCCGTCCAGATCGCCGAAAAATCTAGCAAGGAACTCAAAGATCTTGCTCAGCAATTGCTCATCCAATTAGAGAAATTAGAGTCAGAAGAAAAGAACTCTCCTGCCTCTTCAGAAGCTTCAGTAAATCGCAATCCAGTCGATCCCTTCCAGGATTCTCAAGATCCTTATGATGGTTACAACTTGGATAGCGATTAAGACAACTCCAGAACAGTCTTTACAGTCCGGTAACTATTCAGCTACAGTACCCGCACTCAGCAGAGATTCCAGACAATTTACTATTCATCCACAGCACCAGTCACTGTGCATGAACAGTATTTCAGAAAAGCAAGGGGACAATTTACTATTCATGAACAGTACCAGTCACTGTTCATTCTACAATACCCGACAGAATAATCTAGAAGTACTATTTGCTTTCGATGGAAAAGAAATTCACCCCCAGTAAAAGCAATTTACTCTTCGGATTTCCAACAATCTCCTGAAGAATCCAAGGCTTCCTCCAGCTATAAAAGGAACCCTCAGCTTCATTCTTCAGCAGAGGTTTTTCATGGTCCAGTTCTAGGTTTTTCAATTACTCTCCAGTTTAAGACTAGTTCAGAAATACCTCCCTTCTCATTACAACCCAATATTTGTAATCAGATGGCAACTCCAGTTTACATTTGTAACACCATAGTTATGGTCTTCACCCTTGTAACCTGTAATTTATATTTCCGCTTCTCCATGGCCTCAGTCGGCCTCCCCCTCAACCTATAACTTACCCCCTTTTTGGTATATATATATATATATATATATATTTATTTATTTATTTATTTATTTATACTGTGAGCATAACAACATTTTTTCGAAAACCTGAAAAGCCAACCTAAGCCACACGACAAGCCACCACAAAGACAGAATTGTCACAAGGACTTTATACTGCCATAGAGACAAGTCAAAACCCATAAACAACTAGCATGATATGTACCTCTTTTGGCATGTGGTATATTGGCCCTGCCTAGCCTCACCCACACCTTCAAGGATTTACCTATCCCCCCATGGGCAGCAAGGAATCCATGTAGTACTTCTTTTGCATGTGGTCGTTTGACCCTGCTAGCCTCACCCACATACTCAAGGATTTACCTCTTCCCCCCATGGGCAGCAGGGAATGACGTGCCATACTGTACCCCTTTTGCATGTGGTCTTTTGTCCTTATGGACAACAACCTCACCCACACACTCAAGGATTTACCTGCGTCATGCAAAGTGAAAGGCTCTAACCTGACTCGTCGTCACAAAGACAAGGTAATCACACGTCACAAAGACGGGGTAATCACCAACATCATAGCACAAGGGCAAACCCACATCAAAAACTCACAAGTTAAATGTATTCAAATACATAGTTTACTTCCAAGTAGTTTCATAAGATATTTCAAAAACTAAATATCGATAATATTCTCAAAGTCCTCAAAACCATTTCTTGTCAAAATATTTTGTATCAATTTCCCAAGTAACAAGACAAGGTAAGCATCTTTAAATTTTGTAGTATACTATAAAATCCATGAATTCATTATCAAAGATGCTCACATTTTCCATGCCAACAATTCATGCATTTTCCCAAATGCAATACCAAATATGATACACTTATCATATATAATCATATATAATAGGGTCACAACAAAACACTTTTTTTTATGAAAACATAGTTCCATAAATAATTTTCCAAATTGTGTTTTGACCCAAAAACAACTTTTATGAAACATGGTTATTTTCCAAAAATCCCATTAAAAAGCTACTTACCTTGCAATCAGCAAAAAACCTAATTCTCTAAGCTCCAATGGAGATCAGCTAGAACCTAAACAATATCAAGCAAACCTATTACAATAAGCATAAAGCTTAAAATTGTATCTAGCTACAAATTAGGAATTGCCAAATGAGCACTTAATTAGGTAAGCCTAGTATTTAACTTCACAAATAATGTATTTCACTTCCAAAGTTTCTCAACAAATTAATTTACAAGGCATAGACTCCTGTTATACACATAAATCATTCAAGGTATCATCTCTAGCATCAAAACCTCCACACATAAGTAATTTCCTCAAGATTTATATAATATCATCAAGAGACCCATGACACCAAAAATCACAATATCCTCCAAGACTAACAATTTAGAACTTCAATTAACTCCAAATAATCAATAAAAATTATATTCACCATCTATTTCACATTAAAAAACCAAAACCTCCAAATCTTCACTACTTAGATAGCCACCATTGTAAAAATTATAAACCCACTCATCAAATAAATCCACCATGACAAAACCCATACACATAAAAACATGAATATCACTTCCAAAACTCATAAAATCATATGGGTATCATTATCAAAACTTAGATAAATAAAGTTTCTAGCAAAAGCATATAACTCACCAAAAAGATTAGAAATTTTTACTTCAAATAAAAGATGTGAAGATGCAAAGGTTCCTAAGAAGTTTTTCCAGTGATCTTGCCAAAAAAATTATGGTGAAGATGGTAGTGTGGAGTGGTACCGGTGGGAGAGTGTGAGGGAGTGAGAGGAGTGTTTGCTGTGTTTTGGGAGACAATGAAAAAGAAAAAGAGAATAAAGGGATGAGGCCGGCCATAGAGAGTGAGGGGTATTTTGAAAATAAGTGGTGGGGGATGATGGGGTAGGTGGGAGCACGTGGGAGCACGTGGGGCACTAAAAAAATCTGACTTTGTATTTTTATTTATTTTTTTTATTTACTGGGGTGTTACATAGGGTTCCAATTTCAGGGGTGGTGCTAATCTATTTTCTGCTTTTGCTATTGCTCTGCTATGGCTATGCCTGTGCTAGTTGTGCCGCCGTTGCCTAGCCCCTCACACTCCCAGGTCTCACTTAGAAAGTTAGGTTTTCTAAATGAATTTAGATAATCTAATTGTATTTAATTTATATATAAAAATTTCACATATTTAATGCTATGTTTATTGTTATTGTTGTTGATATTGACATAATAAAAATCATAGTAATAATAATAATTTTAACAACCACAACGACAATTATATTGAAGATGATCATATGCGCAATAATAATATGTTATATGTGATTGCTATTTTGGTCTAGAAACTTGATATACACCACTGTAAATTTCTTTAAAACCTTCTCCCCTCTCCTCATGTGTGTGTTAAAAATATTTAGTATTCTCAAAAAAAATAAATAAATAAATAAAAAAAACTTCACAACATCATAACACTGGTCATAAATGATTCCTTGACTTTGCATGACAGAATTAATAGAAGATTGAGCAATTTGTTTTGCTTACATTCAGAGTAGTTGGGTAGGATGTTAACTGGCAAGGGGCTAGTCAAGTTCTCAAATTGGAAAGGGAATTAGTCATTAATGCCAAATGTTATAGAAAATAATCCCAAAAAAGCAAAAGACCCAATGCCCCAAAAAATATTTTAAAAAATACAAGCCCGACCCGGGTTTGGTTTTCTACGAAGTCGCATTGCGGGTAATTCCAAAACCAACCATTGCTCGTTTTTTGAGGATAGTTATGTATAGGAAGTTCGTTAATTACATGAATTGAAATGTGTTGTAGGCATTTGAATCAACTAGACATCTCCAAATCTTCCTTTTGTCTAGAATGTAAATATTTTTTATTACTGATATCGCCCACTAGGCAGTAAAAATTCTTATTATAGAAGCAAAAAATGCACCAAGATACTACTATAGAGAATAAGTTCCACATGCTCTATCCACGACATGATCTCCATAATGAATATGTATAGTAAAACATTGAGGTTGTACAAAAAGTAAGAAAAAAAAATCCATTGAGGTGGGATATCAATAATATTCACACAAAAAAAAAAAAACAAAAAAAAAACATTTTAATAAAAAAGGTAAAATTATTACTAAACCAAAAATAATAAATCAAAATGTGGAAATTTTGCATGATGAGCTATTCAATTTTTTTTTTTTTTTTTTTGAAAAACAATTACATCAAATTTGTTTAACAAGGATATGTAATTTTATTGTATTACATATATAGAATTTTTATCTAGTTATTGTTATAATAACAATAATAATATTAACAAAAATAGAAATGATGATGATTATAATAACTAATGATGATGATTAAAATTTAGGAGTTTTATTTATATTTCATGGCTTAAATGGCTTGGAAGCCCCTTAAATAGTAGTATAGATAATAAATTAGTTTGGCTAATGAGTGTCCTTAGAACATTTGTTATGTACCATTTTAGAAAAATTTTAATACAAATTTATAGGAAATATAAAAAACCATCAAAATATTAGTTATTCTTTTTTTTCCCCTTAAAAAGTTTTGAAAAATGTTTTCCAAACCAATGCTATTAGGGCATATGTTAAATTTTTTCATAATAAAGTTATTAATTATTGCTACTAAAATTAATTATTGTTGTTAAGTGAATTCTAATTATTATTGCTTATTAACATAACCTTACGTGGTTGGCAAAAGCTTGGGGATTTTTTTGTTAGCTTATTGGTAGTCACGAACTGTGACAAAATTATAATTGAATCACATATTTTGATGAAGCCTGATTCCTTCCCCTTATTGATGTATCTAGATCTAAAAGGCTCTAATATTGTTACAATACCAAGAAGCATTAGTATATTTGCTAGATTATGAAAACTTTACATGTACAATTGCAAGAATCTTCAAGAAATTCCAAGGCTTCCACAATCTATAAGAAGTGTGGATGCAATGACTGCACATCATTGGATCTACCATTATCATGTAGATTATTAAATCAGGTATGCTCTCTCCCTCTCCCGAGAAGCATTAGTAGATTTGCTAGATTATGGAGACTTTACAAGTACAATTGCAAGAAGTTTCAAGAAATTCCAAGGCTTCTACAGTCTATAAGAAGTGCGAATGCAATAGACTGCACGTTGTTGGATCTACCATCATCATGTAGATTATTGAATCGGATGAGCTCTCTCTCTCTCTCTCTCTCTCTCTCTCTCTCTCTCTCTCTCTCTCTCTCTCTCTCTCTCTCTCTCTCTCTCTCTCTCTCTATATATATATATATATATATATATATATATATACACACACACACTAGTTAAAGCAAGGGAGTTAATTTCGTATTGGAGGCTATTTCGGTTTGGTCAGAGGAACAAAATATTTTGATACCGATTGATACTGTTGTACCGTTTTGGGATTACCGCTATTTATATATTTTTATACATAAATATATATTTGTATTATTTATGTAAGTATGAATTCATTAATTTTTATGTTTATCAACAAAAAATTTTAAATTCACATATTTTATAAGCCTACATATTAGCTTAAGTACAGTAGCCAATATATTAGATTAAATATATGTAGTTATTTATTTATATGTTCATTAACCAAAGCCTATGAACTTTGTTAAATTTTTTTCCTTTTTTTATAATCTTTGTTAAAAAAATATTCAAGATTATAAGCCCAAATCTTTTAATATCCTAATCTCTAATTAAAGTATAAGTTCATTAATAAATTATATAATAGACATAGATATTTGAATAATGGTCAGTTGTTTTATTTTTTAAATGTGGCATGTGGTATCATTAAAAAAAAGCATGAATGAAAAAGTAAAAAATAAAATGAAATAAAAAACAAAGAATGTTTGAAATTGGAATGACCTTCATGTGTGTGGTTGTGGTTGAAGCACATAGAACGAAAAAGCTAAATGACAAAAAGAAATTGAAGAGGCAAATTGAAAAAGAAACCTAAGAAATACTATGAAATAAGGGACATTGGGGTACATTTAGGAATAGTTTATTTAGTTGAAATTGAAATTTTTTTTGTTGAAAGCGTGCTAAAGTATACTTGTACCTTAAAAAAAATTGAAAATGTGAGAAAAGACGAAAAAAAGTGAGGTTTTAAAAAACTGAACATAAAAGCTAAAAACTAAACTTATAAGCTCATGCCAAGCACACTCTGGGTGAACGAAGAAAGAAGAAAAAGTATAGGAACATGCCAAAAATGTTCTGACGATAAAGGTGGTGACATGATCACAAAAAGCCAATAGGTCACTAATAGTTTCAGATTTGAAACTTAAGTTTTTTCTATTTCAGTCTAGTACTAATATTTTGGCCAAAATCCAATATATACCAAGGTATGGCCGAAATGACCCGGTACAAGCCGGCATTTTAACCGGAACGAAACATACCCATTTCTATACCGACTTAGTCACTGGTACAAAAAATTACGGCTGATACGATGTGGAATTAACTCCCTTGAGTTAAAGGCCTGTGTGTTGCACATTTTTATCATAAATTTATAGAATATATATTTTATCAAATAAAAAATAATGAAATAAATAATTATTAGTAGCCTCATTGCATGCACGGAGAGCGTGCATGAGGCTTTTTTTTTTTTGTTTAGTGTCATAATTTTCTATTCATCTCAATTTGAAGTCTAAGTGTATATTTGATCATATTATACATTTGAGAAATATGATCAAATATACACTTAAACCTCAAATTGAGTTGAATAGAAAATTATGGCACTAAACCCATAAAAAAGCCTCATGCACGCGTGGAGCGTGTGCGATGAGGCTAATTTTTATAAACGACATTCTATCATTTTCCATTTGAGATTTTGATTTATACAAAAAAATAACCTCTTATTAACATTTACGTCTATTTATGTCTACTTTGATTTAGTGAACATTTTAGAAAGCTTTTATGGGAAAATTCTAAAAAAAGTAACTGGTTTTTTGACAATTTTTTCTATTTCCCATAAAAGTGGTTTCAAAATTTTCTTAATATATAGAGATATCAAAGGATCTAATGTATTTTCATAGTATATTAATCTACTAAGAATGCTTCTAGTGACCAAAAATGTGTTTGTAGGACTCAAAAAAAAAAATGATAATACCTATATATAAAAAAATTATATTGTAACATACCAATTGTGCTCTAATGAGAATTTTGTATCTTTGGGAGATTGTTGAATACTTCTTTGTATACTATATTTTTAGTGTATCCTTACTCTTTTTTGTCATTGTTCTTTATTAAAAAATTTAATAATTGATAAAAATCATATCAAACCATATTTAATGATTGATAATATATATATATATATATAAAGACTAAATGGACAAACTGCCTTCTCTTATAAGTCAAAGTGTATAACTCTAATAGTTAGCCAATGCTATTTCAATAAAAATAAATAAATAAATAAATAAATTGTTATGAAAAATTTATCATTAAATTTATATCAAGACATGCTTAATAATAAGCTAAAAAGAAAATTGTTCTCTAAATCAAAATTGAGAGGATGAAAGCAACATATCACCATTGGAACCCATGTTATAAAACACAAAATAATTTAAAAAATCATGTCTAAGCATATTTAATGATTGATTCTCAAAC
Source organism: Quercus tomentella (assembly GCA_028535165.1). Classification (NCBI taxonomy): domain Eukaryota; kingdom Viridiplantae; phylum Streptophyta; class Magnoliopsida; order Fagales; family Fagaceae; genus Quercus; species Quercus tomentella. The sequence continues at coordinate 78,852,272 of JAPQVY010000156.1, read as the reverse complement.
CATGATCATATAAATTGGATAAAACTATAGCAAATTAGGTTAAACAAAAGACAAAAAAAATACACAAAACCTATTCAATTAATGGGGAAAAAAATTAGAGTAAACAAATACATATTGCAAGGTTATAGGTAGAAGAAGAAAAGAATAGAGAAAAAAAAAACATATGATAGATATTCATTATGAATTATTTGATATATATACACTCCACATTAAAGAAATTGATATGAACAAAAATTCTAATGTTATTTATCTACTTAGAAATTATATGAGCAGAAGAAGATAAGAACAAAACAATTTATATCTTCTTCTTTTTTAATTTACAAAAATTTCTACAATATGGTGAAGTATCATTTTATTTTTATGCTAGAATCTCATTTGATATAATAATATAGTTTATTACCTCTTTCCTTGGACTTTCTGAACCCATTTATTTTATTTTTACCTCTTATTATCTCACGGGCTTGCTAGTTGTCATCCCTGCTATGTTGGTCTATTGGGCTTATTACCTCTTTCTACTTCCTTTCCCTTTCATCTTTTCTTATTATTGGACTTCTTCTGCTATTGGGCCTTTGTAAAAAATGAACCTCAATAGTATGCAGCAAAACATTCTCTTTTATTTTTTTTTAGAAAAGCAAAACATTTCTCTTAATTTAATGACGGTTGCTCTTTAACATCATGCCATAATATCTTTAGTGTTGATGAGATTTGAACTCAACTTCTTTATTGAAGACAACAAATTCTATAATTGAGCTAATTGGTTTGGAAACCCACAGCGTTAGGAACAAATCAAAACAAAACTTGTACTCGGACATTGAAAGAATAGAAAGAACGGAAATTTTCAAACGTGTCCAGCATTAGCAATGATGTTCCAGTAAACAGACCATTGACATCCGTAGCCGTAGGTGATATACTTTGAGAACTTTACGGGCAAAAAAGAAAAAGGAATGTAGAATTTATAGAGATAGTGGGGCACATTATAAATTTAGAAATTACGTTAGCAATGAAACTATAAAAGAGATTCTGAGATCCATCTCAAACCCAAACTACAGCTAAAAAAAACGTTATTTTTACTATTAAAATTAAAAATAAAAAAGTTATCTTTTCTATTAAAATTAAAAAACTAAGAAAAAGGTTTTATCATCCAAGCCCATGGCCCAGCACCTTAAATTCTACCCCAAACACAAAACTAATTCAAAACTAGACCAACCCTGGTCCAATACATACCAATTCTAACAAAACGCAATCCATGTCAAACAACTTCTTTAAATTGGGCCTTTTTTATCAAATACTAATATATGTTATAAAATTAGTTACTAAAATAGCAATGAAATAAGCTTTTTTTTCAACTTGTCTCTCCAAAACTCCAAAATAAGAGTTCTACATTAATTTGAGTATGATAATACTCGCTTTTGAAAAAAATAATAACTTTCACTATTTTAAAGAAAATTTGACTAAAAACATGAAAATCATGCCATATTAATTAATGCTAGCATAAAATATGTGAGACTTGTTTCATTTGTTTAGTTGAAAAATTTTGTGTAAAAATAGTTTTTTTTTTTTTTTTTTTTTTTTGCATTTTTTAGTATTTGGTAACATAAAAAATGAGTTAAATGGAAATTATATTTAGTCAACATAACATGACTTATTTTGTAGAAATTGCTTTCTTCTAAATTTTTTTTGGAAAACAACTCTATCTCACTGCAAACTAAATAAGGAAAGTTAGAAGATCATTTTCCAACTCATTTAAGGTTGCTACTAAAAATAAGAAAATGTAATAGTTTTTTAGAAAATATTTTTTTTTTAAATGACTCATTTTTTAAAAAAATATTAATGTTGAAAGAAATAGAGTGTACATATAAAGATGAGTTTGAAGAGAAGACTATTTTGTAAATCATTATATATATATATATATATATATATATATATATATATATATAATTTGAGCTCTAGAAATAGTGGTTGCATCAAGTAGTTATTTTCTTTTCTTAAAAAAAAAAAATAGTTATCCCCCCATTGTGAAAAGTGGCTCCATTCTTTTTTATTAAAATTAATTTATATTATTAATTATTACGAGGTTTAATTTAGCTAAAATTTGGTCACCTATATTTCAAGAAACTAAAAATTATACTTCAACTAAAAAATTCTATTAATCTTATTATATTAATTGTTAGGATATTTTAATTTCCATAAAATTCTATTACCAAAAATTAAAATAATATTTAATATTTATTCTAATTATTTCAATCATCTACCATTGTTTTGTATTTTAATATCAAGTGACTCGATTGTATTAGTATATAGTTGATTTAGAGTTTCAAATGACTCACAAATTATTATATGCTTATTTCCATAATTTTTATAATTTTTTTCTTACATAATATTTTTGTTTAAAAAGATATAGTTTCCCAAATCATTTTTTTAATATAAATACCAAACTTTAAAAAAAGAAAAAAAAAATTATTAGATATAACCACCTCTACCTGAAATTTAAAATTCGTTTCTCAATTCTTTGTCTTTGATCCCCAAAAAATAAAACCCTAACCTTAGCCCTAATTTCCATTTTTTACTCCAATCAGTATTTGCAGAGATTCTCAAAGGCACTGAAGATGGTGTTGGCACAGTTAGGTACGAGCATATCACATGCTCTTCAACAAATAAGCATTGCAACGATAATCGACAAGAATGTTATCAACGAATGCCTTAACAAGGTCACTCGCACTCTTTTACAATCTGATGTGCAATTCAAGCTCATCCGCAACATGTAGAGCAATATCAATAAGACTGTCAACCTCGATTAACTTGTCGCTAGTTACAAGTGCAAAATCATCCAACAAATACAAAGTTTTCTCTCTTTCATTTTTTATATTTTATAAGTTTGTGATGGATTCTGTATATTGTTATTGTTTGTGATTGTTATGATAGAATAATTTACATGAGACTAAAAGTTTGGGCAAATTAAACGGGGTAAAGGATGTGTATACTTAGGCACAGTTTGGATCTAGCGTTTGCTGCGTTTTAAGTTTCTGCGTTTTTTTTTTTTTTTTTTTTTCACGCCTTTTCCCCAACAAGCGGTATTGTTCATGTACGGTACATGAACAGTAGCCGCAACTTTTGACCGGTCTTTTGTGAACAGTGCATTCATGCAGTGTTTACGGACCCACAAATTTCATTTTTTATCAATTTTTTCATTAAAAATGGGTTCACAGTACTATTTATACATTTAAAAATTATTTTGCTACAGTATTTTCAATTTTCGCAAAATAAGTTCTACCCAAACATGCCCTTAACGTCATAAGGCATTAGACATTACTCGTGAATGACAAAACAATGTCTTTTCTCAATTTCTCCCGTGCCTTGAATTAAAAAATAATTAGATAATTTAAATTAAAAAAAAAAAAAAAACTGCCTTGTAGGAAAATGTAGAGCTGAAATATGCATTGTTACATGCATGCAATATCTTGCAGGGCATAAAGTTTGACACTATATAAGAAATAGCAACCCCTCTATTTGTTTGTTTAGACCACTACACTTAGATTCATTTAACCTAATTAATTAACCAAGTAGTTGCTTAGGTTGATTTTTCAAATCTAGGTTAAACTCATGCAATTATATTACTTAGTTCAAAAAAGTAAAGAAGACAGTAATATGATAATTCAGGAAAACCAATGAAACCACCAGTTTCAAGTAGGGAAGTAATCGGTTCGGTTCAGCCAGTTTTCTACGTGTTGACCAACCGAAACTGAAATTTTTCGGTTTGTGAACTTCTCCACCAAAACCGACTGAAGTAATTGGAAATCAATCGGTTTCGGTTGGACTTCGGTTTCGGTCAGTTTCTGTGGGTTTTTTTTTGGTTTCCTTATCACATCTATTTTCTAAGAAAGAAAAAAAAAATAAAGAAGTTGATCCAGAGAAAAGAAACAAAGAACAAACTAGAAATATAAACCCAGCAAACTAAATCCAAGAAAAAAGAGGGTTATCACATCTATTTTCTAAGAAAGCAAACAGAGAAAAAAAAAATAAAGAGATTGATCACAAACAAAGAACAAACTAGAAATACAAACCCAGCAAACTAAGTCCAAGCAAAAAGAGTGGTAGAACTTCTTCGAATCTCTAATGGCTTCTCATCTAAAAGACATAGATGGTGGCTAAAGAAATAGGTAAGGGATGAGTGAAGAGGGAGAGAGGGGATGGGGCGGCTGAGAAGAGAAGATGAGAGAGAAAATGAAAAGGATTAGGGGAAATGGGGAATAGGGAATAGGGAGGGCGGCTGAATGAGAAAGATGTGTAGGGTTTTATGTTGTGTTTTAAATAGAATCAAAACGACGTAGTTTTGATAATAGTAACTTAAAAAATGAAAAGGAAAAAAAAAGAGCTGTTGTGGAAGTTAGAACCTTGGACGGGACCTTGAAAAACTGCATGGCACGCGTGTTAACCACTAAGGTAACTTAGGTTTATGGAACATATTTTACCTATATTAATATATATCGGTTGGTTTTGGTTTGGTTCGGTGTACATTTCACTAAAACCGAAACCAAACCGAACCCAAAAAAACTGAAAAATTAAAGTCGGTTCAGGCAGTTTCGGTTGGTCCATTCAGTTTGTCAGTTTTTGGCACACCCCTAGTTTTAAGGTAAAAAATCTAGAGAGGATTTAACCTAACTATCTTTAAGGTAAACAAATTCACTATGATAGAATGGAAGTTTACAATAGATTTTTCCCTAAATTTAAAGCTACCTTTTGTAATACTTACTCACATGACCATGTGCAGCTCCAAATCCACAGACTCTTCTATCTAAATTTGTTTTGCACAAACACCCACGTTTGTGACTTTGAGATTCCACTTAAAGCTTTAGATCATCAGCATTTGTTGAATTTATATGCAACAAGCTTTAGATCATCATCGCGAAGGCTGTGTTTGGTTGTTGTAAAACGTTTTCCGGAAAAGGAAAATGTTTCCATGTGTTTGGTTGCATTTCAAAAAATTTTCCGGAAAATATTTTCTGGTGTTTGGAAAAGAAGAAGGAAAACACAAATCCAGAAAAAAATCATCAACGATCGCGATTCGAGATCGCGATCTTGCGATCAACGGCGACGGCGCGATCTCGCCTTCGCGAGATCGCAATCTCGCGACGGGGCGAGATCGCGATCGACGCGTCGCGAGATCGCGTCGTTGATCGCGATCTCGGTCGAAGGCGAGATCGCAATCAACTGCGCGATCTCGCGACGGCGCGATCGCGATCGATGCTTCGCGAGATCGCGCCGTCGATCGCGATCTCAGTCGAAGGCGAGATCGCAATCAACTGCGCGATCTCGCGACGGCGCGATCGCGATCGACGCTTCGCGAGATCGCGCCGTCGATCGCGATCTCGGTCGAAGGCGAGATCGCGATCAACTGCGCGATCTCGCGACGACGCGATCTCGCGACGACGCGATCTCGCGACGACGCGATCTCGCGAAGGCGAGATCGCGCCGTCGATCGCGATCTCGGTCGAAGGCGAGATCGCGATCAACTGCGCGATCTCGCGACGACGCGATCTCGCGAAGGCGAGATCGCGCCGTCGATCGCGATCTTCGTGGTGATCATCGGACTGGAGCTCGCGAGATCGGCATGGCCTGGAGCTCGCGAGATCGGCATGGCCTGGAGCTCGCGAGATCGGCATGGCCTGGAGCTCGCGAGATCGGCATGGCCTGGAGCTCGGAGTCCGCCAGCGATCGTCGGACTGACTGGAATTACTCTTCTCCTCTCGCGCGCGCGCGCGCGCTCTCTCTCTCTCTCTCTCTCTCTCTTTTCCGGAAATGCTTTGAAGTGAAAATGAGGGGAGAAAATCATTTCCAGGTCAAAGGTGAAAATATTGGTCAACCGGAAGTCATTTTCCGTGATAGCCAAACACGTGGGTTTTACGGAAAATGATTTCTGGAAACAGTTTTCACCCAATTCAAACACAGCCTAAAACCGAAACCAAACCGAACCCAAAAAAACTGAAAAATTAAAGTCGGTTCAGGCAATTTCGGTTGGTCCATTCAGTTTGTCAGTTTTTGGCACACCCCTAGTTTCAAGGTAAAAAATCTAGAGAGGATTTAACCTAACTATCTTTAAGGTAAACAAATTCACTATAATAGAATGGAAGTTTACAATAGATTTTTCCCTAAATTTAAAGCTACCTTTTGTAATACTTACTCACATAACCATGTGCAGCTCCAAATCCACAGACTCTTCTATCTAAATTTGTTTTGCACAAACACCCACGTTTGTGACTTTGAGATTCCACTTAAAGCTTTAGATCATCAGCATTTGTTGAATTTATATGCAACAACTTTTACAACACCGGATCTAAAGTTTCTTCAAGAAATATTACTAGTAAAAGATTTGAGAGAGATTTGAGTACAAAACCCTAGATCTACAATAGGAGGCACAAGAAGCACTCTTCTCTTTCTAAAAACCATAGCTAAGGTTAGCTTATAATGTCCTAGAAATATTGTAGCAAGTAGATTGTGATATAGGCTTCAAACAGACAAGTTTAGGCAAATGGGCTGAACTTAAAATTTTGCAAAATCACATCTTGATCAATTGAAGCTCAGTCTCGATCGGTCAAACTCTTCAGAATTTGAATTTTTCTTTCAGCAGCTTGAATGTTCTTATATTCTGACTTGTAACATTTTAAGTAATGTCTAATAAATCTTATAGACTCTAAGATCTATATCTAGACAAGTTTGTGTTCACGGTGCAGATTGTTCTAAATTTTAGAACCTAACACACTCAATAATTAAAATGCTTCAAATTGCACACAACACAACCAAAATACGACACCCGAACAAGCATTGAAGAGTACATATCTGATGTCACTCCTGAAAATAGGAAAAACCTGCTAAACATCACAACTCCTGAAAGGAATGTTTGATCTTATGATGCAAAATGCAATATTACTTGCAGATGCAGATATGTTTAGCAGTACTCCATGTATGGATGCAGTATGCTAATTGTGACAGTTATATGGATGCAGTACTCCATGACAGAGGCAAGCGAAATTACCATAACGATCAGTTGTGCATGTTCCTCCAGAGCTCTCACATGATCGACATAAACCACTGGATCTGGATGGGTCAGATGGCCATTTCGATTTCAACCCATTTTTCATTGTTGAAAGTCCAGTGGTTTTGATAATTCTTTATAGTAGATGAAAAATCTATGAAAAAGAATAAAAGTTGGCATATTTTCTTCTCTTTTTTTAATTTTTTTAATGAAAAGGAAATTTTTATTGTAGCACACTACAAAGACAAAACAGCCTCACCCATGATAACAACTTCAAAACAGGAGGGACAACTTCAAAACAGAAGGCAGTTCATTAGGTAATCCTGAGATGGCTGGTGCTGGAGGTATTTTGTGAAATAGTTTAGGATTATGGGTTTCTGGTTTCTTATTAAACTTGAGAATAGCTTCTAATAATATGGCTGAGTTAGGGGTTGTTCGTTAGTGTCTTTTGTTAGCATGGAATTTGAGTTTTAAATTTATTTATCTAGAGCTTGTCTTTGCCTTTTTTTTTTTTTTTCTTTTTTCTTTTTTCTTTTTTTTTCAAACTAAAATTAAATTCATTAATCACCGACAAGATGATAACACCAAGTCAACCGTATAAGCTATAAATATATGAACCCATCATGATGACATTAGTTAAATTATATGTATGTGTGTGTGTATATATATATATATATTTATTTATTTATTTATTTATATATAAACAAACAATTGTGCAAGATCATTGTCGTTATTGAAATAAAATTACAATTATGTGCAAGAAATTGACGTTATATATTGTACTCAGATCACGACAATGAGTTCATTGTACTCAGATCATATTTTGCGTATAAGCAAGTTAGATCCTTGTAGAAGCTGACGTCATGTCTGATGTCTCGACAGTGGCGTCTCCAGAATTTTTTTCTAGGGGAGTCAGTACTGGCGGAGTTAGGAATTTGTCATGGGGGCAATTAAAAAATAAAATGATTAATTTTTTTTTTTTTTTTTTTTTTATATATACAACTTCCATATTATAGACAATATCTAAAATAAATACAATTTAGTATACAATACAACTATATCGTATAATAGTCTAAAAAATTTATTAATAGTTAAAAGATTAGTAAGACAACAACCATTAAATGCATAATAACTTATTACATTTATTTGTAATATTAATTAAATAAAAATATATGACAAAGAAGATTAATAACAAACCTAGGAGTAGGACTAGGAGTAAATGTGAAACTAACAAAAAAAAAAAAAAAAAAAAAAAAACAAATATAAATTTTTTCTTTTGAAGTGTATGACTTTTTAACCATACACATGGTCACTCTCTTGGAATTCGAGCAAACAGAGATAAAAGCTAAGAAAACTACTTGATCTCAAACAAAGATAAAAGCTAAGAAAATATAGAAGAGAGAAAGAGAGAATGAGGAAATAATCACTTATATAAATATAGATATGTTGGTTGGAACGATAATGTAATTTTTTGCGAATGAAAAAGAAAAGTGGGGGGAAAAATAGTTTCATTTTGCTGTCAACAAAAAAGTAAGCCAAAGCCTCAAATAGAAGGTTTATTTATTTATTAACGAATGAACAAAAATTTGAAACATTTTTTTTATTATAAAATTAAGTATTTTAAGAGTAGTACTGTTGACACATCACTCACATCACTTACACAAAAATTTCACAACAAAATATAGATGACAAGTTGTTAGAGGTAGGTAAAAAAAAAGTGATATATTAGCAAACAAAGAAAGGTAAAAAAGTTATGTCAATTATGGGTCAAAATAAAAACTAATTACAACTTGTCACTTAATCTCTATTATGAAATTATTGTGAAAATATTATGAAAATAGCATTAAAATGATCATATTCAAGTTTATTTTAGCTGGATTTAAACAAAATTTAAAGTGAGAGTGTTCAAATATTTATTTTAGAGGAGTCCAAAAATTTTTTTTTAAAGAAATTATATATATATATATATATATATATATATTAAAAAAAATGTCAGGTTAGGGGGTTCATATGAACCCCCTAGCCAACACCTAATGTCGCCCTTGTGTCTCGATCTCTATCTCTTCCTTGAGTTGTGCTAGTACTATATAATTGGGCACAACTTTGTACCAAAACTCGTCACATGGCGAGCTATGATTGGCAAAGGTGTATCAGTGGGCTATGTGGAGATACACCTTTACTAATCACAACTTGTCATGTGGCGAGTTATAACACAAAATTATATCCAATCATGTGGTACTAGCATAATTCCTTTTCCTTCAGTGCATGCAATGATTTTGGTAATAGCTTGCAATGATTTTGAAAATTGTCTTCTTTAAATTTGTTATCTATTGATTTTTCTAGATCATTGACAATGTTTTTTGTGAATGTATCTTTGATTGATTATCTTCTTTGGTTTCTCAATCCTAATAAAATAGTGTGAAGAAATTCTTGAACCAAACTTTTCATAATGAACAAATTTTAGCTACAACATTGGTTGTAGCCTAACGTTACAACCTTACTCAATAAAATAAACATTACTACATATTTTGGAAATCTAATCATTGAATTGCATGTTTTTTACGCTCTTAATACACATGTCAAATTTTGTGTCAATTGGATATTATTTACTATATGATCTATAAACTCACATTTTATACATAATTTTAAACTACAAAAACTTGCAATTTAAACAATTTATTGATGACATAACTATTGATATTTAATTTTCTAGAAATTTTGCAAGTATGGAGAATATAAGAAAAAAATGTGATCCGATATTGGATTTGTCAAAATTCACTTCCAATAAAAAGATATTGAACAAGGTTGTTACCTTAAGTTATAACCAATTTTGTTGCTAAACTTTATTTTTTTCATAATTTGTTATTAACAACTTTGGAAATGCAAATAGATTCACATGATGCAAATTATAGACCCTTATGTCCCTTTCTTCTTGTAAAAAATAAAAAAATAAAAAATCTCTACCCCTAAAGGAATAATTGCAAAGAACACCCATGTAAAGTTTAACGCTATATATAAGAAATAGCAACCATTCAATAATTAAAAAAGCTTTAAATTGTACATAACACAACCATAATATATACAACCTGCAAAACCTGGAAGAGTACACAAACCATCACTGATCCTGATAATAGGAAAAACCTGCTATATATATGCATCACAATACTACTATTCCCAACAAATATTGAGACTTTATTCAAGCTGAAAGAAATGTCTGAAAAGCATCTTATTATTACTTGCAGGTGCAAAAGTAGATACCATTAGCCTCTAATAATCTCCAAGCAAGATGCTAATTATGACAGTTATATCGATGCATTACTCCATGACAACGGCAAGCGAAATTATTAGAACGATCAGTTGTGCATGTTCCCCCAGAGTTCTCACATGATCGACATAAACCACTGGATGAACTAGATGGACATTTCAACTTCAACTCATTTTTCATTGCTGAAACTTCAGCAGTTGCCTGTGTAATTATTGGGATATTCACAACGAATTTGCCATCAAACTCTGAGATATCTCCCACCTCTTTCATGAATGAGAGCTTATCGCCATTCTGAACACATTTTATAGAACCATTATTAATTTTTATCAATTAATAAAAAACTGTATTATTATTATTATTATTATTAAAAAGAAGCGCAACATTTAAAAAAACCAAAGAAGGTTAATATTAAAGTGTGCATAAGTTTGGTTGGATTAGATTTAGAATATTTTTCTTCCCAATTTGATGCCTTAGAATTGAGAAATTCCCAATCAACTCTACTCCCAATTAATCCTAGAAAACAACTCATAAGGACCAAGTTAGATGAGTTGAGGTAATTTTGTTAAAGCGTAATAAAAAATACTCAACAAAAGAAAGGAGTTTATTCAATCAATTAAAATTTTTTTTAGATAAATGATGAAACTTACACAAATATAATATTCCAAACTCTATCAAAATTAAATTAAAAAAATATTTTAAAAAAATTGACACTTTCATGGGAAATATAAAATGTCAAAAAAAGTTTATTAATTTTTTATTTTTCCATTGAAAACTTCTGAAAATAATTTCTAAACTAATGTTCTTAGAGTATCTAATAATTTTTCTTGAATAATAATAAATAAAAAATGCAACGTTCTCGAGGGATTGAGATCAAGTGCAACACTTATGTCATTATATCTCGTGCATTAGATATCAATAGCTGAAATTAAAAGTAGTAAAAAAATAACTTTTAACCTCAGTCATTAAATAAATTTTTTTTTAAAAGTAAAAATAGTAAAAACATTTTGTGAAGAGATGGCAATGGGGCGGGGCGGGGCCGAAGGATGGGATCTTCTCCCCCGTCCCGTATGGATTTTTCTTGCCCCATCCCCGCCCCTTAAGGCCCCGCGAAGACCCACGAATCCCCGCCCTACACCGTAAAACTTTATTTCTTATTAATTTTCCCTACAATTATTACCATTTTTTCAAATAAAATGACATGTTTCAATAATAAAAATATACTTGAAATTATAAATAAATTTATCCTATCAAATTAAACTAATTTTTATCAAATCAAACTAATTTTTAGCAAATACTAAATAATATTATCTAAATGTTTAACAAGATAATATCACAACAAAAATCTCATAATATGACACAATAAAATAATCCAAACTCCTAATACATAACAAAATAAAAATTGCCTAGTTCTTCAAAAAGAATCTCCACTTAAATAAAATAAGATGATGATATTTTTGTTTAAATAGTAGGGTTTTAGGGTATAAAAAATTACCTTTTAACCCTTATTTATTAATGCAGGGCGGGACGGGGATGGGGCAGGGCGGGACGGGGATGGGGCGGGGCGGGGCAGGGTGGGTCTAAAAAGTGTAAACCCATCCCCACCCCGCCCCGTGGTGCGGGTCTAAAATCTCGCCCCATCCCCACCCCACCACCTTTGCGGGGCGGGGAAAACCCGCACGGGGTGAAGTGGGGAGGGGCGGGTCAAGCGGGGCGGGGCAAAATTGCCATCCCTATAGAGTGGATAATTGCTCCAGATAGGTATTGCAGCTGATCCAAATCGGGATAACAATATAATCAGTGTAGTTGATTGATTCTTACCATGTGGATAGAAAGATAAAGAGTTCGGTTTCCATATGGGATGGAAAGGCCTGGTTCTCGAGTCTGATGATCAACGTTGCCACACTTGAAAGTAGGACTATAAGTGATGTTGCTTGGTAGAACAAAAGTGGCATTAATACAAAGGTAGACGAGGCTCATAAAGAAAAGAGAAGAAAGAAGGTGAGCCCAGTGGCGGAGCCACATGTATCCTTGGGGGGCCTTGGCCCCTCCAAAATTTTTAATTTTTTTTTACAATTTAAGTATATTTTATAAACATATAAAGGTTATATGAAAAAAAATAGGAGTTGGCCCCCCCAAAAGAAAGCATTGATTAAATAATTTAGTAATTTTTCCTAAAAAAAGAGAGTTTAGGTTTGATATAGAATTACAATAGAATGAAATAGTTAGGTAGTAAGTTTTGTGAGTAAATAGTGGAAGTGTGGAACCCCTAATTTTTAGCTCAATTTCAATTCCAATTAATACGTTCAAATCATTCAACATTGATAATATATGCAATTTGGTTGAAATTTCCTATTTTCAAGATTTTATCAAGAAATAAAAAAGCTCATACGATAATTCAATTATAACATTATGATATTAATTTGTCAAACATGGATAAGTTTTGCAAACAATTTATATATTTTATATTCACACACATATATTATGTGGATTTTTTAGGGGAGTGTCTATTTTTTATTTGAGTTTATCTTGACAGAATATATAGTTCGGCCCCCCCAACTCAAGATTCTTGACTCCGCCACTGGGTGAGCCATAGATTGCCAAAAGTCACCGGTCTTTGATCAATCCAACTGCCACAAGGTGAGAGAATAAAATCAAAACATGCTTCCTTTAAATTAATAATAATTTTTTGAAGTAGGTAAATATGTCTTGTAAATAATTTGGTTTTTTTTATCTTAAAATAAAAGTCGATAGAATTTCAATTCTAATTTGATACTTTTAATGATTTTGGCTTTCCAAAAGAGTGTAACTTACAATCTTAAATAAGTATGCTTAATATATAGATATCGAATCTTTTTGTTAATCATGACACAAATTTGTTAAGCTTAATCTTTCTGGTTTTTTTCCCTGTCCTTTTCGAGTTCTACTTTTGTACCCTTTTCTTTTCGGATCATTTTATTATTGACCTTATCTAGCAACTGACAATCTAAACTATAAAAACAGAAATTAAGTATGAAAGAGTATAAGAATACCTGCTGATCCTTTGATCTAGATGTTACTGCTGTGTAAATCTGACAAAACAAAAACAAAAACAAAAACAGGAACATAACAAAATCCAAAGATAGAGTTAGCAACTCCATCAATTAATTTGCACATGCACAGAGTGCAAACCAAATCACCCAAAAACAATTCACTCTAATAGATTAATAGATAAAATTGTGAGAAACAACAATCAAATTAAGATGGCCCAACTTTGATTGACACACACACACATACGAAAAAAAAAACCCCGTAAAGATTACTCACAGTTTCTCACTCGAGCAAGTAAATGATGGAAACCAAATGCATTACACAGATTAAAATGTCAAAATAAAAGAGAAAAGAATGAAGCTTAGCAACCCATTTCATATGCTTTTATAGACCGAATCTCTCTATTTTGACAAATAAATAATAATAAAAATTACGTCGTGGAGTTCCAATTTTTCTTCAGATCGCTATTTTGAAGATTTTTTTAATAAGAATTAATCGGTCCATAACCATTGAATAATTAAAAAATAAAATAAAATAAAATATGGGACAGAATTTATGTGGCAAAGTTTCTATTTTTTTTGGTAAACTGTTTGACAAAGTTTCGATGTTATTCAAGTGTGCAAAAGTCCAAATGGGAACACATGCAGCGTGCCGCTTTCTTAACGAACTCAGCCTTACTCAAGTCTATTTAGGCTGTACTCAAGAATCAAAAGTCATAGGCTCATAGCTAACTTCATCATGATGATCTCTCTCTCTCTCTCTCTCTCTCTCTCTACATATATATATATATAACTTCATCATGATGATCTCTCTCTCTCTCTCTCTCTCTCCATATATATATATATAAATGACTGTCGTACTCTCCTTCTCTCTTTGCTATTAACTCCATCATCTTGGTCATCAAAAATCCATTGCTATTAATCTGGTTTTTTTTTTATAATAATTCAATAGTTATAATATGAAGAAAAATTTGAATCCTAAATGCCTCTATTTTGAGATAAGAGATAGAACTTTATTGATGTAAAACTATAACCAAATACACATGATTGGCTAAGGGAAACAGGCCAAGATTAAAAATAATAATAAAAAAATCTAGAGGAATGTAATTCTAGGAAATATTAGTAAAGTATCAACCAGTTAAGTTGTAAGACTCTTAGCAATTCAGTATCTTTTATTTTGTAGTTTTATCATATTCACTCTAATGCACACTAATAAATAAATAAAAAATAAACTTCACTTTTATCTTCTTCATTCTTAACTTTTGCATAATTTCGAACCAAGTTTTAGCTATAAACTCAAATGTTTAAATAATTAGATGAATAGAAAGAGAAAGTTGAATTCTAAATTGTTGTTTTGAAAGCAATCATGACAGTAGACGTATATAATTTTTCAATATATTATTATACTTTTAACACTTTTAAGTAATTTATTTTGAGTAATCAAATTATATATTTAAATTTTATGCACGTAAATTAATCTCTTGAATTGATTGTTATTAGTTTTGAATTGATTATTTTTTATTATATAATTTTTTTTTTTTATTAGAGTCAGCTTATTATTATTATTATTATTATTATTATTATTATTATTATTGTAGGGTCACGTTTTGCAGCCCAAGTCCAAGATGTATGAGGTCTTGGACCAGTGAGCCCGATACAATGAATTTGTAGAGAGTAGATCGAAGAGCTAGGCCTTGGTGAAGGAATAACAGTTAGTATGGTGGTCCTGGCAACCAAATAGAGATGAACTGTATTTTCAAAGAAGGTTTTTTGTCCTTGGCATGGCCTAAGGAGCTTATGTTATTGGACATGTTGAGTGGTAGTGATTGCCAGCCCCCCTTCTTCAGATTGCCTCTTTCCTTTTATACTCGCTTCCCTCCTCTCTCCAACGTCCACGTGTAGATTTAGATTCATAGTGCTGATACTTATCCCATCAGCCCCTCTCCAAAGTCGTTGGTGGTGGTTGTAA
The DNA here is from genome assembly GCA_028535165.1 of Quercus tomentella. Classification (NCBI taxonomy): domain Eukaryota; kingdom Viridiplantae; phylum Streptophyta; class Magnoliopsida; order Fagales; family Fagaceae; genus Quercus; species Quercus tomentella. The sequence goes on along the minus strand of JAPQVY010000156.1, from coordinate 78,836,982 downwards.
AGGCTGAAAAGCATGGCTTTGTAGGTACAGACCACTTAATGCCATAATGGCAGCTTTCCCTCAGATGTCTCCATTCCTTCTGTTGTCCTTTTCTGTCTTAGTACTTATCATGTCCAGTGGAATGACACAGAGTGTCACTCTCAGAGGTGGGTCATTCCCTTTGTCCTCGACTATAACTGGCCGAGGAGGGGTTCTTCTCCCTGCCAAGGAAGGGTTCCTCTTATGGCCGAGGAGGGGTTCCCCCTCGGACTGGACCTATGGCCCAATACATATATTGGTACAGGCTCCCTGGTCTGTTACCCCCACAATAGCCCCTCGGGATTCTCTTTTCTTCCCCATGGGAGGAAAGGAGGATCCCGATGTGATGATAGTTCCTTCGCGCCCATTTTATAATATGTCTGATTGTAAAATGTCCTTTTAGTTTATCCAAGTCGCGCTCTTGCCGTTTCGGTACACGAGGCGCGCTTTTATTATGGCTGTAAGGTTGAATTTATTCAACCATCTAATTGGCTTTATTCCGTGCCAAATTTGCTTGTAATTCAGCATTTAGTAACCCTGTATTTAGGTGGGTTTGATGTAAGGGTAGTGAGTGAGATAGAGTGAAGTTTGCTCAAGAGTGTGCAAGAAAACAGAGACTCGCGGCTGGGACTCGCGGGTGACTCGCGGGTGTAAGCCGCCAGACGCAGCACACGTGCCAAGCATGCTGGAAGGTGAACAGTCATGCCAGCTGGAGCACTACAGGACAAAACAGGACAACTGGCCATACGGTTATCTCGCGACTGGATCTCGCGACTTGGTCAAGCCGCGAGGTCAAGCCGCGAGCCACCCCTGTTTTGTAAAACCTGACGTTTCACATTCCTCTCCCACTCCAGTATAAATACCCCTTTTACCCACGATTGAGAGAGAGCTTCCAGAGAGAATTTTGAGAGAGAAACCCTAAAGAAAAACAAGATTGATTCACCCACAATCTATACCTTAGAGTCTCTCCAAATTCCCTAACTCTCTTCCTCTCCATTGTCAAATCCTTGAGAGGCATTATACCAGACCTGGTTCTCACCATCATCATCACTGTGAGACAGTTGTTTGGATTTCTGGGAAGCAGTTAGGAAGGAACCAATCTTCATTGGTTGATGCTATGGTCTAGTAGCGGAATCCGGGAAGCTAGAAAAGAAAAAGGTTCGGCGCAACCTCGTTGGAGCAAGAAGCTTGGAGGGCTTAGGTGCACTGGGTAGATTAGGCTTGGAGGGTCTATTGCTGTCCTTGTATCCCAACTACATTTTCTAGTGGATTATTGACCGCTTGGAGGGCGGCGGAGAGGTTTTACGCCGAGGGCTTCGGTTTCCTCTTCGATAACACATCGAGTGTTGTCTTTGTGTTTGCATCTTCCTTCCTCTCTATCTTTGCCTTTTTATTATCTGCTGTGGATTTTATTTTGTTATGGCTTAGATAGTTTTTAACCAATTTCATATTATAGCATATGTTAAGTTTCCGCACAATTGTTGTTTGACATATTGCTTGAATTGATTAAGTTGTAAGTTGGGGGTCTAAACGTTCAAAGATGTTTATACACGTTTTTGAACTTTCAATTGGTATCAGAGCGGGTACACTGTTATTGGTTTCATTACCATTGTGTGATCCTTGACTCCCTTTTGAGATGGATAGGTCTCAATCCCTAAATGCACCTCCATATTTTGATGGTAGTAATTATGCTTTTTGGAAGGTTCGCATGAAAGCATTTCTGTGCTCCATTGATGAATCTGTTTGGGATGCAGTTGAGAGTGGTTGGACTAGACCTGAGGCAGCCAAATCCACATGGGATAAGGCAGCACTCGCTGCATCTAATGCTAACAGTAAAGCTTTAAATGCTATTTTCTATGGTGTGTCTCCAGATGAATTTCACAGGATTTCTCACATCACCGTTGCCAAAGAAGCATGGGAGATATTGGAAACTACCTATGAAGGCACGAAGAAAGTGAAGGACACCAAGTTACAAATGCTGACCACCCGGTTTGAGGAGCTCAAAATGAGTGAGGATGAGTCTTTTGACTCTTTCTATGGGAAGCTAAATGAGGTGGTTGTCAGTAAGTTCAACTTGGGGGAGAAAACGGAGGATTCTAAAATCGTAAGGAAGATCCTTCGATCATTGCCGGAAAGTTTTCGTGCTAAAGTGACAGCGATTGAAGAGAGCAAGGACCTAGATGACATCAAAGTCCAAGAGCTGGTCGGTTCTCTTCAGACTTATGAAATGTCGCTGCCCAATCAACGGAAGAGTAAATCCCTTACTCTTAAGACCATTAATGAGAAGGTAGAAGTCCATGACTCATCGGAAGACGATGTGGTTGATAAAGATGTTGCATACCTTGTAAAAAATTTCCGAAAGTTCTTGAAGTTCAAGAATAATGGAAAATTTGGTGATAAAGGAAAATTCCAAAGTTCTGGAAGGGAGAAAAGGGAAATCAAAAAGAGAGATGGTAAAGAATCCCAACCTACACAAGGTATCACTTGCTTCGAATGCAACGGGCATGGACACTTTAAGAAAGAATGTCCGAATTATTTGAAATCGAAAGGCAAGGTATATGCCACGACATTAAGTGACTCGGATTCATCCGACTCAGAATCAGAAGAAAGCTGTGATGGAGAGGGGAACTATTCAGCTTTTATGACCATTGCTCACGTTGAGTCTTCAGATGAGTTGAATCTGCTTGTACAAGACCTTGGAGAACATAGTGACGATGAATCACTAGGAATTGTTGAAGAATCAGATGCTGAACAAGATGAAAGCACAGCAAATCTTCAAGAGAATTATAACTCACTCTTGGAAAAGTCGGGTGAGTACACAAGGGTGGCCAAGGCTGCTGTGAGAAAAATGAAGAAGGCAGAGGAGGACTACAAAAGTCTCCTAATCCGATATAGGGAGGCCAAATGTGAGATAGAAACTTTGAATGGTGAGTTGTCCGAAGCTTACACAAAAGTAAGATTTCTTGAGAATGAGGTTGTGCAAGCAAATGCTAAAGTAGAGAGGGTCACCACCAAGAAGCTAGATGATGTTATCTCATCTCAAAAGAGCTTTTTAGACAAATCCGGATTGGGATATACCGGAGGAAGTAGCTCATCTGGAAATGTCACTAAAGAAGTGAAGTTTGTTAAGGCTAAAGATCCAGTTGTAGCTGACCTTACTGATGAGAAACTCAAGATGGAGGAGAAGAAGAATGTGGTGAACCAATGGATGCTGAATTCCCATAGTCAATCTGTGGGCAGGTCTGAATCTCGTGCCAAGTCACGTCCACGACCACAAAGAGGTCCTAGAGTGACTTATGTGTGTCATTATTGCGGACTTCAAGGGCATACTCGACCAAATTGCCAAAAGCTGAGAGCAAAGAACAGTGCAACTCCTCAAAGGTCAGGAGGACCTAGAAATGATAGAAGAATTTGGGCAGGTGATCAATCTAGAGATCAGAATGGTGATCCCGGAATGATGAACGTGATGAAGATGATTGGTGCATTCACCAACTGCTTGGAAAGCTTCTCACGAAGGTTTGAAAGCCCTAACTCCCGTACCCAATCCTATAAGGAAATCACCCCAAACGCAAGTGACGTGTGGGTGAAAAAGGGTACTCATGCATAAGCATTAGAACATGTCCATGCATTAATACTTCCTATGCTTTGTGACAATGTTTGTTTGTTTTACTTGCTGTTTTTGCTATTGGTTGTTTGCTTGTCTTCTTGTGCATATTTCTTTTGTCTTATCAATCTTTTTGCTTCGTGTGTCAAAAATCCAAAAATCACATAAAAAATTAGAAAATCAAAAAGCTTGATTGACTTTGTTGAGTTTTTGTCTCAAAACTTGTTTTGCCTTGTACCTTTGTGCTAATGGCTTTGTGCATTTTCGAGCATTGCTTGTCTTCATGCACTCATATCTATGTGGGAGAAATTTTGAAATCTTTGTGATTGTTGTAAATAGATCTTCAAACTTGTCATGAATGATTAGTGAATGGTTTTGTTGATCTTGAGACTTGCATAGACTTGTGTCTATATATCTTCCCACTCTTTATTTTTGTTTTTGCTAAAAAGAGCTCACCAAATGTAAATCTCCAAATGAAAAGAGATATTGAGCTGCAAAAGTCTGTCGCACATACTAGTATTCGACTAGGAAAAAGGGAAAGCGACCAAAAATTAAAGAGAAATGTTTTATTCAAAAAGCCAAAGGCTTGTTCATCAAAAGGAAATGTCAACTATCACTCTCACAATGAGAGGTGATTGCCTCAAAAGATCAAAAAGATCAAATGTTGATTAATAGTGGAGTCAAATGTAAAGCTCCAAGTCATGTTATCAAGTTTTTGTGGGAGGTCATATATACATACTTCTATAATTGAGATGGGTCACATGATCTAGTGCTAATTGTGTATGTCTTGGTTGAATTGATCATTGAAGCTTCACATTAGACTAAGGACTATCTCATTGTAGATATCCACACACAACACACAAGTTTATGTTCAATAAATGCCATATTCATTTGTGTGATTGTACTTGATAAAATGTGTTTTCACATGCTCAATCTTTGTTAAATCAAGCACAAAAAGATTTTTGAGTGTTTTAGGTGTTTTTGGAAAGTATTTTGGTTGAAAAATCTGAAAATTTCAAAAATCCAGTTTTGCCCTGTTTTGGCGGCTCAGTCGCGGGTATGTCAAGTCGCGATCCTCAGTCGCATCTTCGTTGGTCATTTTTGGCGACTTGTTCGCGAGTGAAAGGTCCAGTCGCGAGGTTATTCAGAGATTTTCGCGGCTCAGCTCGCGACTCATTCACGGGTAGACCTTCCAGTCGCGAAAAACACTTAGAAAAATTTTTCAAATTTTTGTCCTTAAGTGTTTTGGCGGCTTGATCTGGCGACTGTGTGGCGACTTAATCAAGTCGCGAAAATCGCGTGTTTGGCAGAAACAGGAGCAGTTTTTAAATCTTTTTCAGTTTTCCCTCGAACTTTTGTAACTGTTCATTTTCTCTCTAAAATATCTCCTTCCCAAACACACCGTGCTCCCATTTTCAATCTCCATTGTTGCATATTTTCTGCTCAAATTCTTCATGTCACAGGTATGGGTTTTCAGTTTCGAACTCATTTCTACTTGATTTTGTGTTTTTCCCCTTGATTTTTTTCTTATATTTATGATTTAGAAATGGGTTTGTATTTCGGCTATTGCTCTTTGTTCATGCTTAGCTTGCTGCTGATCTTGCTAAAGTTGTTTTGTTCTTAGTTGTCTTCATCCTGTGCTTAGCTAAGTGTGTCTTTTATTTTATCTGATTTTGAGCTGTTGAGTTGTTCTCAAAATGTTCCGTTTGATGATGTGCATGTTCTATTGTGTTAATCTGTTGGGTGCATCTGTTATTTTCACAATGCTGGTTATGAGCCTTATCATTTCCCATTATCTGTCTCATTGACAGATATCTACCTTTAGGATAGTTTCTATATCTGATGATTTTATATGTGTTTCCTATCTTAGGCTTGTTTATCCATGTGATTTTTCTAAGTAGCTTATGATTTAAGTGTTCAAAGTTCATTTGTTTGGTTGAAATCTCTTTGTTAAAATACATGGTACTGACTTGTTCTGCACATATATTGCTCTATACTGTTGTGGCCTCTTCTGATTGTTCACAGATGGCTCCCTCTCCTCCTAAGAAGAAAACTCCTGCAAAGAAGGCTGACAAAAGATTAAAAATGGATCCTAAACTGTTTAGGTCAGTTCATCACTTTGAGAGATACAAGGATAACTTCTTGAAAGCAGGAATTATTCAAGAAAGATTTGTAGATTTAGAGGACTTGAGACAAACCTTTATCCCCAGCTGTTTTGAAGGAAGAGGATGGGAAAAGCTTCTGAGTGATTTCCCTGTAGTGTGTGAACCCCTAATTAGGGAATTTTACTCAAATGCTGTGATAAGGGAGAATGAGTTAAGTTGCTGGGTTAGAGGTAAGGAATTCATTTTGGATGCACATGTCATAGATGATGCATTAGGCCTTGAAGGATTAGAAGATGAGGAATTTATCAACTACAAGGATAGGAGTGTTTCTATTGAAAAAGTTCAACAAAGGATAGGTGGGCAGAGAGAAGGGAAATGTTTGAATACCACTGCCTTTCAAGTAGACATGAGGTGTCTAACAATCATCATGATGTTTAACCTCTATCCCATTAAGAAGTTGACTACAATCAATTGTGCTAGAGCAATTTTTCTGATGGATCTCAAAGAAAAGAATTTCATAGACATAAGTTCCCACATATATGACACTATTGTGGATGAGACAAGAACAACCTCTAGGCCAAAATTGATCTTTCCCAGCTTGCTGATGAGGATTTTTAGAAGTAAGGGTGTTCCAATCCCTCAAGACATCAGTCCCATGTCCACACCTTCTGCAATTAACAAGCTTACTTGCAAAAGGATAAGTGTTAGGCTTCCAGGAGAAGAAGATGAAGGTGATGAAGGAGAAGGTGTCCCAATGGATACTGAAGCAGAGGCAGCAGGGCATGCATCAACCTCAACACCCAGGAGGAGTGGCAAACGACCCAGAGCATCAACTTCTTCAGATACACCTCCAGATGCTTTCCAAATCATTCTGGAAAGACTTGATGGGATCAAAGAAATCCAGACTGAGCACTCTGAGAGGATGAGAGCCATGCAGGACCAGATTGATGTTTTGTCTGCAAAACTTGACAGCTTCACCACTCAGCTTGCACAGTGACCCTTTGGCCATTCCTGTCAAAAAGGGGGAGATGTGTCTGTTGATAATGACATTGATGATTGAGAAGCAGAAAGCAGATCTTAAGGGGGAGTAATGTGTTGAGGGGGAGTTGTCAAATTTAAAGACTTTGTTTATATATGTTTATGTTTTGAGTACTCTGAGTGTTTTGTATGTGTTTGATACACTGTGTTTTGGTGTATAGTTGTTTCTAACTCTTATCTATACTCTTGGTTTAAACTTTAACATATTTTGATGATGTTATTCAAGATGTTTTGTAGTTTGTACCCATGTGCTTTTGTAAGCTTTTAGGGTTTATGTTTTATGCATAGTTTGTAGGCTTTATGGTATGTACCTTGCTAATTGCAGCCTTTATGCTATGTTGAAATCAGTACTTTGATCTAAATGTTCTGCATTTTGGTTTATGTACTGTCACTCTTGTGCCCTTGTAGGATTGTTCCTAGATGCATATACCTTGTGTATTATGCATTGGTTGAGTGTTGAACATACAAGTGTCTTGCCTTGTGCTTGTTAACTTGTATGTCCTTGTGTTCATTCCAAGTGTGAATGAGCACTGTGATCACTACCTTGTGGTGTTCACTTGGTTGATCAAGCCATGGCTTGTTTCTTAACTCCATCTTTGCTTGATCACATATTGCCTGTTTCATATGCATTTTATAATTTTCTGCTTACAATGATCAAGGTGTATTGTTGTGTTTCAGGAGTATTATGTTCATATGATTCAAGTGCTTCACAGTTTCTAGAGTTAGGTGTGAGTGAGTTTTGTTCAACTGTTCCCAACTCACATGTTAAGTCTAGAGTCTGTTTTAGGGTTTTGTCACGGAATAGCCAAAGGGGGAGATTGTAAGGTTGAATTTATTCAACCATCTAATTGGCTTTATTCCGTGCCAAATTTGCTTGTAATTCAGCATTTAGTAACCCTGTATTTAGGTGGGTTTGATGTAAGGGTAGTGAGTGAGATAGAGTGAAGTTTGCTCAAGAGTGTGCAAGAAAACAGAGACTCGCGGCTGGGACTCGCGGGTGACTCGCGGCTGCAAGCCGCCAGACGCAGCACATGTGCCAAGCATGCTGGAAGGTGAACAGTCATGCCAGCTGGAGCACTACAGGACAAAACAGGACAACTGGCCATACGGTTATCTTGCGACTGGATCTCGCGACTTGGTCAAGCCGCGAGGTCAAGCCGTGAGCCACCCCTGTTTTGTAAAACCTGACGTTTCACATTCCTCTCCCACTCCAGTATAAATACCCCTTTTACCCACGATTGAGAGAGAGCTTCCAGAGAGAATTTTGAGAGAGAAACCCTAAAGAAAAACAAGATTGATTCACCCACAATCTATACCTTAGAGTCTCTCCAAATTCCCTAACTCTCTTCCTCTCCATTGTCAAATCCTTGAGAGGCATTATACCAGACCTGGTTCTCACCATCATCATCACTGTGAGACAGTTGTTTGGATTTCTGGGAAGCAGTTAGGAAGGAACCAATCTTCATTGGTTGATGCTATGGTCTAGTAGCGGAATCCGGGAAGCTAGAAAAGAAAAAGGTTCGGCGCAACCTCGTTGGAGCAAGAAGCTTGGAGGGCTTAGGTGCACTGGGTAGATTAGGCTTAGAGGGTCTATTGCTGTCCTTGTATCCCAACTACATTTTCTAGTGGATTATTGACCACTTGGAAGGCGGCGGAGAGGTTTTACGCCGAGGGCTTCGGTTTCCTCTTCGATAACACATCGAATGTTGTCTTTGTGTTTGCATCTTCCTTCCTCTCTATCTTTGCCTTTTTATTATCTGCTGTGGATTTTATTTTGTTATGGCTTAGATAGTTTTTAACCAATTTCATATTATAGCATATGTTAAGTTTCCGCACACTTGTTGTTTGACATATTGCTTGAATTGGTTAAGTTGTAAGTTGGGGGTCTAAACGTTCAAAGGTGTTTATACACGTTTTTGAACTTTCAATGGCCTTTTACGAAGTGACGCCAGTCCAACGGTTGAAGATTGCTTTGGAAATTAAGCGAGATTTATCTCGCTTGTAATTCTTTCTTTGAGATTCGGGCGAATTAATTGCCACCGGGTTTGCCTCTTATATAAGACACATGGGTGAGGGTCGTTCTTCCTCATTTACAGATCTTTGAGTTCCGCGGGAGTTTCAAGCTCTTAACTCTTCAGATGCTCTCCAGGGCCCCACTAAAATGGTGTTTGAGGTTTAGGGAATGAATTGGCCAAGGGTAAAGGTGAGGGTGAGAGAACCAATCCCTCCTCAGAAGCCAAGGACATCGCCAAGATTCAGGATGGCACGGTTAAGGCAAGGGAAGCAGAGGCCAAAGACACTTCCTCCTTTCAACTGCGCGAGAAAGAAGTCTCTCTTCCTTCAGCAAAAACCCGAAGCAGGTGTAGATCGCATCAGATTTTTGGTGCAACAAAATTTGGGTTTTTCCCGATGCCGTGTGTCACGTGCGCGCAGATGTGGAGACATGCCAAGGCCGACCAAGAGAACCAACAAGAACATGGGTAGGCAGGTGTTCTGTCTCCCAGCTTTGATAGCAGAACATCTCGCAGCTAGGAGAAGAGGGGTCCATCAGACGCTCCTGCTTCTTCTTCTTTCCGGCAGGCCTGTAGTGTTTCGTTGCCTTTGGCTTTGAATTTTGCTTCGGCTTCGAATCGGGTTTCTTCTTTCTCATCGCCGATATCATCCATACTGGCCCGATTGCTGCTAGAACGAGATTGTGAATTCTCCGTTCCTATGGACTTTCCTTTTATAGTTAGCTTTTGAAACAGGCTTGCCTAAGCCCCTTTTGTATACGATGTACTTTTCCTTTGTCTAATAAAAAGATAACTGCATTTCACTTTACGAATCTTTTCTTTTTCGCAATAATTGTTTCATGAATGGGAATGGCTAATCAAGAACATAACCGTGTGCTCTATACTGCGAACAATGTAACCATCAAAGAACGTGGAATTCAAAATAAGGGGTCCGAGGGGATCACCGGGAACCAAAAAGCTTTTCTATATTTAAGATGATGTTATAGCATTAACCTCTCTTAAGCGTCTGGTCCAAGGACCCAAGCGTGTGTCATGTTCTACTTAAGCACTTTAAGAGTTGTCACGGAGTGTTAACCTTCCCACGTCATCTGGTCCGAGGACCGAGGCATCATTGAGTTCAGCTTAAACACTTAAAAGGTTGCCGGTGCGTACTAGTTTCTCCATAGGTTTGAGTCCGAGGACCATGCAAGACCTTGGTTCTGTCTAGCACTGTTTTCATGAAGTGACTAGTTTCCCCATAGGTTTGAAGTGACTAGTTTCCCCATAGGTTTGAGTCCGAGGACCATGCAAGACCTTGTTTCTGTCTAGCACCATTTTCTTGAAGTGACTAGTTTCCCCATAGGTTTGAGTCCGAGGACCATGCAAGACCTTGGTTCTGTCTAGCACCGTTTTCTTGAAGTGACTAGTTTCCCCATAGGTTTGAGTTTGAGGACCATGCAAGACCTTGGTTCTGTTAAGCACCGTTTTCCTGAAGTGACTAGTTTCCCCATAGGTTTGAGTCCGAGGACCATGCAAGACCTTGGTTCTGTCTAGCACCGTTTTCTTGAAGTGACTAGTTTCCCCATAGGTTTGAGTCCGAGGACCATGCAAGACCTTGGTTCTGTCTAGCACTATTTTCTTGAAGTGACTAGTTTCCCCATAAGTTTGAGTCCGAGGACCATGCAAGACCTTGGTTCTGTCTAGCACCGTTTTCCTGAAGTGACTAGTTTCCCCATAGGTTTGAGTCCAAGGACTATGCAAAACCTTGGTTCTGTCTAGCACTGTTTTCTTGAAGTGAATAGTTTCCCCATAGGTTTGAGTTCGAGGACCATGCAAGATCTTAGTTCTGTCTAGCACCGTTTTCTTGAAGTGACTAGTTTCCCCATAAGTTTGAGTCCAAGGACCATGCAATACCTTGGTTCTGTCTAGCACTGCTTTCTTGAAGTGACTCGTTTCCCCAGAGGTTTAAGTCCGAGGACCATGCAAGACCTTGGTTCTTCCAGCACTGTTTTCTTGAATTGACTAGTTTCCCCATAAGTTTGAGTCTGAGGACCATGCAAGACATTGGTTCTGTCTAGCACCGTTTTCTTGAAGTGACTAGTTTCCCCATAGGTTTGAGTCCGAAGACTATGCAAGACCATGGTTCTGTCTAGCACAGTTTTCTTGAAGTGACTAGTTTCCCCATAGGTTTGAGTCCGAGAACCATGCAAGACCTTGGTTTTGTCTAGCATGTTTTCTTGAAGTGACTAGTTTCCCCATAGATTTGAGTCTGAGGACCATGCAAGGCCTTGGTTCTGTCTAGCACCGTTTTCTTGAAGTGACTAGTTTTCCCATAGGTTTGAGTCCGAGGACCATGTAAGACCTTGATTCTGTCTAACACCATTTTCTTGAAGTGACTAGTTTCCCCATAGGTTTGAGTCCGAGGATCATGCAAGACCTTTGTTCTGTCTAGCACCGTTTTCTTGAAGTGACTAGTTTCCCCATAGGTTTGAGTCCGAGGACCATGCAAGACCTTGGTTCTGTCTAGCACCGTTTTCTTGAAGTGACTAGTTTCCCCATAGGTTTGAGTTTGAGGACCATGCAAGACCTTGGTTCTGTTAAGCACCGTTTTCCTGAAGTGACTAGTTTCCCCATAGGTTTGAGTCCGAGGACCATGCAAGACCTTGGTTCTGTCTAGCACCGTTTTCTTGAAGTGACTAGTTTCCCCATAGGTTTGAGTCCGAGGACCATGCAAGACCTTGGTTCTGTCTAGCACTATTTTCTTGAAGTGACTAGTTTCCCCATAAGTTTGAGTCCGAGGACCATGCAAGACCTTGGTTCTGTCTAGCACCGTTTTCCTGAAGTGACTAGTTTCCCCATAGGTTTGAGTCCAAGGACTATGCAAAACCTTGGTTCTGTCTAGCACTGTTTTCTTGAAGTGAATAGTTTCCCCATAGGTTTGAGTTCGAGGACCATGCAAGATCTTAGTTCTGTCTAGCACCGTTTTCTTGAAGTGACTAGTTTCCCCATAAGTTTGAGTCCAAGGACCATGCAATACCTTGGTTCTGTCTAGCACTGCTTTCTTGAAGTGACTAGTTTCCCCAGAGGTTTAAGTCCGAGGACCATGCAAGACCTTGGTTCTTCCAGCACTGTTTTCTTGAATTGACTAGTTTCCCCATAAGTTTGAGTCTGAGGACCATGCAAGACATTGGTTCTGTCTAGCACCGTTTTCTTGAAGTGACTAGTTTCCCCATAGGTTTGAGTCCGAAGACTATGCAAGACCATGGTTCTGTCTAGCACAGTTTTCTTGAAGTGACTAGTTTCCCCATAGGTTTGAGTCCGAGAACCATGCAAGACCTTGGTTTTGTCTAGCATGTTTTCTTGAAGTGACTAGTTTCCCCATAGATTTGAGTCCGAGGACCATGCAAGGCCTTGGTTCTGTCTAGCACCGTTTTCTTGAAGTGACTAGTTTTCCCATAGGTTTGAGTCCGAGGACCATGTAAGACCTTGATTCTGTCTAACACCATTTTCTTGAAGTGACTAGTTTCCCCATAGGTTTGAGTCCGAGGATCATGCAAGACCTTTGTTCTGTCTAGCACCGTTTTCTTGAAGTGACTAGTTTCCCCATAGGTTTGAGTCCGAGGACCATGCAAGACCTTGGTTCTGTCTAGCACCGTTTTCTTGAAGTGACTAGTTTCCCCATAGGTTTGAGTCCGAGGACCATGCAAGACCTTGGTTCTGTCTAGCACTGTTTTCTTGAAGTGACTAGTTTCCCCATAGGTTTGAGTCCGAGGACCATGCAAGACCTTGGTTCTGTCTAGCACCGTTTTCTTGAAGTAACTAGTTTCCCCATAGGTTTGAGTCTGAGGACCATGCAAGACCTTGGTTCTGTCTAGCACCGTTTTCTTGAAGTGACTAGTTTCCCCATAGGTTTGCGTCCGAGGACCATGCAAGACCTTGGTTCTGTCTAGCACCGTTTTCTTGAAGTGACTAGTTTCCCCATAGTTTGAGTCTGAAGACCATGCAAGATCTTGGTTCTGTCTAGCACCGTTTTCTTGAAGTGACTAGTTTCCCCATTGGTTTGAGTCCGAGGACCATGCGAGACCTTGGTTCTGTCTAGCACTGGTTTCTTGAAGTGACTAATTTGCCCATAGGTTTGAGTCTGAGGACCATGCAAGACTTTGGTTCTGTCTAGTACTTATATTTTCTGCGGGGAAATTACGCCAACCGATTTTCCATCCATGCCTTGATTCTCGGCTTTATGCCTTAATTCTCGGCTTTTTTCTCCGATGGGGATTTGTGAACCGGGCTATCAGAGCCGCGAGAACTAGCCCCTTGGCAAATGTACGGGGCATATATTTGATGTCAAAAGCCCCTAGAACTGTGCCCCCCTTTAGCAATCCTCCCCGTGTAATCAGTACTTCGAAGTGTAAACCTGAGCGGAAGCTGAGTTATGACAACATTTGTGTGTCCTTGGAAATAAAGCAGAAGCTTCCGTGCAGCATGTGCCACCACCCAAAATGGTCTTCTCGGGGGACTCTTGTTGATGGGAGCTTGATCCTACCATCATTAACCGTCGCAGTCACCAACACTCGAGCTCTTCCCACAAACAGCGCCAATTGTAGGGTCACGTTTTGCAGCCCAAGTCCAAGATGTATGGGGTCTTAGACCAGTGAGCCCGATACAATGAATTTGTAGAGAGTGGATCGAAGAGCTAGGCTTTGGTGAAGGGACAACAGTTAGTATGGTGGTCCTGGCAACCAAATAGAGATGACTGTATTTTCAAAGAAGGTTTTCTGTCCTTGGCATGGCCTAAGGAGCTTATGTTGTTGGACATGCTGTGTGGTAGTGATTGCCAGCCCCCCTTCTTCAGATTGCCTCTTTCCTTTTATACTCGCTTCCCTCCTTTCTCCAACGTTCAGGTGTAGATTTAGATTCATAATGCTGATACTTGTCCCATCAGCCCCTCTCCAAAGTCGTTGGGGGGTGGTTGTAAAGGCTGAAAAGCATGGCTTTATAGGTACAGAACACTTAATGCCATAATGGCAGCTTTCCCTCAGATGTCTTAATTCCTTCCGTTGTCCTTTTCTGTCTTAGTACTTATCCTATCCTGTGGAATAACACAAAGTGTCACTCTCAGAGGTGGGCCATTCCCTTTGTCCTCGGCTATAACTGGCCGAGGAGGGGTTCTTCTCCCTGCCAAGGAGGGGTTCCCCCTTGGACTGGACCTTTGGCCCAATACATATATTGGTACGGGCTCCCTGGTCTGTTACCCCCACAATTATTATTATTATTAATGTTTCTTCCAATCTTATCTCCCTAAACTAAAATCTTGGTGTCATCACTCTGTGCATACGATACATTAATAGTCCATTTAAAAATTACTTATTTTTTGATAACTTATTTCTATAGTGTTTAATTATCAAAAGATGTAGTTTTTTTTTTGTAATTTTTATGTTATATGTGTGACAAAAAATTAAAATCTAAAAGCTAGTTTATTACCAGGCTAAAAGTTATATGATTTTCGAAGAGAGAGAGAGAGAGAGAGAGAGAGAGAGAGAGAGAGAGAGAGAGAGAGAGAGAGAATAAGCTATTGCCAGATCATTTTTCGTGTAACTTGATCTCAAAGATATGCAAAAGGTTTATGACAATATATTTATTGGTTTGAGGCGGGCTTTGCTTTTCTACTTAATTAGTGCATTTTTATTTTTAATGAATGCAGTATTATGTATTGGGTATTGTTTATTTTACTCCGTATTTTTATAAACTTAAGTCACATTTTTAGTTTAAAATATAAGTACGTGTAACATACTATATACAAAAGCTTTTACCCTTATACACGTATTTGCCACAAAGAAAATTCTTGATGGAAAAATTATAGGGTAAGCTGTGATGCAGATATACTAATTCAAGAATAAATAATGAAATGGGTTCCAGTTTGCTCAACTGACAATGTATAAGTTGAAATTCTTTAAAAAAAATAATGAATATTTGCACAATATTCTAAGTGTTTAATTATTATCAAACCTTCAAAGAACCTAACTATCAAACTGGCAGTTCAAACCAACCACACCACGCCCCACAAAGTAACATACTCTAAAAGCAACAAAAATTAGTAAAAGTGGGAGGCTACAGCAGGAGAAATTATGAGGTCCTCATGGTGGATAAGTGATGTGATTCACCATTCTAATAAAAGACTCCTACCTGTTTAAAATTGTGGAGTTTTAAATAAAAACTGAATACTGACTCAGCAATTTTTAATAGGTGGGAGTCTTTTAATCGAATGGTGGATCACATCACTTGTCTACCATGAGGACCTTATAATTTCTCCTGCAGCAAGCCCTAAACTCTGTGTTTGACATGAAATATTACATGAGCATATTCCTTTAATTTGGGATTTTGTGTTGGGAAAAAATTTTGGCCTGCCCTTTTAGCCCATTGGTGAATCTTATGCCTAGGATAGAAAAACTGTTGTTTGAAGATTAGAGTTTAGGGTGTTGTTTTGAAAGAAAAAATGGTACTGTCACATCTTATTATTTTCCCTGTGAATAGTGAAACTCTTACAACTTTGTGAACATAGGCAAATTGTCAAACCACGTAAATATTATCTTATGGGATTGTTTTCTATAATACATATTTTTC
The DNA here is from genome assembly GCA_028535165.1 of Quercus tomentella. Classification (NCBI taxonomy): domain Eukaryota; kingdom Viridiplantae; phylum Streptophyta; class Magnoliopsida; order Fagales; family Fagaceae; genus Quercus; species Quercus tomentella. The sequence continues at coordinate 78,821,605 of JAPQVY010000156.1, read as the reverse complement.
TATATTTTTTGCATCTCACAGATCTGAGAATTTCGTGAATATTTCCTTCATTTTGGATAAATCACAAAATTTTTTGAAAACACATTAATTAATTTGTAAAGGCTAGGTAACAAAACTAGCAATATCTTTTTTTTTATTTTATAATTCGATAGGGAACTAGAAAAATAAAATAAAATAAAATAAAAAAATGAACACTTTAATGAAAAGAAGATGACATTATAAAAAATGTATCTCACAAATATCAAAAGTGGCTTTTAGCAAAGCATGTCTCGCAATTTAAACATTTTTTTTTTTTTTTTGTTAGTTAATGTTGCAGACTCAGTTATACACTGTCATACACATAAAAACTAAACTTATACACTACCATACACATAACAGCTAAAATTGTGTTGAGTTATAATTGAAAATCACGATTTTATATTTTTAACTGAAATCATATTTTTAAAACATAAGTTTAGCTGTTCTGTTTGTGTTTACTATCACCACTTTTTTTTTAACATATACTCTCTCCATGGGAGGAGAGACTATACTTAAAAAGAGGCGGATGTAACACTTCAACCAAGAGGCTATGTATGAACTATAGTTTGACAAGTCACAAAACCCCCGTTAAAAGAATAATAATTCCAAATATTAGCTCTCTAATTTGCATCACCATGTGCCAAAATCTTTCTTTGAAACTTGAAGATTCTCAAAGTCTCCAATGTATTAAAACCAGGCCCAAAAAAATTAAAATAAAAAAACTATATTGCATCAAACAAGTTCTATGGCTCTCCTCAATTACACTAGGTTAAACATTTTGTAATTATAAGGTAGTCAAGATAATTACAACCAATATTTATTAGAGATGGTTTGGAGGTCTCTTATTTTATTTGGAATTTGGGATTGACAGATGAACTAAATAAAAGGCAGGAAAGGGGAAAGAGAGACTTGTGAGGTTCCAATTTCAAGGGTGGTGCTAATCTATTTTCTGCTTTTGCTGTTGCTCTATTGTGGCTGTGGTTGTGCTTGTTGTACTGTCGTTGCCTAGCCCTTCACACTCTCAGGTCTTACGTAGAAAGTTAGGTTTTCTCAATGAATTTAGATAATCTAATTGTATTTCATTTATATATAAAAATTTGACACATTTAATGTTATGTTTATTGTTATTGTTATTGATATTGATATAATAAAAATCAAAGTAATAATAACTAAAATTATCTGTATATATTAAGAAGATTCAGAAAGTTAGTTATTACTTTTTTTCCTGTCAAAAATACCCCTAAATTAATTAACCAACAACTCAAAAATGGAGTTAAAATAGTAAATTGGCAAAAGGAAGTTACTTATTGCTTTTTTTACTATAAAAAATACCCCTACCTAAAACTTAAAAATGGGGTTAAAATAGTAAATTGACAAAAATAATAAATTCCTACTTTTACGTTGAAATGTCTTCATACTTTTAATAAACTTTTACATTTATGTTGATTTAAATTCATCAATTAGGTTAAATTTTCATAATCATAGTTCTTCATCTGCCCTTTCTTTTAATTTTAACAACCACAACAACAATTATATTGAAGATGATCATATGCATAATAATAATGTTATACGTGATTGTTATTTTGGTCCAGAAACTTGATATCAACAACTTCACAACATCATAACAATGGTCATAAATGATTCCTTGACTTTGCATTACAGAATTAATAGAAAACATAAAAATATGTTTTGTTTATATTCAGAGCAATTGGGTAGGATGTTAAGTGGCAAGGGTCTGGTCAAGTTCTCAAATTGGAAAGAGATTTGGTCATGGATGCCAAATGTTGAAGAAAATAATTCCCAAAAAAGCAAAAGACCTAACGCCCCATAAAATGTTAAAAAAATACAAGCCTAACCCGGGTTTGGTTTCTTACCAAGTCTCATTATGGGTAACTCCAAACCCAACTAGACCCATTCTTTAATGATGGTTGTTGTATAGGATGTTTGTTAATTATCTATACTACTATTGAAGGGGTTTCTCTTGTTTGGACTGGATTTTTTGGCGGTTTAAAAATACCCCTACATCTTAAGTATAAGCAAAGACAAAACTAAAGGATAATCTAGTAAAAACACATCTCTAACTCTCACCTACAATATTGCCTACAAATTAGGACCATTTTCCTATTGGTTTTCAAACTCAACTTCTAATGTATTTTGTCAACAATTTTAAATTTTGACAAAAATAGTATCCAAACCATAGGCAAAGAAGCTGCTTAAGGCAAGTATGAACCCATTAAGGATGCTGAGGGTACCTCTAGACTTTATGGAACTAGTTTCAAATAATAAAACACAAGAGCAGCAACTACATACGAAATTAGGAGGGTTCCTATTAATGCTCCCAAATAAGAACAGGAAATTCAAGTATTTAGGAAGCTCTCTTTACTATGAATTTCGAAGTGAGATAAAATTTGAATAATAGACGCATCAAAGGAACCTTTTTCTAACCCCACAATAAGAACAGAAACCCCAAGTATCAAAGTCGTGACAACACTTCCCTTTTGCTCTACCTGATCCCCCATCATTAATAATAATTGTAATCTAAAAATGACAATATGATTCTTCTACAAATTTATTCAAAACTAGCCTCTAAGCATGAGCTCAAACGTGTGCTTAGAAGCTAGTATGAATTGAAATGTTGTTGTAGCCATTTGAATCGACTGGACATCTCTAAATGTTTCTTCAAGTGCGAAGCTTGATGAGATGCTCAGCATTCAGAAATCTGCTTCTGACCGAACAGGTTTAGGGTATGGTCTCTCTTCCTCTAATATTGCTTCTACTAGTACTACTTTTTTTGTTCCTCCTGCTAATAATGTTAAAAACTGAATTAGCTAGTGAGAACATAGACAAAGGTAAATCTATCTTAGGAGCACCCCCTAAGCAAGATAAAAATGAAGCTAAGAACCTTAGGGCTAAAAAGGCTAACTCTCAAAAGCCTAAACAGAAGAAGCAGCATCTCTGTCATCATTGTGGAGTTGCCGGTCATACTCGACCAAATTGCTATAAGTGGCTTGCCACTCAACAAAGCAACGGCATGATAGTATCAGGAAGCCAGAATCAGCTTCAATCCTCTCTTGCTCCCCTTGGAGATCTTCTCAAAGCCCTCATGTTCCTTTCGAACTAGAACGGTTTTAATTCTTCCCCCTCACCGCCGGTTCAAGGGTTTAATCAAAGGAAAGGTTCTTCCAGGGTGTGGAAGGAAAAGGGCTCCAAGTGATTCTGTCACTTTTCTCTCTCTTTTCTTGTTTTTGTGTGTGCTTTACTTATGTGTTTTGCTTTCATTTTATGAGTCAGTCTAGTTTTTATGCTTTGGTTGTTTAATATGTTTTTGTTTGGTTATTGTTCAGTTTTGCTTTGTTTTGTTTTTCACATAAAAAAAAAATTGAAAAATCAGAAAAATTACAAAAACAGTGTGTGTTTTGTGTACCTTGGATGGCCACTGAAACAAAGTTTTCTAAACTTTGTATCTTTTGTAACTTAGATGAGCATCTCTATGCACAACTAAGAAAGTGAGCTATGTGGCTTATGTTTGTGATGAGTAAGATTAAGTTGTCTCTTATACTTAACACTCATATCACTCTTTTTGACGGGAAGGACTAAAAAATCCTAAGAGATAACCATCTCACCACTGTTGCCCGCCAATCATAATATGACACCTGTATGCTTCGGCATAGCAAAAGTGCAGTGTCAATAACATTTATGTGCTTCGGCATAGCAAAATTGGAATGTCAAATATCATTGGGTAATTCTTTTCTCTCTCTTATATGCCCATGCATGATATGCTTAAAAGAAAAAATATGCAAAGAAAAATCAAAAGCAAAAAGATCAAAAATACTTTAAATATGATTGCAAGCGTGTATTCTAGGAGATGTGGGAGTTATAGGATGTACCTCGAAGGTGATAGTCCCCATCAAGCAGTTATGATTATGTGTGAGTTAAAGTGATTTTCTCATATCTTAAATCGTCATAACATGTATACACTTATGCAATCTTGCGATGTTTTTCACACACAACATGCAATATTCTTTGCTGCTCTTGATACATATGCAAGTACAATGTGATTTGGCCATCACAAGGTTTTACATGTGTTAATGTATGCTCACTAAACTATCTTGACTTGTTTTTGAAATATAAAATTGGCTAGACTTGTTTAGTGTGTGTGTGTGTGTGTTTTTGAGATCCATGTGCTTAAAAATCTTTGTTGAGAGATGTTTTTGAAAGCATAATATGCTGTTTGAATCATTGGTTGAGTTGCATGCTTAATTGCATTCATGTTTGTGTTTTTCTCTTCTTGAAAAACTGTTTTGAAAAGTTGGCTCGACACCTCCTCGACACCTCCTCGATAGCTAGCTATCTGTCGAGCTTCCTAAGCTTTTTCTTATCGCAATCTCGCTAGCACCTCGACACTTTATGGATCGATCGAGAAAGTTTTTGTCCCCTTGATAGCTTCTCGACACCTGGTGGATCAATCGAGCTTCCTCTCTTACTTCTGGTGTTTCTTTCCTCGACAGCTTCTCGACACATGATCTGTCGATGTTATTTTTCTCGACACTTACTCGACAGATTCCTCGACACCTCCTCGACACCTTATCTGTCGAGATTTACTGAAGGGTCTATTTAAGCTCCTCGTGCGATCCGCCTGTCATTTTTCTCGATATCTCTCTCGATTGATCTCTGTTTTCTCTCCCAAACAATCTCTTCTCTTCCTCAAATTTGTTCTACAAGGTTTCTTCAAGCTTCACCAAGTTTTTCTTCACGTGGTAAGCTTCTATTCTCTTGCATTTCATGCATTCATGTTTTTGAAACCTAAGTTTTGGAATTCTTTAAAAATTTGGGGTTTTTCAAAATTGATGAGATATTGTTGAAATTTTGGGTTAGTTTTTGAAGATTTGATCTCAAAAACTTCATGCATTGCATTACATTTGCATTATAACAGTATTATCATGCATTTAAATGTGTGCAATCTCTTTGTGTGCTAATAGGATTGGATTGGGCTGAGCCCATGATGTATTTACTTTGCACGTCACATGTTCATGCATTCTCCATGCATATGTACTTCTTTTCACATATTCTTCTTATTGTGAACTATTTGGTACTTTTTTGATTGTCTTTTCCACTCTCTCCCTCTCTTTCTATTTACGTTAGTCGTGTCTATGGCACCTAAGCATAAATCTACTCCGGCTCGGAACCCTCTTCGTTCCAGTGCTTCTTCATGTTCTAATCATGCACCTCTTTCTCTTCGGTTCCGTGATGATGATGTCCACAAGGCACTTTCGAAGAACTTTTCCTAACGAGGCATTCATTCGGAGCGCCGCATCATTTTGGGTCATTTTGCTGACACCGACCTTCCCATTGTCATTCATAGTCGGGAATGGGAGTCTCTTTGTGATGAGCCCGTCACTTGTCCTCTCGTGCTGATTCAGGAGTTCTACTCCAACATGCACGGGATTGACTGTTGCGTACCTCATTTCGTTACTCGTGTTAGAGGTGTTTCTATTCCTGTCACACTGCAGCTAGTTGCGGATGTGCTTAGGATTCCTAAGATAGAGTTTCCTAACTATCCTTCCTGTGAGCGTCTGAGGACTGTGTCCAAGGATAAGCTCATGTCCGCTTTCTGTGAGCGTCCTTTGGAGTGGGGTGAGCGCCAGTTCACTTACTGTTCAGCCTTTGCAAAAGGCCCACGGTTTTTGAACATGGTGATGACCTTTGTTCTTTATCCTCTCTCGCACTATAACTCCATTACGGAGTCTCGTGCTCGTTTCTTGTTATCCTTTCTTGAGCATCTTACCATTGACTTCCCCTCCCACTTTATTTTGTCTTTGATAGATGTTTTTAAGGATTCGGCATCCCGTGATAAGCTCATCTTTCCTTCTGCTATCACGAGGATTTTACGCCACTTCTCCATCCCTTTGCCTTCGTCCGACCCCTTCACTTTCATGTGTGCCATAGACGCCGTTACCGTAAAACGTAGTGAGGCGCAGTTTAGGTCGCGATAGTAGGACTCTGCACCTCCCACCCGCCCAACTCCATCTCGTTCTGCTCGACTCACATCTGCTTCTTCTTCTTCTTCGGGCGATGTGACTCTTGGAGACATCATGGCGCAGTTGCAGCGCATGGATGCTCGCCTCGATATACTCTCCACAGAGTTGTAACAGGTGAATGTCTGTGTTGGCCGCATTGCTAGATGGCAGGCGACCATGGGCGGTTTTGCTCCTGAGGCTACTCCTTCACCACCTTCTCCTATGGCTTCTGATTCTGAGGATAATGATGACGGTGATGACGATGATGCTTCAGATGATGATGATGGAGATGCTAGCTCTACCGATGAGATGTCTACCTAACACTCTTACCCTTTGTCATTCGTGACAAAAAGGGGAAGTAGTTTTGGTTATGAAAGTAATCACTCTTAGGGGGATAGTTAGTATAGGTCATTTTGTTAGGAGGAGTGTTGTTAAGTGCTGAGGGATGTAGTGAGGATATTATGTATCTTTTTCTTTTCGTTCCTTTATAGATACATTGTTCTTGTACATGAGGTCTTGTGACCATTTATAGACATACATTGTACTTATCTCTTTATTTATGTTGATGTATGTTCTTCTTTCACCTACCCTTTCATGTGTTGTTTCTTTTCTCCATTTATACACATGCTTCTTATTACTTGTATGCAATCTATTATTTCTGTTTCCCACTAGGATGCCTTGATGAGTTTTGTTAGTGTTTCAGAAATACAGGTTGTCAAAGTCTACTTGTCATAAACTCTCTTCTTGCAAAGTTTTTCAAGAGTTTGTGTTAGGATAGATTTTATTGTATTCAACAAGTGAATATGAGTTGAGTGATTTATGACTTTTCTCACATGTTCATTTGTTTGTTGTGGTTTTATCACGGATTGCCAAAGGGGGAGATTGTTAGGACATATATGGCTCACATGTTAAGAACATATGTCATGATTTTATGTAATTAGCTAATCCTTTGACAAAACGCACTTTACTTGTAATTGGGTAGTTCTAGAATGTGTTCAAATACTTCAAGAAACAAAGTTTCAGGATCAAGTGTTGAAGTCATCAAGTCTGTCCAAGAAACAAGCTCAGAAGTGCAAATTCATTAAAGCTCGACAGCTGTCTTGACAACTGCATTTATCGAGGTTTAAGGAAGCTGTTTAGCCCGTGGCTCGACACTTGCTCGACAGCTTATCTGTCGAGATTTAAGAAATTCAAAATTCTGATATGATTTCTTGGAATCCGTGATTATGTGTTTAGGTCTTCTTTTCTTCTAACCCTAAACATATAAAAGGATTATTTTAAAGGTCGTCAAGGAGTTCACAAGTTGCATAAGCATTGAGCAAACTCTATTCAAGCAAATTGTGACCGGAGACGAAGTTCTTGCCCTAGTTCATCTCTTTCTCTTGAAGAAGTTGCTATGTATGTGCACCATAGGGTTTTGCAACCAAGCATCTTCTTGATCTTCATCGTGTAGATGAACTGAAGGACTTTGCAGCCAACAACCTTCTTAGTTGGTGATTGAAGTCGCGTACTGGGATCCGCGCAATTGGTTAGTCACGTACTTGGACGTCATGCATCGAAATGGGAACTGTCACTACAGAACAAGTGCAATTGGGTATTGGGGTAAGGGTTCAACTGTAGGTTGGTAAGGTACTTGGGATTTCTTTACTTGTAACCGCTTGTTGTGATAATAGTAAAATTTCGAGAGTGATGACCAGAAAATCACCTGGTGGGGTTTTTGCCGTTAGGTTTTCCCCATTCGTAAACAAATCACCTTGTTATTTATTTTCCGCTGCATATTTAGTTATTTGGTGATTTGTTTGTGCTACCACGCGTTTGCATGATAAATTGATTAATTAATAATTTTACTAATTAATTAATTAATTTCTATCATAAAGGGTCAATACGTTTTTGGCCTATCAATAATAATAATAATAATAATAATAATAATAAATCAAAATATGGAAAATTTGCATGATGAGATTTTTTTTTTTTTTTTTGAAAAACAATTACATCAAATTTTTTTAATGAGGATATGTAATCTAATTCTATTACATATATATAATTTTATCTAGTTATTGTTATTGCTATTGTTATTGTTATTGTTATAATAACAATAATAATATTAACAAATACAGAAACAATGATGATTATAATAACTAACGATGATGATTAAAATTTAGGAGTTTTATTTAGAGTCCATGGCTTAAATGGCTTGGAAGCTGTTGACACCCTATTTTGCAACCCGTATTTAACCTCACAAGGAGGGTAAAAAGGTAATTTCACCTTGGAAATATGCATCTTAATTCTGGCCATTAGATCTTTAATCTCATTTCACCAAAATGATCTTGATGTTGTAACGGTCAAATAGACTGGTCATAAGCCCTAATCGGACCACCAGATTAACAGTTATCATCAAATCAAGTTTTAATGGCTGAGATATACTATCACAAATTGAGTCCGACTATATGTGATTATGAATAATTGATTTCAATTGGTTATAAGTATAATCAATTTGAAATCAATAATGTGTCATAATTTGATTGGTTAGGACTACATTTTATGGTAGGGTTGCACACACCTAATTAACTAGATAGTTAAACATTAATTATTCAATGAGTAATTTGTGTAATTAACTTTTAATTAGAGTAAATTTGGAACCAATTAAGTCTGAAATGGGAGTGATTGGAGCCATTTAATGCTAATTGGGAGCTAATTTGGGACCTATTAATGTTAATTGTACTGAAACCATTTTCTAACAAATGACCTCTGCTTACCATTTCATCGATATCTCTCAGAATATTTTGAATCTGTGAATGAGGTTAATTTTCCCAGAAACTAGACATCCGGGGCTTCAATTTGAGCACAAGAATGAGACAATTCCGATCAGAATTGAGGCAAATATGATTTTTCAAAGTTGGCTCTACAGGCTGTTCAGTAGCTACGAGAAAATTGAACTTTGCTTGCTCCTCACTCTCATCAATCTCCACATTTAATGCACCAGATTTCCCCAAAGGCTAAAATGAGGTCTAGGTTCATGATTCTTTTTCAACCCTCATTAAATGGCCTTCCATTCATATTTCCTCTACCACTACTATATAAACCCCCCATCTCCTTCATTCCAAAGCACACAAAATCCCCCACTCTTCCCCTTTCTTGAGTTCTAGTGAAGTTGAGTAGTCTTGTCATATCTTGGTCTTCCTGAGATTCAAGGTATTGAGTGAGACTCACTCTTCCTCTCCTAACTCTTCTTTTCCTCCACCCTTAGGATCTCCATCAAGAGTCTCCTCCTCCACCCTATGGATCTTGCATGAAGGTATAATCTATTTCCCTAATTAGTTTTTTATGTTGCCATGATGAGAATTTAGGATCAAAGCATGATAGTAATTATTTAAATTCTCTTGAATATATTTGAATGTTCTTAAATGTTTTTATGTGTTCTTCACATGTTCTTGGTTGTTCATCACATGTTCATGCATAAACACTAGTTTTGATCCTAAATCCATATCAAAAATATGAAAAACATGTTTATTTCATAATTCTTTCAAATCTTTGAATCTAGGATATCACCATACACACACATTCACTAGAATTTATTTTCAATCCAAATGCAATGCTTAATAAATTGAATTAGGGTCATCACATGCACACACTTTAAATTCAACATGCAAATTGATTGAGAACATATTGGATGATGTGATATGAATGTTGGCCACCATAGTCTAGAAGACTGGTTTCACCGGGCAAGGTGGGTGCCTAACACCTTCCCACCTTATAACATAGCCTCCGAGCTTAGATTAAGGGTTAGTAGATCAAATGCTTATCCATGTAATTTTCAATTTCTAGATTGTAACTAGGAAACAAAGCAATGTACTTTATCTTAGATTGTATCTAGGACCAAAGCCATGTAATTTTCCTAGAATCAATGTAAATTCAATTTCAAATTAATAAAATGAGGAATTTTTCAATTATGGTTTTCTTATTTTTCCAATAATTAAATAAGTGGCGACTCCATTGTAAAACCCTTAATCTAAAGGGGAAAATATAACTAGTCGAACCTCCATTTTAAGAGGTAATAACACGACTCCACCCATTCACATGGGTTTGGCTCAACATTCCTATAAAAACGGGGCCGAGGGCGCGGTCTCTCACAGAAGCCCCTTAGATTGTAGTATATAAATTAGTTTGGTTAATGAGTGCACTTAGGACATTTGTTAATATACCATTTTGGGAAAGTTTTGATACAACTGCATGGGAAATATAAAAATCCGTCAAAATATTAGTTATTTTGGAAAAATATTTCCAAACCAATGCTCTCAAGACATACGTTAAATTTTTTTCATAATAAAGTTATTAATTATTGCTACTAAAATTAATTATTATTGTTAAGTGAATTCTAATTATTATTGCTTATTAACATAACTTTACGTGATTGTCAAAACCTTCGGGATTTTTTCGTTAGCTTATCAGTAGTCACGAATTGTGATGAAAATATAGTTGAATCACATATTTTGATGAAGCTCGATTCCTTCTCCTCATTGATGTATCTAGTTCTAAAAGGCTCTAATATTGTTACAATCCCAGGAAGCATTAGTAGATTTGCTAGATTATGATTTGCTAGATTATAAAAACTTTACATGTACATTCACAAGAATTTTCAAGAAATTCCATGGCTTTCATAGTCTATAAGAAGTGTGGATGCAATAAACTGCACTTGTTGGATCTACAATCATCATGTAGATTATTAAATCAGGTGAGCTCGCTCCTTCTCCCGAGAAGCATTAGTAGATTTACCAGATTACGAAAACTTTACATTTGCAATTGCAAGAAGTTTCAAGAAATTCTAAGGCTTCTATAGTCTATAAGAAATGTTGATGCAATTGACTACTTGTTGTTGAATCTACCATCATCATGTACATTATTGAATCAAGTGAGCTCTCTCTCTCTCTCTCTCTCTCTCTCTCTCTCTCTCATATAGGATGTTGTTTTAGTTTGACCAGGGGAACAAAATATTTCGGTACCGGTTGATAACAGTGTACCGTTTTGGGATTATGGCTATTTATATATTTTTAAACATAAATATATATTTGTATTATTTATGCAAGTATGAATTTATTAATTGTTATGTTTATCAACATAATAATTTATTAATTGTTATGTTTATCAACATAAAATTTAAAATTCACATATTTTATAAACCTACATATTAGCTTAAGCACATTAACCAATATTTAGATTAAATATATGTAGTTATTTATTTATATGTTCATTAACCAAAGCCCGTGAACTTTGTTAAATTTTTTTTCCTTTTTCGATAATCTTTGTTAAAAAAATATTTAAGATTATAAGCCCATGTCTTTTAATATCCTAATCTCTAACTAAAGTATAAGTTCATTAATAAAATATATAATAGACTTATATATTTTGATGATGGTCAATTGTTTTCTTTTTTAAATGTGACATGTGGTATCATTAAAAAAAAAAAAAAAAAGCATAAATGAAAAAGTAAAAATAATAATAAAATGAAATAATAATAAAAATTACGTTTGAAATTGGAATGACCTTCATGTGTGTCACAGGGTCAAATTTTTGCACTCAATTTTTTGCCTATGATGGCCCTATGTCCCTGACTTAGTCTCAGCCAACACCATACACACACACTGCAGGAAATACTTAAAACAGATTATATAGGGACTCACACACACACTATGTTTATAGGGAACCCACCTCCAACCTTTATTACTCAATCTCAAATACAAAGGAAACCCTTTACAAGCCTGGAGAAATACATAGAATTTTCTCTAAGGAAAAATACACTCTACTGTTGACACCTCCAACAATATTAGGGTCATATACATAGAAATAACTACAATGGCAGTTACTGCCTAGTAACTGTCTGGGTCTTGGACATTCTGCCACTTGTGATCTAACTTAAGACACCTTGGACTGATGTTATCTTGGTCTGCTCTCCACGTTTTCAGCCCCTACATAGCAAGTTTGATCATCAGGATAACAAGGCACTACTTGATAATTTCTTGTAACTGCCACTGCACATGTTGCACATGCACACAGGGCCTCTACCCATCTTCCAGCAGCCCACACAACATGTTTCCCCATGCTTTAGGAGGCTTGGCCCATGCCCAAGCCCTCCTACATCAGCAACACAACATGCCTACATGCAGCACTCATCAAGTAACTGTCATCAGCCCACTAGCATCTGTCCATGCATTAAGCCAGCACCTACCAACCCAACACTTTGCACATAGCATCTGATTGCACATCATCATAGTAGCTCAGCCTTGCCTTGCACACAAGCCACCAAGCCCATACATAAGCAACAAACCAACAAGCCACCAATGCCATGCACCAACACATAGGGTCGACACCACTTGCTTCCACCCATGATCAAAACCAACTCTTCTCACCATGGCCCCTATCTACCATGGCTTTGGGGCATCATGTGGAGCAAGGTGCCTTCACATGCTACCCCCTCACACTACTCATCGATCTAACTCGAGTAGGGAGATTAGGCATGTCCCACTCAAAGAGCCTTTAGGAGCATTACTAATCTGGCATGAAAAGCCATCAATGTGTTAAGATAGCGTGCAGCAAAGTGACTGGCCTAATGCTGCCCAAGCACCCCTATTCCTCATGCCATCATCAGCAACAAGTAAAACTCCTAACAAACCATCCCCACCAGAAGAAGCCGACATCCTCGTTGGTAGGGTATCTTCAAAGGCCTTCACTTCCTTTTCAAACTGCCATAGAGTCAATGCCTTCTCCCAACTTGCTTCTAATTCAGCTACCTCTTTCCACTTCACTAAGTAATAAGTTATCATAGTTCCTCCCTTTCAATAACCCGTTACCTTCTCTTTAGGAATTCTGTCTACTTCATGGTCAAACTGCACCATGATAGTAGGTGGGGCATGCCTTGCCTCATTCCTTGTAGGATCTTCCTCATCCCTATGATAAGGCTTTAGAAAACTTACATGAATTTTTGGTTGAATCTACAACCTTTCAGGCATCTTCAACTTGTAAGCAACACTACCAACACTCTTCACAATTTCAAAAAGACCATCATTCTTTGGAATCAATCCTCGATACACACTCTCACTTCTAAACTTCCTCCAAGTTTGTGGAGTTAGCTTCAACGGAACTTTGTCCCTAAACTAGAACTCAAGAGGCCTCCTCCCTTTATCCATATACTTATTCATTCTCCATTATACTTTCAACAAACTATATTGTGCTTCTTGCATCAACTCTTGCTTAGCCATAGCAAATATGTATGCTGAAGGACATCTACCCCTTGAACACTATTCTGCAATCTCATGAGGGGTCAAGCGCTGCTGCCCCATTGCCAACTGAAACGGACTCATTCCTGTTGAAGAAGAATTATGCAGATTGTAAGCAAATTGTGCTGAATCCAACAAGTCCATCCAGTTTTTCTAACTTGCAGTCACATAGTGCCTCAAGTAATCTTCTAACACAACATTGATCCTCTCAGTCTGACCATTTGTTTCTGGGTGATTAGCAGTAGAAAACTTCAACTGTGAACCCAGCTACCCCAACAAAATTGTCCAAAATTGACCAGTGAAACGCAAGTCTCTACCACTCACAATATCTTCAGGCAAACCAAAGTACTTCACCATATTTCTGTAAGACAGATTAGCAGCCACCTCCGTTGTATAAGTACTTGGTGCAACAATGAACATTGCATACTTTGAAAATCAATCAAGCACTACAAAAATTGAATCCATCCCCTTCACTTTAGGCAAACTAGTAATGAAATCTGATGAAAAAAAAAATCCATGGACTCTTTGGTATAGGAAGAGGTTGCAGCAAACTAGCTTCCTTTTGAGTTAATCCTTTATCTTGTTGACAAAGAAGACAAGTTTTGATATACAACTCAATGACTAACTCCATCTTAGGCCAATAGTAAGAACGAGATAGCAAAGCATACATTCTTTTCTTACCAGGATGTCTTGCCCATTGTGGATCATGAGTCTCTTTCATCAACTCCCTACAGATCTTCCCACTAGGAACATATAGCTTGCCACCCATTGCATACAACAACCCATCCTTAAGCCAATAGTGACACACTAGGCCTACAGTCACTTCTTGCACCAATTTCTAGTAGGTAAAATCAAGCTTTGAACTCTCCTTGATCCTTTCCAAAAAATCTTACTCAACTCTGGTCAAGGCAGCAACATTCTCTTGCACTTGTTTGCGACTAAATGCATCTGCTACTTAGTTGTGCTTGCCATGTTTGTGCTCCCACAGAAAATCATATTTTGCAGCAACTCTTGCCATCTAGCTTGCTTAGGTGACAGCTTCTTTTGTGTATTAAAGAAGGTGTTAGCCATAGTGTCCGTCCTCACCATAAACTTAGGCCCTAGTAGATATACTCTCCATGCTAGCAAATAGTGCACCACTACAATCATTTCCTTCTCATGTGCTGAAAATTTCTATTTTACCTCATTCAGCTTCCTACTCTCATAGGTAACTGAATGCTTTTCTTGCACTAACAAACCACCAATTGCTTTGTCAAAAGCATTAGTATGGACTTCAAATGCAAACTCAAAATCTGTCAAACGCAGCACTGACTCACTTGATACAACAGCTTTAAGCTTCTCAAAATCTTCTTAGCATGCATTTGTCCACTTTCATTTCTTGTCCTTTTCCAGTAAATTTGTAAGAGGAGCAACCTTCTTAGAATATCCTTTAATAAACTTCCCGTAATAGTTATCCAATCTAAGAAAAGACTACAACTCAATAACTTTGCTTAGTGGAGGCCAATCAAGGATAGCCTACACCTTCCTCTCATCCATCTTCACAAGACCTTTACTAACCTTATGCCCTAGGAACATAATCTCTTGCTGGGCAAATGCACACTTCTCCTTCTTGACATACAATTGATGTTCCCTCAATCTGAACAGCACCTTCCTAAAGTGTTCCAAGTGATCCTCCAAAGACTCACTATATATTATTATGTCATCTAAGTAAACCACAACAATATAGTCTAACTCATAGAATACATCATTCATCAAATCGCAGAATGTAGCAGGGGAATTTGTTAAACATAAAGGCATAACCAGAAATTCATAAGAACCATACTAAGTTACACAAGTCGTCTTTGGTTCGTGCCCTTTAGCAATCCTCACTTGCCAATAGCTTGACCTTAAGTCCAGTTTGGTGAAGTAAGTGGCCTTGCACAATCTGTCAAACATGTCTTGAATCAAAGGGACCGGATACTTGTTCTTCACCATTACTTTGTTCAAGGCTCTATAGTCTACACACGTTCGCAATAAGCCATCTTGCTTCTTTTGAAACAAAACTGAAGCACCATAAGGAGCTTTAGAGGCTCGAATGTAACTTGCATCAAGTAATTTGGTCAATTGCTCTCTCATCTTAACCAGCTCTATAAGGGACATTCTGTATGGAGCCTTCGAATGAGGCTTGGAACCAGGAACTAACTTGATCTTGTGATCAACAAAACACCTTAATGGAAAGGTCTTAGGCAATTCTAAAGGTATCACATCAACCAACTCCTCTAGCAGTCCAGTAACATCATCTGGAACTTCAACGAACTTATCCTACTTAACCTCGATCATTGTAGCCAAGTAAGTCATCTCCCCCTTCTTCAGCCCATACTCAACCTGCATGGTTGACACCATTGGTTCTTTCCCCTTGCTAGTCTTGCTATTTCCTGTCAGGAACATAGCAGGGCTGCTTCTCATCAAAGATCAACATCACCCTAATGAATGGTAGCAAGGTTGCCTTTGTTGAGAGGTAGAACTTTCCCCTTTACTCTTGTTACCCCAATTCTTCTTCTACTTATCATTGTTCTTCTTGCCATCCTTCATCTGCTTGTCTTTGCCTTTATCCTTGTACTTACATTTCTCATCTTCACCACTTGGCTTAGTGTATTTGTAGTCCACTAAGGCATTTGCAGCAAACATAGCAATAGGCAGATCACAAGGTTGCAACCTAGACAAGAAATTGAACAAGTTGTCCTCCTCAGACATGTTCTTAATATCCAACACTAAAGAACTAAATGTCTTGACATACTCTAGCACCATACTAGTGTGTTTCAATTTCTTCAAGGAGCCTCTTGCAACCCAGGTAGGGTTGGTAGGCAAGAACTGGTCTTTCAATTTTTTCTCTAAGGCATCCCACAAGTCAATCTTCCCTCTACCAGCATCTGCATCATCTTCCACACGGGTTCTCCACCATAACTTGGCATCCCTTGAAAGATACATGCTAGTAATTGTCACTTTCTCTTGATCAAGCACCCTAGCGGTCTTAAAGTACTGCTCCATGTCCCAAAGGGAATTTTCTAGATCTTTGGCACTCTTAGCACAATTAAAGGGTTTTAGTTCAAGCACCTTCGCTTTTGTGACCAATTCTCCCTCCCTAGGAAGCCCACTGACTGCCCTTTTCAACAAGGCAATCTCGGACTCAAGTCGACTTGTTGTCTCTCTTATTGCTTTGTTCTGGGCATCCCATGCAACAGCCAACTCTTCAACTCGAATTAACATCCCTCTATTTAGTAAGTTCCCTCTTTATCACAAAATTTTTCGTAGAAAGTGCATCCAATCTAGAGAAATACACAAAATTCTCTCTAAGGCAAAATACACTCTGCTATTGACACCCCCAACAGCCTTAGGGTCATGTACACAAAAATAACTGTTATGGCAATTACTGCCTAGTAACTGCCTTGGTCTTGGGCATTCTACCACTTGTGATCTGACTTAAGACACCTTGAACTGATGTTGTATTGGTCTGCTCTCCACATTTTCAGCCCCTACACAGTAGGTCTAATCATCAGGAAAACTAGGCACTACTTGATAATTGCTTGTAATTTCCACTACACATGCTGCACATGCACAGCCCATGTCTCAGCAGATCATGGAGCCTTTGCCCATACTCCAACAACCCACACAACATGTTTCCCCACATTTTGGGAGGCTTGATCTATGCCCAAGCCCTCCTCCATCAACAACATAGCTCACACAGCACACCCATATGCAGCACTCATCAAGTAAATGCCATCAGCCCACTAGCATTTGTCCATGCATTTAACCAGTACCCACCAGCCCAATGCTTTGCCTATAGCATCTAATTGCACATCATCATAGCAGCCCAACCTTGCCTTTCACACAAGCCACCAAGCCCACACACAAGCAACCAACCAACAAGCCACCAATGCCATACACCACCACATAGGGTTGACACCACTTGCTATCGCCCATAATCAAGACCAACTTTGCCCACCATGGCCCCTCTCTACAATGGCATTGAGGCATCATGTGGAGCATGATGCCTCCACATGCTGCCCCCTCACACTATTCATCAATCCAACTCGAGTAGGGAGACTAAGCATGTCCCCTTTAAAGAGCCCTTAGGAGAATTACTAATCTGGCATGAGGAGCCATAAGTGTGTTGAGAAAGCATGATCTAAAACTTTATTTTTTTTTTTTTTCTATTTTGGTTTGGTATTAATATTTAGGCTTAAATTCAATATATACCCCTATATGGCCGAAATGACCCGGTACTGGCCGACATTTTAACCGAAATGAAACAGACCAATTTCTGTATCGACTTAGTCACCAGTACAAAAAATTCCGACCATACCAGCCAATACAAATTAATTCCTTGAGTTAAAGGCCCGTGCATTGCGCAGTTTTATCATAAATTTATAAAATATATATTTTATCAGATAAATAATTATTATAATAACAAAAGACATAAATTATATTGGTATAATAACTATCAAATATAAAATGATAACACTTATATAAAAAAAAATTATGTAACATACCAATTGTGCTTTAATGAGAATTTTGTATCTTTGGGAGATTGTTGAATACCTCTTTATACACTATATTTTTAGTGTATCATTGTTCTTGTTTGTCATTGTTCTTTATTGGAAAATTTAATGATTGATAAAAATCATATCAAACCATATTTAATGATTGATAATATATATATATATATATATATATATATATATATATATATATAACACTAAATGGACAAACTGCCTTCTTTTATCTGTCAAAGTGTACAACTATAATAGTTAGCCAAAGCTATTTCAATTATATAAAAAAAATCAAATTGTTATGAACAATTTATCATTAAATTTATATCAACAACAAATCTTAGGAAACAGTATGGTTAATACTTAGAATTGACCAAATCTTGCTCTCTTTTTCCCACAGACGGCACCAACTAATAGTGTTGAAAAATCAATGGGCTAAATGGACCAGGCTTTAACAGCAATTTTGTGACCTAAAAAGAAAAAATATATATATTAAAAGAGACCAGGATAAATTGGGCAAGGACCTTCCAATGGTTAAGTTAGTTCTCTTTTTTGGGAAATAAGTATGGAGAGTGTATAATTGGTTTAACATACCTTAGTTTGTTGAGGGTGGATCCCTTTTATAGAGAACTTGGAGTGGGTCTACTTGTTTGTTTCCACTAATATCATGGGAGATGTGTGGATTTCGTGCAGCATTGCATAAGAGACAAGTGCACTTAGTAGAATGTGGGAGAGAACTTTAAGGAGTTTATCCCACGTTTAGGAAACTAAAATCTGGTTACTCATATTGAACAATCAAGATGCTTAATATTTTTCTAAGTTTTTATACTCGTCTACACCTCAAGGAGGTATGGACGAGTATATTCTGCTCTTGAACGACTATCGAGCTCCTTTTAATCTCTTTGTGCACTTGCTCCTTGTTATTTCTCTAAATTTTCCTTTAGGGTTCACCCTGGACATTGTTGGGTTTGGACTATCTTTATGGATGAACTAGAATTTGTATTTTACTATCAATTGCCCTCTTGTCCATAAGTTGTCTTAACTATCGCCTACCACATTTTTATGTTGTTTTCTAATATGTTATTTTACAAGTGGCACCTAATGATTTGTTGACAACTTGTAGATGTGGCATCATAGATGGCGTTTGATTTTTCAGTGGAGATGATGAAACGTGGTGGAGTATCATTGGTTGAGAAGTCAAGACAATTTGTTCTTCGAGTAATTGTGACACGTGGCATTTTTTGATTAGCTTGTGTCGCTTCAGTGTCCCACCTGATCGCCTATAAATAGTTCAATACCTCTAATACCCTTTTCACTTCTTCAAATTTTATCTTTTGACATTTTTGTCTCGACTCGTCCTTTGCGCTTTGTCAAGTTCTTTCTCATCCTTAGTCATCTTCGTCTAGCTCCAGGTATCTTTTCCTCCTCATTTGTAGGTTTTTCTTCTTTCCTTTAAAATGGCTGAAATTGAAGTTTTATCTTCTAATGATAAGGATGATAAGGAGATGGACGAGTATTATGACGAGAGCAATAATAGTAGTGATAATAGTAGTGATAGTAGCAGTGATAGTGAGAATAGTACTAAAGACAAGTCGTCAAACGAGCAATATCATTCTGGGGTCCCTGGAATTCCTTTGGAGGTATTCCAGGAAGAGATGAGACAAAGGACGATGTCTAGCTCGTCTGCTAGCCCCTCTTCTATTCCTTCTCCTATTTCTTTATCGATTCCTCAATCCTTTCCTTCTTTTCATCTTTTCGTTAACACCATCTCTTCTTGTGCTTTAAAAATCTCGTCTACACTAAATTCTGAAAAATTATGCAAAATTAGAGGTAAATACCAAATTCCTGATGATGTACAAACCCGTCTTGTTGTTGAAGGGGAGTGGTGTTGTACCCCCAACTCCTCATGGGTTGGCTTTTATGAAGCTTATTTCCTAAGTGGCCTTAGGTTGCCTTTGAATGCTTTTACTAGGGAGCTTTTGTTTAGATTAGGTATTGCCCCCAACCAACTTAATCCCAATGGTTGGAGAATAATCGTGGCAGTGCAAGTTTTGTGGAGAGACGTGTTTGAAGGAAATCATCCTCTTACTGTAGACAAATTCCTTTATTGCTACAAACCCTCTGAAATTAATCAATCCATAGGTTTTTATCAATTCTCTGTTAGGCACAATGACTGTAGAATGATTAGATCCCTTTCCTCGTCTGATAGAGAATGGAAGAAGGAATTCTTTTTAGTTTTCGGTTTCTGGGCTGGTGACCCCATTGAGGTTGGTAGGGATTGGTTTCCCCCTACAATTGGTGCTTTGGGTCATCTTCATCCTGAGGGTAGGTAACTTTCTAATGTTTTGTCTTATCTTTCTTTTCCTCGCCTAACCTACTGTTTCTTTTCAGCTCTCACTCATCCAAATTTAAGCAATCACCATTCAAACTGCATTCAACGAGCTCATGCTTTCCCTAGTAGGAGCTTTCATTCATTGGTCACCCTTAATCGATTAGCTTGTTAGGGAATTGGACTGGAACCGTTGAAGGAAGCTCGTTCTTCCGTGATTAGAACTTATCAAAGTGAGTTCTTTTCTCCCCTTGTCTTTCTTTTTACTTGGTATAAATTTTTCATAGCTTGTTATTCTTATCCATTCATCATTTTTTTAGGGATGGCTACGATGAACAAAAACAAGGAAAAGGAGACTGTTGGCAGGGAGGACATTACTCATCTAGAAGAGGCTACCCCTACTGAGACTCATCTAGCTCGTGTGAGTCTAAAACCTTCGATTCCTAATTGTTCTAAAAAGAGAAAAGTTACATCCAAGGCTGTAGACAAGTCAAATCTCCCCAGCCATTGTAATCCAAAAAAACGGAAAATAAATCTGTCCAACACGAACAGGGCTCCACTCGTAGAACTCGATCCTCCAAACCTTGAAACTCCAACCGTCAATGCTCCTCCTGTTAATTAGGACATTGGATTGTCTCCTTCTCTCACTACTGAACCTACCATAAACGAGTCTATGACTTTTCTAAGGAGTGAGACCTTAGCTTGGCATAGATTCAAGCAAATAATGAAGACTGAGGATGTGTCTATTTGCTATGACATGTCAATGAGGGAATTTGAGCGATCAACGATTCATGACCTTTTCAAGGTACACAAATATACATTCTTATTTTTATTGAATATGTATATGTCGGTTCAAGCCCTAAATGTTTATGTTTTAGGTTATGTCTAAGTTTATGACTGCATCCATGCAACCGAAGGATTTGGACAAAGAAAAGAAAAGGTTGGACGTTCAAGTTTGTGAATTGGAAGGAGATCTTAGACGAAATTTTAAGGAAAACATGAAGCTTGAGCATATGTTTAAGAAGTTGTCGACGGAGGCAAAGGAGTTGAAAGAACTGGTGGAGGAGCTAAAGATTGACATCGTCAAGAAGGAGACTCATCTTGACCATCTTCAGAGAACAAATGATGAGTTTTCCAAAACCAAGGAAGAAATCATAGCTGAGTTTAAAGCGTCCAGTACTTTTTCAAAGATTACGGATGAACACTATGCAGTTGGTTTTGAGGATTTTCGCTAGGATGCTGAAGACTATTTTCCTGGGGTTGATTTTAGCTCGATTAAGCTTTGCATAGCTAGTGAAGACTCTATTCTCGTCAATGGGTCAGACGATGTGGATGTGGAAGACGTTGCAACTACCATTGACAATGTTGTTCCCCGGTCAGAAACTTCAATTGTCAACAATGATGAAGCCTAGTAGTTTTATTTCTCCTTTCTCTTTTTCTTTTTTTTAATTTTATTTAATCGTTGTTGCAAACAGTTTATAGGGTCTATTGTTTTGGACCATGTTAACTCCATTTAAGTATATTTACTTCGTCCAAGGTTTCTATACATTGGCCTTTTTTAGCTTTAACTTAAAAGGGTTTTTGAACGGTGGTCATCTACCCTTTTTATTTATGAAGTTAAGTTTATTTATCATGTACATGCTCGTTCGTCCATAATTTGGACAATCATTCTATCCCTTTGTTTTCTACGTTTTATTCGTCCATTATTTGGACTTAAATAATTTAGGGATAATAGACGATTCTTGTTTATATCCATTGTCTAGTTATTGCATGCTTACATTCGTCTTTAACTGTATTTTGACAAATATATAAGGGAGGTATTTGTTCCTTCCTTTTTACCTTAAGGTTTTATTTCTAATTTATGATATTTTGCCTTTCCTTCGTCTAAAGGCAGCTTATGACAAGACATCCCCACATCCAAAGATTTTATTCATCTATGGCTTTTTGCCTTTTGATTGTGGGTTGATTTCACAAAAGATTTATAAAACACTTAATAGAAATCCACACTACTTTATTTACAAGTCAACAACTTTGAAAATCACACCGTCCACAACCATGGCACATGCAAAAAAGCACTGCCATTTAGGGAATTGAAATACTTAATACATAAACATGTCCATAGCACATAATAATAGCTAGTGCTTTTTAGGGAATTCAAATACTTAGGAAATAAAATACTTAAAATAAACAACTTTTAAACACATACATTTCATAGAAAACAGGGTGAGTTCATGATCCTCCTTGTTTATGACCTTCTACTAATAGTACTCCCTCAAGTGCTCCACATTCCACAGATGCTCAAGCCTTTGTCCATCCAGGACTTCTAGATAGTAGGTCCTTCATCTCCTAACGTTGATAACCCTGTATGATCCTTCCCAATTAGGTCCTTGCTTTCCATGAGCCAGGTCCTTAAAAGAAAAAGAGACCCTTTTTCAGAACGAGGTCTCCAATATTGAACTGCCTAAGCTTGACCATTACATTATGGTACTTGGTTATTAGATTCTTGTATCGTGCTACCCTTTGCTCTACACCCATTCTTACCTCATCAATGAGGTCAAGATTTAAACGGAACTGCTTCTCATTCTCCTCGTCTTGATAGTTAGCAACCTTGTAGCTTGCAAATCCTACCTCTATAAGTATCACTGCATCGCTCCCATATGCTAACTTGAAGGATGTTTCTCCACTAGGAATTCTCACCGTCATCCTATATGCCCAAAGGACATTAGGTAACTCGTCGGGCTATATCCCTTTCGCCCCCTTAAGTCGAGTCTTGATAATTTTTAGTAAGGATCGATTTGCAACTTCTGCCTGCCCATTTGCCTGCAAGTGAGATGGTGAGGAGTAATGATTTCTGATTCCAAGTTATTCACAGATTTCCTGAAATGAGTATTATCAAATTGTCGTCCATTATCTAAAACAAGGGTCTAGGAATCCCAAAACGACAAATAATGTTCTTTTAGACGAATTTCCTTATGTTCTACTCGATAATCTTAGCCAAGGGTTCAGCTTCCACCCATTTAGTGAAATAATCAATGCCCCACCACTAGAAACATCATCTGCCTAGTTCCTATTAGGAAAGGACCAAGGATATGTAGTCCCCATTGGGCAAAAGGCCAAGGAGCTATCATTGGTGTGAGGTACTCTTATGGTCTCTAGGCACTTTGCTAAAATGCTGGCATTTGTCACATGCCTAGATGTAAGACTTAGCATTTTCTTGCATTGATGACCAATAGTAGCCTGCACGAATAACTTTATGGACAAGGGCCTTTGCTCCAGAATGACTTCCACATGCTCCTTCGTGTATATCTCTTAGGACGTAGTTAGACTCGTCTGGAGTTAAACACCTTAGGTAGGGTTGAGAGAGAACTCTTTTAATAATACTTCATCCATAAGAATGAACTTTGTGCCCCTAATTCTCAATTTCCAAGCTTCTTCTTTGTCTTCTGGGAGTAGTCTATCTCTGAGATAAGACACAATTGATGTCGTCTAATTGGCCTCTCCATCTACCTGTTGTACTTCAGGAATATTTATGCCCAAAAAATATTGAATCTCAACTTGTTCATCCATAACACCATCTGTAGAGGCTACTTTAGCGAGCCTATCTACTTCCGTGTTTTCTTCCCTCGGGACTTGAATGAACTCTACCTTTGTAAAAGCAGTTATACAATGCTTGACTTTGCTCAGGTACTTCTTCATACGCTCTTTTTTAGCTTCACACGTTTCGTTCACTCATCCCACAACTAGCTGCGAATCACTCTGGACAACTATTGATTCAACTCCCAATGTTGTGGACAAATTCAAGCCCATTATGAGAGCTTCATATTTGGCTTCATTATTAGTTGTCTGAAACTATAGATGAGTTGCATACTCCAGTCGATCTCCTTCTGATGATTACAAGACTACTCTAACTCCTCCTGCATGTTAAGTAGACGATCCATCTACATGGACGATCCATTGTGGTGCCCCCTTGTCATTATCCTGCTGGTTATAGGTTGGAGTGAACTCTACTATAAAAGCTGCCAACACTTGAGCCTTTATTGCCTCTCGTAGCTAATACTTTACGTCAAATTCACTGAGCTCAATTGCCCACTAAATTAATCTGCTTGCTTCCTCTAGCTTTTTCATAGCTTTCTTGAGTGGATGATCTGTCATAACGTTGATGACATGAGCTTGAAAGTACGGCCTGAGCTTTTTGCTGCTATCACCAAAGAGAAAGCCAGTTTCTCTATCGGGGGATATCGTCCTTCTGCTCCTCTTAACACTTTGCTGGTATAGTGAAGAGGTCTCTGTGCTTTCCCTTCCTCTCTAACTAAAGTTAAACTTACTGCATGAGGAGAAACAACTAAGTATAAATATAATTACTCACCTAGCTTGGACAGACTTAGCAAGGGAGTCGAGGTGAGGTATATCTTAAGATCTTCAAACGCTTATTGTCATTCATCTATCCACTCAAATGCATTCTTTAACACCTTAAAGAATGGAAAACATTTATTAGTTGCTTTTGAAACGAACTTGTTAAGGGCTGCTACTCATGCAATGAGACTTTGTACTTCTTTGACATTTTTAAGCGACTCCATGTTCAGTATTGCTTGGATCTTGTCAGGGTTTGCTTCAATTCCTCTCTATGAGACCATAAATCCAAGAACTTTCCCGACAAGACTCCAAAGGCACACTTACTTAGATTTAGCTTCATATTATATCGTCAAAGTGTCTCAAATGTCTCTTGGAGGTCATCCAAATGCATTACTTCCTTTGTGCTTTTGACCAACATATCGTCCACATATACTTCGACATTCCATCTTATTTGTGGATGAAACATCTGATTGACCAACCTCTGATAAGTAGCTCCTACATTTTTCAAGCTAAAAGACATCACCTTATAGCAAAACAAGCCTTGGCTTGTGACAAAAGATGTTTCCTCTTAATTTGCCTCATCCATCCTAAGCGGATTACATCTTGAGAATGCGTCCATAAAGCTAAGTAATTGATGCTTGGTTGTTAAGTCCACTAGTTGATCAATTCGTGGGAGGGGATAACTATTCTTAGGACATGCTTTGTTCAACTCAGTGAAATCCACACATATCCTCCACTTTCCATTAGCTTTCTTCACCATTACCACATTGGCTAGCCAATCAGGGTAGTAAACTTCCCGAATGAACTTGGCTACTTCTAACTTTTGGACTTCCTTTTTTATGGCATTGTCTCGTTCTAGGGCAAACACTCTTTTCTTCTAATGAACAGGCTTATAAGACGAGGTCACATTCAGACGATGAGTAATCACACTTGGATTAATCCCCGGCATATCTTCATGGCTCCAAGCAAACACATCTATACTCTTCTTGAGAAATTGGACAAGCTCTTACTTCGTTTTCTCCTCCATGCTAGTCCCAATTCTAGTGAACTTCTCTAGATTGGATTCGTCCAAAAGAATATCTTCCAATACCTCAATCGACTCTACAACTGTCCATTTTTCTTCAATATTCATCATCAATATTTGCTCGTCCATGTGCAGCATGGCCAAGTAGCATTCTAGGGCCGCATACTGATTCCCTTATACTTCTCCCATACCATATTTAGTTGGAAACTTAATAGATAAGTGGTAAATGGATGTGGCAGCTCTCCAGCTCTTCAGGGTATGATAGCATTATATAAGGATGAGTAGTCAACAATTAGAAAGTTCACTTCTTTAATAATCTGCTAGGGATAGGCGCCAACCACAACCGGCAAAGAAATGGTGCCTACTAGTAAAACCTTCATTCCTCCAAAACCAATTGAAGGAACAATAGCTGGTCGAAGCAACTCTTTATCAATTTTCATCTGCTAAAAGGCTAAGTAGTAAAGCATGTCTGTTGAGCTTCCATTATCTACTAGCAACCTTCTCATCGTATAGTTTACAATCATCAAAGTAATAACAATTGCATCATCATAAGGATGGTGTAGTCTCCTTGCATCTTCGTCTGTGAAAGTGATTGTTGGTTCATCCATCCTAGAAATTCTAGGTGGATGACCAGCAAGTTGGACTTTTTGCACTACCCGAAGGTAGGTCTTCTTGGATCTTGCTGAGTTAGCTACAAAAGTACCTCCCACAATGACCCTTATCTCTCCTAAAGGTGGACGAGTAGGTTCTTCCATTTTTCCCTTCATTGGCAATCTCTAGTCCTTATGGTCACGTCCAACAAAGTTCCTCAGCTTCGCCTGCTTAATGAGAACCTCAATTTGTTGCTTCAAATCATAACACTTGTCTATGTTATGACCATGGTTTCAATGAAAACAACAGTATTTGCCCTTACTTGCTGGGATCTCCCTTCATCTTATTTGGCCACTTTAAGGATGGGTTGTCCTTAATTTGCATTAACACCTAATCGAGTGAAGTGTTTAAAGGCATATAATCAGAATATCTCCCTGAGGACGAACCTGCCGTTTTACCATCTCGGTCTCTTTTATCTCCCGTCTTAGCCTTCTTTGGATGAAGGCCTTGTTCTGGGTGATGTACATACCCAGTTTCTACCCGTTCAATCTTCTTCTTCTTTTTTGCAATGATCCTGTCCTCTGCATTCATGAAACTCTGGGCTAAATGTATGAGTTCAGCCATCGTTTGTGGCTCTTGCTCATATAGTATATGAATGAACAAATCCGAGGTAACCCTATTATAGAAGGCTGCCAAAAGGATTTTGTCATCCATCTCATCCACTAGCAGAGCCTCCTTGTTAAAATTACTGATGAAATTCTATAGGCTTTCATTATCTCCTTGCTCTATGTTCAATAGGCTAGACGAGGATCATATGTATCGTTAACCTCCGATGAAGTTGTTGACGAATAACTTGCTCAACTCCTGAAATGAAGCTATAGTATTTGGTGGCAATTTGCCAAACCAAACCCTGGCTAACCCCTTCAAAGTGGTAAGGAAGACCCTATACATGATCTCATCTGGAACACCTTGAAGGTGCATGGTTGTCTTTAATGTAGCAATGTGATCATAAGGATCTCTCATCCCATCATAAGAATAAAGAGTTAGCATCTTGAATTTTGAGGGCAAAAGGTGACTGGTAATAGACGCTGTAAAAGGAGAATCTATCTTATGGACGAGATCATCCATATGATGAGTTCTTTTCATGGAATCCTTCATCTCTTCCATGGCCTTTTCCATTTGGTCCATTTCTTTTTCCAAGTGAGGCACCCTTCTAGTGACAGTGCCCCTTAATGGATCTCCTCCTTTAGCGCTATTTTCCACCCTTACTTCTTTTAAGTTTTGTCTTGGTTCATCTACATGCCTTGTCGACGTTGCCTCCTTCTATTGACCTCCCTCGTCAACTTTTGGTTCTACTATGTTAAGTTTGTCGTGGCAGCCACCATGGATTGTAACTACTGTTTGAGGTTTGCTAGTGGTGTTGGTGGTAGTGTTGGTGCATGGTTTGGATGGATGACTGGAAGCATTTCCACTCTCCTGGTGCTCTAGATTTGTAGCCATTGACCTAGTCCGAACCATGCAACCTTTTTTTTCTTAGGAAACAATATGGTTAACACTTAGAATTAACCAAATCTTACTCTCTTCTTCCCACAAACAGTGTCAATTAATAGTGTTGAAAAATTAGTGGGTTGAATGGGCTGGGCTTCAACAACAATTTCGTGACTTGAAAAGAAAAGAACTATCAAAGGAGACCGGGATGAACTGGCCAAGGACCTTCCGATGGTTAAGTTAGTTCTCTCTTTTGGGAAATAAGTATAGGGAGTGTATAATTGGTTGAACATACCTTAGTTTGTTGAGGGTGAATCCCTTTTATAGAGAACTTGGAGTGGGTCTACTTGTTTGGTTCCACTAACATCATGGGAGATGTGTGGATTTCATGGAGCATTGCATGAGAGACAAGTTGACTTAGTAGAATGTGGAAGAGAACTTTAAGGAGTTTATCTCACGTTTAGGAAACTGAAATCTGGTTACTCATATTGAACAACTATCGAGCCCCTTTTAATCTCTTTGCGCACTTGCTCCTTGTTATTTCTCTAATTTTTCCTTTAGGGTTCATCCTAGACGTTGTTGGGTTTGGACGATCTTTATGGACGAGCTAGACTTTGTATTTTACTATCAATATATATTGGTAAAGTCTCATTTTTTTTTTTTTTTTTTTTATGTTAAAGTCTTATTTGATATAATTATAGAGTTTAAATCCTATTGAAATTATAATTTCTAATCAACATTAACATTAAAAAAAATGAAAAGAAAAAGGAAAACGTGATGGATGGCTATAAGGAAGTAGGAATATTTTTTTAAATGTAATCATCAACATAGAAATTAAAAAATAAAATAAAATATAAAACACACAAAGAAGAAGAAGTTGTTATCAACATGAAGTGATAAAGTAATAAAATAAAAGTTGATAATAACAAATAAGATTTTATTTTATCTAAAAATTTGCTATAATTTCTTTTGTTAAAAAAAAAAAAATTGCTAGAATTTGATACGGTTACTTAGTACCTTTTATTATAAAGTATCTGTTTATATTTTTCCACTGTATTACCATATTTTATAATATAAAAAAAGGTGTACTACCATATCCATTAAAAAAAAAAAAAAAGTTTATTACCATAGTTTATTATATATCAAGTGTATTTTTCATAGATACCGTGGCAACTGACAAGTGTATTAAAATAGTTTTTTTTTTTTTTTTTTTCCTTCTTCTTTTGAGAAAGAGTGTATTACAATAGTTGATATAGTTTCAAATAAGAAATTATTATTCCAATAAAAAAAATTATCATAATTTCAATAATATATATCTATATAATTAATAACATGATTCTTTTGTTTGGGTTTCATCATTTTGTATACTAAAATACCCTCATGCAAAATCTGAAACTCTCTAAAATTCCCCTATCTTTTAGTTAAATAATTTAAAATTTAAAATCACAAACATGTTAAAAGAGTAATTTAATATTTTTTTTTTAAATTCCTAAGTTTTAAGTTTTAAGTTTTTTCCTTTCTCTTCTCCAATTTAAATTTTCAAACTTTTATCAACTCTCACATAGAGAAAGATCCTAATAATTAGGACATTATCTTTATCTCACTTTTAAACATTATAATACTAAACCCAAAATTAAAATTAAAACAGCACCTCATAGTATGCACAAAGCACATGTGATGGGCTAGTTATTTAATAACTTTTTTTTGAGTTTTTTTCTTACATATATATATATATATTTTTTTTAAACTAAAATTTTTAAGTTTAAAAAGTGCTAGTTTACCAATTTTTTTTTTTAACTCTAAAAAAAAATCTTATCTATATATATATATATATATATATATATATATATATATATATATATATATATTGTAGGGTTAAGGACCCTAATCATATACTGGGCCTTAGGTCTTGGCCGAAAGCATGAGTAGTCCGAGGACGAACGAATGGTAATGAATGGTTCAGACTCAGGACTTAGTCAGCAAAATACGAATGGGAGGGTGGTCCGAGGAGGAATATCTTCTCGAACATGATAATACAGCTCAAATCTGTATTCCAACAATCAAGGTGAACTTCCAGGAGGCTCCAGTGAAAAGGACATGCATCATACACGTATAAGGATGATGGGAACTCAGAAATATTTAAGGAAAAGCTGCTACCGCCGCATTGAATGCACTGCAGCTACTTTTCTGGCCACATTTATGTGGAGAAGACTCCTGAACAGTGCTGCCTTGGCTACCACAACTCACAGCAAACCAAAGAGGGTGTCTGATGGGACATACACTCAAGTAAGGTCTTAAATGATCAACAAGTGTAAGGTCAAGATGGTCCAAAGGGAGTTATATAATGTAAGAGACCCTCTATGAGGAAGGGATTGAGAAATCAAAAGGAAAATACTGTAGCAATCAGGAATCAATCTTATAATCAAACCTAAGAGCAATATATAAGAGTTGTGCTCCTCGGATATTGCCGAGGACGTTTTTCTTCAACATAAACCCGTCTGTTTTCATTCTTTTGTCATTTCAATCTACCTTAGTATTGGTTTGAATCATAAAAGCTCAGTTTTTCCAACTCACTCTCTACAAATTCATTGTTTTGGGCTTTTTGGGCTTAAGTCCATATACCTTTTGGGCTAGGAATTCAAATCAGGTCCTTACATATATATATATATATATATATATATAAAACCGAAGCCTCTAAAACTCTTACAATTTTCTACGTTAGCACAATATTTAAATAAAACTATCATTTTATTTAAATAAAATTATTTTTGTTTAGTTCAAACTTAACAAGGAGTGAAACTTTATCTCTCTAACAAGTCCAACTTAAACTCAAACTCATCATTTTTTAAAAATAATTATTTTTAAAAAAAATAATTATGTTTAAAATGTGATTTTCATCTCCATACAACTATTACCCATTCCCATACCCCGGTTACACACCACATTACCCTTTTAGATAAGAAGAAATATATATGTTTCAACAATATATAAGCCAAATTTGCCGTTTATCCTCAAAAAAAAAAAAAAAAAGGCAATGTATAAGCCAATATGCATCTGGTTACTTTCATGGAGAGCAATACTTTAGAATAAGTAGGTTGAGTCAAATATATCATATGCATGGTTTGGGAATTGTTTGTGATGCCTCAAGCTTCGTAATGTTGTAATATGCACTCAATAATTAAGCTACGACTTTTTCTTTTTCTTTTTTGATAATGAAACCTGAAAACTATATAGTTTAATGTAATGTAATGTATGCAAAATAAATGAGCGATTGAAATATGTCTTTGACATTTTAATTTGAATGATATCTGTGACTATATATGACTTTTTTTCATCGTTTAAAGTTTAGACCTATTAAAATTTAAAACTTATGAGTTCGTGTATTTTTTTTTTCTTCTTCTTATATTTCTCTTTTGAATAGTCTTATATTTTTAAAATTGTTTCAATAACTTATTCTTTAATTATATATCTTTTTTGGCATTTTAGAAGTTTTAACATCTGAATTTATATTAATTTTTGCAATATTTGAGATATCTGAATTTTTTATTTATTTTATGGTTGATTCACCACCAATCTCCTCTTTCACAAGTACCTACCTTCTTTTTTCTTTCTTTTTCTCTTTAGAACACTAGCCATTCAGGTTTTTCTCTCACTCTTTGGGTTTTTAGTTTTAGTAGATATATTAGATTCCAATTGCTTCTTAATTTTTCCGCTCCTACTTAGAGTTTTGATTTTAGGTTTTTGAATTTCTTGAAAACATCTGTAACATCTGAAATTGTTTAACAAATTTTTTGTAAGTCATTACACATTCAAGTAATGACTTTTTTATCAAATTATAATACAAATTAAAATTATACAAAAACAAATCATACAATATTATATTTTTTTAATCAATTTAAAATTTTATAAAATTAATTTTAGCTTACCTCACAAATATATAAATTCCGTGCTATCTACGAGTTATAAAAAACATTATTATATCTTGTTAACGTATATATAACCACCACTACCTGAACATAAAATTCGTTTCCTACCTCTCTACCTATTCATCTTCTTCTTCTTCTTCTTCTTCTTCGATCCCCCAAAACCAAAACCCTAACCCTAACCTCCCCATTTTGCTCCGATCATTCTTCGCCGGAATTCTCAGAGGCAGCGAAGATGGTGTTAGCACAGCTAGGTACGAGCATATCGCGTGCTCTTCAGCAGATGAGCAATGCGACCATAATCGACGAGAAGGTCCTCAACGAATGCCTCAACGAGATCACTCGCGCTCTCTTGCAATCCGATGTGCAATTCAAGCTCGTCCGCGACATGCAGACCAATATCAAGAAGATCGTCAATCTTGACGACCTCGCCGCCGGCCACAACAAGCGCAAAATCATCCAACAAGTACAAATTTCTCTCTTTTCTGATTGATTCTATTTTTCTATTTCTGTGAATCTTTTTTTTTTTTTTTTTTGGTTTAAATTTTGATGTTTGTGATTATTTTGATGAAATGATTGGCTTTTGCTACCATGAGTTTAGAGTTTAGGGTTTGCTTTGAAAAGCTAGCTAAGCTATCGAAATTCGCACTTGTTAATTGGATTTGTGTGTTATAAACCTGTTTATAGAGTTAAAAAAAATAGCTGGTGATAGCATGAGTTTAGAGTTTGAAGTTTAGGTTTTGCTTTGGAAAGCTAGTTAAGCTATCTGATTTGCATGTGAAAATTGGATAAATTTTAGTGTTATTGTTATAGGAAAGTGAAAACCTGTTTATAGGGGTGGGGGGGGGGGGGGGGGGGGTAGGAATGTAAGAGTGCCCAATATGAAAGAGTTGAGAGAGCTTGGTTCTATTGTCACACTAGTTTCTAGCTTATATAGTTTAGTGGATTGAGGTTTTTGATCAATAATGATACCATGGCCTGGAGGCCCTAGACTTGGGTTATTTGGATTTGGTTTTTGTAATTCTGGAACAATTTTGACAAATTTTGAGTGCTAATAAAGGGCCAGTTTAGGTACAATTCCTTAGGTGCTTTGAATTAGGTTCCCCAATTGAAATTAACATCATGGTTGTATTAACCAATGCAACAAAAATAGTGATATCTTTTCTAAGGAAAATTAAATTTTACCATGTGATTTATTGGGCAATGCAACCATATGGATGAATTTAATAGGGGGAACCTAAGCTTTAGCACCTGAGGAGTTGTACTTCAGTTTTCCTTGCTAAAAAAAATCATTGATGTATATTTTTTTCTGTTTTTAGTTCTTGTATGATGGTATATCTATGCTACGTCAAATAATTCTATCCTCATGTGACCATGTTGCATTTATTGGTAGCAACTAAATTCTGCAACAAAGTTACTTCATTGTGTTGGGGGCTATTTTGTTAAGCCTTAAAAAAACCCATTGACATGCTCTTTCTAGTAACGTTATGTGTCTAGTGCATTTTCTGCTAGGATATGCAACTGCAATCTTCATTATCAAAATAAATACAAAAAAAAAAAAAAAAAAAAAAAAAGGAAAAGGGAAAATCCTTTTTGTATATTATGTCTTGGTATCTGCTGTGCTCTTAATCTTATTAAAGGGTCCTTTTCATTGTAGGCTATATTTAACGAACTCTGCAAAATGCTGGATCCTGGGAAGCCTTCTTTTACTCCAAAGAAAGCAAAACCAAGTGTTGTTATGTTTGTAGGTTTACAAGGTATGTTTTTTATCAGATCACTTTCATGCTTATTGGATCATTCAGAAATTGTCATATACAATCACTTCTATACAGATTGGGATTTTTTTTGTGAAGTTTTGATGTGAACTAGCTATCTGGGTGTTGTATGCTATGATTGATACGTGGGTCCAAAAATATTTTTGCACAATTTTCATTTTGGAGTGTACTGTTTCCTTTTATCTATGTGCATCTTATTATGTGTGTGTGCATCTTATTATCTGTGTGTACAACAAATTCAGGGTCGGGAAAAACCACAACGTGTACAAAATATGCATATTATCATCAGAAAAAGGGCTGGAGGCCTTCCCTCGTGTGTGCAGATACATTCAGAGCTGGTGCTTTTGATCAGCTGAAGCAAAATGCCACTAAAGCTAAGATTCCATTTTATGGAAGGTACTTCTTTCACATTCTACTGATTTTCTGTGTGTGCAGATTGTGATTTAGAGTGTGATATTGAAGTGTGGAGATAAGATTTTGTGAAGATTTCTGTTAAAAAGAAACGAGGAAGAAAGGAAATGTCAACAGCCACACAAGTTATATTGTTTAAAAATAAAAAATTGTAGAGAAAACAATAATGAGGTGCATAAGGAAGCCATAATTTTTCTTCTACTACACTCTTAGAATGCTAAATGGCTATGCATAGATAAGCATAATGAGCTTTGAACTATATTTTCATTCTTGAAATGAAGCATTGTATTCTGAGGATGTTATAAATATTTGCTTGTGCTATAATGAAATGGATTTATTTATGGGGGCTTCAATTAACGCTATTATGATATTAATCAGCTGTATCTAAACTTGTAATATCTCGTTACCCTTTGTGGGGGAAATTCCCTTTCTCTCTCTCTTTGGGGGCCTTGCAAATCATATGAATGGCTTTTAACTGTGTTTGATCTCATTGTAATTTACTCATCCTTGGGATGTCTTGATGTGCTCATGTCCCATCTCCTGGTCCTAAACCCTTTCAGTGCAATTGTTTGTTGTTTAGCTCCTTTTTCCATTTTCCCTTTATGGTCTATACAGCCCTTTTTCTTGTGTTTTTTTCTTTTTTATGTGCTCATGTCCCATCTCCTGGTCCTAAACCCTTTCAGTGCAATTGTTTCTTATTTAGCTCCTTTAGACCCTGTTCCGTTTTCCCTTTATGATCTATCCAGCCCTTTTTCTTGTGTTTTTTCTTTTTTATTTGTTTCTCTTGTGCCCCCCCCCCCCCCCCCCCCCCCCCTCTCTCCTTTTTCCCCTTTCCTTTGAATCCAAAAGAAAATGAAAAGCAAAACAAAACAAAAAAGAAGATGAAAGCATGATGACACAAATAACTAGTTCATCTCTCTCTCTCTCTCTCTCCATGAAATAGGGAGGGTTGCGGGTGGGAGTGGGATCAAGTGGGGGGCATCATTCAGTAATAAAAAATTGAACCCCAATCTCTTCTTCATGTAAGAGGTGATGTTATTTCAGTATTTCTTATGAATGGGATGTAAAGAGTGTTTTTCTGATTGGTAAAAAAAAGCTTTATTGAAAAAATTATTTAAAAAAACAAGAAAATAATCTAATTCCTTGTACACTTGGAAAGCAAAAGACTACCCAAAATTACATAAATCTACAAATCTAAAAGAGAGGGATGTAATAGATGTAGTTAAGTGACTGCTTATATTATGAACGGGATTTTGTCAGCTATGACATGGTACCCTACTTGTGCCTCTAGAGCATATATATATACATATATATATATATATATATATATATATATATATACATTTTTTTTTTCCTTTTCCAGAAAAGAGAGAAAGAAGAAACAATACTTTCAGTTCCTTTTTTTGAATCTCTCTCTTTTGTGATCTCCCTAAATATTCTGTTTGTTTTGTCATTTGTTTACTTTGTTTATTATTGTTGTCATTATCACTCTCATTAATAAGGTACGGTCGCCAATCACATTTCATCAAATAATGCATTCTTTTTTATTTAAGTAATAATTGAGGTGGTTTTCAATGATACAGCTATACAGAATCAGATCCTGTTAAAATTGCAGTGGAAGGTGTAGAAAGATTCAAAAAAGAAAACAGTGATCTGATCATTGTTGACACCAGCGGGCGTCACAAACAAGAAGCTGCTCTTTTTGAAGAAATGCGTCAAGTTTCTGAAGCAACGGTAATTTTCTGGTATTGCTTTGTTCCTACTTCCTAGTAATTTGTAGTTGATTGACTGTGCTAAGATATTTTCTTTGCCTTCCAGAAACCAGATCTTGTCATATTTGTTATGGATAGCAGTATTGGTCAGGCTGCATTTGATCAAGCTCAAGCTTTCAAGCAAAGTGTTTCAGTTGGAGCTGTGATTGTTACGAAAATGGACGGGCATGCAAAGGGAGGTGGTGCCCTTAGTGCGTAAGTTCTATTGCAACAATTTAAGCCTATTTTCATGTTTCTAGTTGGTTTTAAATCTAATATTAAAGCTTCAATGCATGCATTTTGCTGAAGCTGTGCAGTTGCTACTCAAAAGTGGTGTTCTATACTTTATTTAAAATAGACCCTATATTTCTTTAGTAGTGGACTCATTGTGTGGCAAAGAAAAAAAGGATGGTGAGACACTCATTATGGAAGGGACATAGAGTATCAGTTTCGTTATTTTTAGTAAAGAACACCATTGAGTGGTATGTACTTTCATAGGCCATTAAGTTATTCATTTGTCACATGCTATTGTATTGTATGTACATGCATAACTACATGCATGATGATTTGAGGTTTGAGTTAGCAATAAGTTGGCTGCAGCTTTATAGTTTGTTATAAAGAAAGATAAATCATCTAGGGTTGCTTATTGTTGTTTACATTTTGATTGCTTAATCTAGCACCGTGTACTTGTTAGATGGAATGGTACCTCCCCAAGCCTTACTCTTTGTTTGGGAATTCATAAAGGAATGGAATGGAATGGAATGAGTAAATCATAAAAGAATGGGAAAGAATAAAATGGAATGGATTGTGTTTAAGGAATGGAAAAAAAAAATGGAATGGAATGAAGAAATCTTATTTGGATGTTTTAAAATAAAGAAATGGAAGGCACACATAACCTTATTGGGAGTAGCATAGAGAGAAAGCATTAGAATCATTTTATGACAATATTACTATTAAACCTCTATTTTATAATAAATGGTTGAATATATAGGGGTGTTTTGGGAATTTTTAGTAAAAATTTCATTAAATTAAATTTCATTCCCTCCGATTCCTCCTAGTTTTGGGGGGAATGAAAATTTGAGGTTTTGAGAGAATAAAGTGGAATGAGTGTTTCCTCCTACCCATTCCATTCCATTCCATTTTATATAAACTTCCAAACAAGGGAATGATCTTTCTATTCCCTCCATTAAAACTCCCAAACAAGGGAATGGAAGGAATATTCCAAAATAATCCATTCCATTCCATTCATTTCCCTCCTCCCAAATGGAGTGTTAGAGCTTTGGGGTTCTAGGGAGAGTTGGGTGAACGGGTTCAAGTATTAGTGTAGGATTTGTAACCAGTATAAAAAAAAAAAGACATAATGCCTTAGTTTTCCTCTTTAAAGTATATAGCCCCATTTCATAGAAGTTTGCAACAGTGGATTTTGTTACCCAGTAGCATTAGGATTTTAGTTTATTGTAATTTTTCCAGCACCCTTGGCCTTCAGTTCCTGGCTATAAATAATTCTAAGGCCTCTCTTTTCTTCTCTACTTTCTTGAGATTGTTGGTATTATTCTTGAAATCATATCACCCCAATTTCTAGACTACTAATGAAATATAAAAGAGTACTTGTGAAAGAAATTGTTTACTGTGTGCTTCTAGGATTTTTATTTTTATTTTTTGATAAGCAATAAGATATATTGATAAAAAAGGAACACCCTAGTGCACAGGGAGTGAACAAGGGAAAAGAAATCAAATACAAAAATTGCAAGAGTCTAGGAAAACAATAAAAGAAGGGAATGATTTATTTTGCAAAGCAAACAACCAATCCCTTAAAGTTCTAAAAAAGAGAAGCTTGAGGTCTGGAATAGATCTCTCAGTATCTTCAAAACATCTACTATTCCTCTCCCTCCAAAGACACCACAATAAGCAATGAGGAATGATGGACCAAATATAACCATTTCGATGACGACCAAAGCTGCCTTGCCAACACCATAACAGCCCCAAAACAGTGTGCGGCATAACCCAAGTTACTCCAAAAAGACCCAAAACCATAGACCATAGATCCGTAGCAAAAAGACAATGAAGGAATAGATGGTCAACCGATTCACCATTTCTCTTACATATGTAGCACCAATCCAAAATCCACACCTTCCTTTTACGTAAATTATCAATCGTCAAGCATTTCCCTAAGTCAGCAGTCCAAACAAAAAAAGCTACTCTAGAGGGAATCTTCTGCTTCCAAATACTTTTCCAAGGAAACCCATAGAAAGCGGTGCCAGCTAAAATTCTATAATAATCACTAACCAAGAAACCCTTAAACTTTGGTAGGAATCCAACACATTTTATCGTCACCTAGCCCCCTTATAGGAGAACCATATATGGTTTCCATGAAGTCAGACATAGCCTCTAGATCCCGAGCATGCACACCCCTAACGAATCTCACATCCCAAAAAAGTACACCATTGGTGGACATCATAAGCTCAGCCACATTGGCATCCTTATTCCTGCAAAATCTGAACAAGTCCGGATATCTAACAGCAAGAGATGTCTTTCCACACCACCGGTCTTGCCAAAACTTCACTCTAGACCCATCACCAATATCATACAGAATATGGCGAGAGAAAGAAGGCCATCCCTGACTGATATTTTTCCATAAACCAACACCATAAGGGCCAATCATAGCTCTGGTACACCAGCCCCCCCACACACATCCATATTTCATCTCTATCACTTGCCTCCAAAGGGCATCTTCCTCAATCCCAAATCTCCAAAGCCACTTCCCAAGTAAAGCTTCATTGAAAAGTCTTATCTTCCTTATCCCTAAGCCACCCGAAGAAATAGGAGAACAAACAGTAGCCCATTTAACCAAATGAATTTTAGGATCATCTCCAAAACTGCCCCATAAGAAATTCCACTGGAGCCTCTCAATTCAGTTAGCCACACTAGCAGGAATAGGAAATAAAGATTGAAAATAAGTGGGTAAATTAGATAGGGAGCCTCTCAATGTGATTTTGGCACAATGTTTAGTATGCGGAGATTTGAAATTGACATTTCCTGAATTTTTTTTTTTTTTTTGATAAGTAATAAAAATGTATATTCAAAAAACTATCTCATGCATAACGGCATAAGGCATATCAAAGATTACAAAAAGAGAAAAGAAAAAACAAAGAGAAAATAAATTACAAAAGAGAGAACTAAGAAACATGGGGAGAGAATCACTAGAGGTGAGTCCCCAAGCCCTAGACCAGTCGAAAAGGGAGCCACTGAAAGAAGCGAGCAGCTGGTCATTAGTGCTTTCCATGTCCTCAAACATCCGCCAATTTCGCTCCCTCCAAATACACCACATTAAGCACAACGGAGCTAAATTCCAAATGCTAGACGAATGCTTTCCCAACCAATTCCATCAACCAAAAAGAGTATTTGCAACTGATCTTGGCAAAACCCATTAAATCCCAAAAGATCTAAAAACTAAGCTCCACAGCTGATAAGCCTTTCCACAATGAAGTAACAAATGATCCACCATCTCCCCATTACAACGACACATAATGCACCAGTCAACAAAATCAAACCCTGTACCTCGCAGATTGTCACCTATAAGAATCCTGTCCCATACGGCGGTCCAAACAAAGAAAGAAACACGCCGAGGAGCCTTAACCTTCCAAATACCTTTCCAAGGAAAGATAATAGGCAAGGGACCTCGTAGTTTATTATAAAACGAGCGGATATCCAAATCCCCATTCTTCGTTAACTTCCATCTCATACGGTCTCCATTCTTAATTGGAGGTAAATTAGAACCCAAAGTACAAAGAAATCATCCACAACACCCATCTCCCAATCATTTGGTCTCCGAATGAAGCGGACATCCCAGCTTCTCCATTCCTCTATCCCCAACCGTTCCAAACAAGAGGCCACAGAGGCTACATTATTGGAAGCAATCCCAAATACAGCCGGAAAGGTCAGTTGGAATGGTGAATCCCCACACCACCAATCTGTCCAAAACTTCACTCCATCCCCCACCCCTACCTCAAACTGAATATTTTTGTTGAAAACCTCCCAACCCATCCATATACTTCTCCACAAACCACACCCGTATACACCTCTACCTAGCTTGGATGTCCATCCCCCCCACTCTTCCCCAAACTTCAAAGCTATAACCCTTCTCCAAAGCCTTGTCTCCTCAACCCCAAACCGCCATAACCATTTCCCTAGCAAGGCTTTATTAAAAGTAGTTAATTTCCTTACTCCTAACCCACCATTCTCCACAAGTGCACACACCTTATCCCACCCCACCAAATGTGTCTTGGAATCCCCCCACAAAAAATCCCTTTGCAACTTCTCAATTTTATTGGCCACATGTGTAGGGATAGTAAAAAGAGATAAAAAGTAAGTTGGAAGGCTAGATAACGTACTCTTAAGCAACATTAGTCGTCCACCTTTTGACAAATATAGCTTCTTCCACCCAACCAACTTACGCTCTATTTTCTCCAAGATAGGATTCCAAATAGTAAGGGACTTGTAGGAAGCCTCCAAAGGCATACCAAGATAGGTCATAGGCAAAGACCCAATCCTACAACCCAAAATCTTTGCCAAGACATGGACATTATGAACCTCCCCAATGGGAACCATCTCACTCTTCAAACCATTAACCTTTAATCCTGTCATAGCTTGGAAACAAAGTAGTAGCATCCGAACATGTAGAATCTGCTCCACATCTGCATCACAAAACAGAATTGTATCATCTGCAAACAAAAGATGTGATACACATTCCCCTCCAACCTGCCTACCATCAGCCCTAAAACCGTGAAGTAAACCAGCACCTTCAACTCTTTTCATCATCCTACTGAAAACCTCCATCATAACCAAAAACAACATAGGAGATAGCGGGTCTCCTTGTCTCAATCCCCTTGAGCTTCCAAAAATCCATAGCCGAAGTAAGCCGCGATCCACCCAATGGTTCACTTGGGAAGTGAACGATATTAAAATCCCCTATGTAACACCATGGAACATCCCAATATTGCTGAATTCCAATCAGCTTATACCACATTTGCCCCCTCAAATTATTATGATTTGGGCCATAAACCCCAGAACATGCCCAAATAAAACCATCCCTCACATCCTGCCACCGAATCGACACGGAAAAGTAATCCACCATAACCTCTAACTTTTCTAAAACCCTCCTATCCCACATCATCAAAACCCCACCAGCCGTTTGATCCGCATCCAAGGCCACCCAGTCCACATAAGGACAACTCCACAGGCTGCAAACCATCCATCTATCCATTCCCGCAAGCTTAGTTTCTTGAAGGCAAACTACATCACAATTCCACTCTTGTAGTAAATTTTTAACTACCAAACGTTTTCGCAAATCATTCAATCCACGAACATTCCATGAAACCATCTTTAACTTCATAAAAACTGTTGACTCCCTACTGCAACCTCTGTATAGCAGTCCAATAAAACTACCTACCATCATAATTAACCGAAGAAATCAAATTCCTCAGCTCCCTCTTTCCTTTATCCTTGGAGGCAGCTTTTCGATGAGCTGCATCTTTCTTGTGCAACAGATTGGCAGCCTCAATCACCCTCTCAAGCCTTTGTAAAAGCATGATACACATCTTCTCATGTCGACCCACAGGAAGCCCCCCCAATTTACTAAAACCAGAAATTCTATGTTTCACCCAATTAGAAATATCCAGCATATTTTCAAGCCCCAAAACCTCAGTATCCCTGTTCAGCTCAGCCGACACAACCAGCCCCTAAGGAGTGATGGTCATCAAAGGGGAGAAACTATCCACATCACCCAAACCCAGGTTTGCAGTAACGGCTTCACCCTCTGTCAATACTCTTGCTTCAGGATAACTTAGGTCTACCGACACCACTAACGTGTTAGCCTGATGGGAAGTGTCTATCCCCTGAGCAGCACAACCAACCCGACCACCTTCATCTCCATCCTGGGCACCCAAATCCACAATCCCAGCTCTTGATAAGCTCAGAAAAAAATTGGACAAAAAAAGGCCAATTGATGCCCTGTCACTCTCAATTTCTGCGTTACCCAGTGCCTTTGGAGGCTCAACGGCATGAGACCCATCGGAAAAAGGACATTCGACCTCCATCAAAGCCTTCTCGGGTCGACCCATCGCATTGAAGAGTGTATCATCACTGTATCAGCTTTACCCGGTATCATCAGTGACTCCTCGGCATGAAACTCACTAGAAACTCTGCTGTCGACCTCCGTCGTAGGCTCCGCAGGTGGACCCAACATCTCATTCTAAGCAGCAGAACCATTGTGCTGTGTTTTGGAGCTTGCCACCATCACCGAATCATGAGCTTTGTGGGTTGGTGGTCTCAGGTCAGCCAAAGAAGAGCTTTCACCCACTTCAAATCTGGTTGGGTTTGTTAACTCTGGGATATTTGGAAAGCCCATGCGTGTGTCACCATTTAGGCCTAAATCCAACACTGGCTTCTCTGGACCCCTTGTGTCACGATTAGAGCCTAAGCCCACTATGGGCTTTTCACCCCGTGTGACCCACTTAAAGCTTTTTAATCCACCTTTATTGCTATCCCATGTAACATGCCTCTTTTGATAAACCCGTGACCCACTTGAAGGACCCACCACATGCTCCCTCTGACTACTATTGACCCAAATAGAATTCCTCAGTCCACCTTTATTAGAGTACCATGCTACACGCTCTTTTCCATAAGCATGTTTATTCCAGTTTGAATGGGTTTTCAATGGAAATCTGCTCTCTTTTTTTATTGTATTTGTCTCTCCAAATTCAAACTCATTAATGCACCGGGAACCCACTTCTCTTCCTCCAATAGTCGTCGGACCTGATATGCTCACTGGCCTCTGTTCAAAAACTGGGTTCTGCTTCTCCCTTAGCAATTTACCTTTATCATGGGCGCTGACCAGGTTTGGCTGATGCCTGCCCCTGACCTGCACCTGAGGCCCACGCACCGTATCGGCAAAGGTTTTAAATGGTTGAACCCCTGAGATATCCTTATGATGCTGAGCTACGAATTTCGAAAAACCAGACCCACCATTCACATAGTTTTCAGGTTCTAACAGCTTCCTTAGTTCTAACCCAAAAACCCTCCATCCATTCTTAGCTCTGCCTTCTGGAATAAAAATGGACCTCCTAGACCCGCCAACTTTAAACTTAGTCAAGAGTAGGAACATGCCAAAAGAGTTGGAGCTCCGTTGGAGGGTGTAAGCTAA
Organism: Quercus tomentella; assembly: GCA_028535165.1. Classification (NCBI taxonomy): domain Eukaryota; kingdom Viridiplantae; phylum Streptophyta; class Magnoliopsida; order Fagales; family Fagaceae; genus Quercus; species Quercus tomentella. Next base: position 78,778,924 of record JAPQVY010000156.1, on the reverse strand, counting down.
ATCACCTTCCCTGAACGTATAAAAACTCTTCGAACTGATCCCAACGACAATCTGTTCTATACTCTTCATCAGCCATTGTGCCACATTCTTACCCATGAAGACCGACTTCATGAAGTACCTACTCTGCTCAAAAATCCTTAACGAAAAATACCGACCCCCTTCCTCTACCACCAGTTGAAAAAATTTGGATTCAAGAAAAAAACTGCGAAAACCACCCATAATCACAATTCTAGCTATCTCCTAGTTCAACAGACCTTTGCCATTTTACCCCCCTGATCTTCTTTTTTTTTTTTTTTTTGTGCGTGTTTGTGTATAATATAACAACCTCACCCTTCACCGTGCTCATTTGAAGGGGAGGATATTGCCATTTGAGCTTGAGCTCATTGGCTGATCTTTCTAGTTATTGGAGAATCAGGATATCTCAGTTGCGGTCTTGAGTGAGACTAGTGGAAATCTTGTTGTCATAGGTTTGTTGTGCATGCAATGCAGGACTGGGTTGGGAGTTGAACTGTTGATTTCACTTTTTGATTTGTTGAATTGTGTGAAATGTATGGAAGGTTTGGCAACATGATGGAGATTAACAACGAGTTGTTTGTTTGATACTGTCTTACTATTTTGCACCTCAACATGCTCTTGGCTGCTTTTCCTTGTCAGGATGTCTGGTGAGCTATGGTGTTTTTTTACTTTTCATGCAAAAAAGAGCTATGCTGCCTGCAAAGTCTTTTATATTTCACAATATAGCTTGGGAGTTCTTATAAACCTTAATCATAATTTCTCCTTTCTGCACGTGTTAAGAGTGGTGAGACAGAAAATTAGCATTAAATATGATGATGCTAGAGAGCTATTGCATAATTTCTCTTTGTTGCACGTGTTATGAGGATTGACGAGACAGAAAATTACCATTAAATATGATGTTGCTAGAGAGCTATGATAGTTTGTTTTGTGTTTGGAAGTCAGTAGGTGTCTTGGCAATGTTTAGAACTCTTTCCCATTGTTGGAATTCTGGTGTTTTTCTACGCAATGGAGGGTATCTATTCTTAGCACAATTCAGCTATGGCTAATGTGTCATGCATTTGGTACGTGTCTCTTTTAGCTGGACGTTTGAAAGGTGTTGAGCTTCAGCTTCTGTAGTTCCATGGAAAAGACAAGATGATGCTTCTGAGATCACTCTTTGAGTAGAAGTCTATGTTCGGCTGCTGTTCATTCTTTTTTCTAATTTTTGGATTTTTAAGATATTAGAAGTTTGATTCTTCTCTTTTGATGTTCTCATGTATTTCTCATGCCCATTTGCTAAAATAATAATACAAAGAAAAGATAAAATTAAATGCAATGACATGCCTATTTTACATGTTTGAATATTTAACACAAAGGTTGGGTCATTCATATGGTGTGATCTGTAAATAGCGTAAATTAATTAACTTTAGGTGGACCTAAGAATATAAAAAATAGTAATTGATACTGTACATCTTCTCTAAATTGCAGTTTCCATAAATTATGGAATTATAAGCTACCTTCAATTTTAGTTCAATTTCTTATGAAATGGAAACTTCTTGCTAATTTTAATAGAAGCAACTTAAAGTTTAAACCGCGTCTCCTATTTTTTGCTTTGAAAACTTAATTCTGTTGCTCTCTATATGTGTAGTGTTGCAGCAACAAAGAGTCCTGTTATATTTATTGGAACTGGGGAGCATATGGATGAGTTTGAAGTTTTTGATGTTAAACCATTTGTCAGCCGTCTCTTAGGTGAGCACCTCTTTTACTGCTCTGAATCTTGAAATTTGTTAATTCAATTTCTTTGGAATGTTGTTAATATTTGCATGTCAATTATATTTCCATCTAGGCATGGGTGACTGGTCTGGATTTATGGACAAAATTCAAGAAGTTGTTCCTATGGATCAGCAGCCTGAACTTCTGCAAAAGCTTTCAGAAGGGAACTTTACATTAAGGATTATGTATGAGCAATTTCAGAATATAATGAAAATGGGTCCAATTAGCCAGGTTAGTGCCTGACTTATACCATCTCATTGATGCTAAATCAACAACAATGTGCCTTTCACTTTTATTATATATTCTTAGTTGTGTAGGGTATGCAAGAAATTATAGGTGACCGCTATTTTCTTTAGCTAGATTAATATGTGGCCACTTGGTTGCTCTGGAGGTTAATTCCGGATGGGGTTGGGGGTGTTGAGTTTCAGCGGTCATTTTGGAATTTTTTACTGAAATGTGCTGTAAATGTTGAACTTCTGATTTGGATCTGGAGAGGCTGCTCCTTAATGCTGATGACTGACTTGGCTGTGTAGGTTTTCTCAATGCTTCCAGGATTTAGTGCTGAGTTAATGCCAAAAGGTCGTGAAAAGGAAAGTTCAGCAAAGATCAAGCGGTACATGACCATGATGGACTCCATGACAAATGAAGGTGAGTCAAGACTCGATGCCATTTTTTATGTGGTTTTGCTCTGCTTGCCGCATGGTTGACTTTATACTGATTCAACCCATTATTCTGATTCTAATAGTTGACTAAAATGTTGCAGAGTTGGATAGTTCAAATCCAAAGCTCATGAATGAATCTCGTATGATGCGGATAGCCCGAGGTTGTGGTCGTCAACTTATAGAAGTAATGGAGATGATGGAAGAGTACAAGCGCCTTGCCAAGATATGGAGCAAAATGAAAGGGCTTAAGATTCCTAAGAAGGGTGACATGAGTGCCCTATCACGTAACATGAATGCGCAGAACATGAGCAAAGTCCTCCCCCCACAGATGCTGAAGCAGATTGGTGGCATGGGTGGCTTACAAAACTTGATGAAGCAAATGGGATCTACAAAAGACATGATGGGGATGTTCGGAGGTGGAGACAAGTAGATGTTGCCCACAGATCTATTGATGACTTCGAGCTCACTTCCAACTATGGCTGTAACAACCATATTGCCTTGTTGGACAGAAAGGCACACAGGTCCTATGCAGGTTGATACTACTGACCATTCTGCTTTGCCAAATCAATATAAATCTAGTGACACAAAAAACTTTCACATCTGCTAATTTGCCCTGTTATGATTGGTACAGAATAAACTGACATCAATGGTTGGCTCATGCGAAAATGATATTACTCCAATCATAACTTGCCACCTTAAGAAGTTATGAAAAATGTTTGTGAAATATTTTGTAGTTTTAACGTTACTCTTGCCAAATATATTTATTCTTTAGAGGGCCACATTTGGTTTAATCTCAAGCATAGTGGCATCTTGTTGTAATATGATTATATGAAAAGTGAGCATAGAAATTCTCCTTATTGTATGTATTTACTTTAGAAGGTTTCTTTTTTCTTGGCTAAATATTTACTTTTGAAGGTTACTCATGAAATAAAAAGAACCAAAATGATTTTGAGGGTATGAGGTAGATAATCTTTCGTTAGTATGAACAAAGAAAATTGTATCATTGCAGTTTTCCACCTTATCTATCCACAACTAGCCGGGAACCTGTACGATGCACGGGAAAACTTTGCCTAAAAGTATGTTGGTCTCAAACTTTGTATAAAAAGTATAATTAAATTATATTGGTGTCAAATTGAAATAATAAATACTACAGGAAGACTTAAAAATAAAAATAAAAAAAAATAAATTGGTGTGCATCTAACTAAAAGTTTATGTAGTCCTTTATAGTTTCTACTGTAGGATACCAAAATTATTTTTGTATCATAGATTTTGTGCCAAATATTTGTGGTTAGAATCCTATAAATTGTTTAGATTTTCAGAAATGACAAATTCTATTAGAATCTATTACCGCAATATCTCAATTGTTTGTCAATATTTGAACTTATGATCATCTTTATGCTTGTGATGGACCTATCACTTTCATGCATTTCTTTAAAAATACCTTGATCCAACTTGCAATTCAAAAGCACACAAACAGTTTGATCCAACCTGTGAATTTCTTAATTAGTTGTAAGTCGTTAACATTAGCAAATTGGTTTAGCATATCAAAAGTCGTTAACAAATTGGTTTTCATACCTATTATAATAGCATCACAAATGACTCAAAATTTAATATGAGTATAGTTGAATGCAATATGACTATTAGTAACTACGCCATATTACATAGTATTTGACTTTTTCTTTAACATGGAAAATTCTTAGGTACTCTTGGAGTATAGTAAAATGGAGCTCTCTCCTCTCACATTCATAATGGATCCCACCATAAATTTAATGAGTGGATCATACCATAAATGTGAGATAAGGGAGCACTATTCAGTATTCACCATGCTTCAAGAGCACTTAAGAATTTATCTTGTAGCATAGTAAGAGAAGCACTCATTATCTTAGTAGACAATCTTTCCAATGTGTAGCTCATTGGTAAGATTGACTACCATCTTCAATTTGGGGAATCCTAATATAGCACTCAAAATGTGAGAAAGAGAAAGGGGTTTTGAAAGAGGAAGAAAAAATAGAATGGTGGGACTATTGAGGTTAGACTGTACATTTCCCTTTTATTTTTAATTTTTCAAGTGATTGTATATTTTCCTTGACCATACATCTCCATTTGTTTACACAGAATGGCTAAATTGAGACTTGAAAAATGAGTAGGAACGTTGGTTTGGTTAGATGGGATCAGTGAATCCGAACTACAAACCGTTGTTTGTAATAAAGTTGAAGAGTGTGTGTACTTTGAAGGGAAGCTTGTACGGAGGAAGAGAGCTTCTAAGTGAGTCAAGGTCTTGGCCTTCAAGTTTCATCTATGCCTGGGGGAGGAGAAAGAGAGTTTGTAAGTGGGTTAGGGTCTGAGGCTTTCATTTATACGTAGGAAAGGATCATGCTTAGGTCATAATATGTATGGAATAAGTGGGCTTGGACTTTTCATAAAATTTGGTTTAATTGTCAATAACAACCCATCTTTTAGATAATAATGAAAAGAAGTTAACATGATTTTTTTGGTAACAGTAAAAACAACTTAACGAGAAGAGGTTAAAAATGCTAAATGCAATATTAGAGCATCACATGGCAGGAGCTCATGCACTACCGCATGAGGTCTCTGTTTATATATATATATATATATATATATATATATATATATATATATATATATATATATATTGATGCGTCTCTTAATTCTCTAGGTAATACTTAATTTGATTGTCCGAAGTTTACACTCAAAAGGTTAGAAACCACACATGTTCAAAAAGGATTGCCCTGAATCTTCTCGATTTAAGGGGGAAAAAAAAGGATTATTCTAATTTTATTTATAACAGATATATTTTAAAATAATAAACAGTAACATCAACCTAATTAATTCTAAATACAACTAGTTTTTTTTTTTTTTTAATGCCAACAGTATTTAGAATAATATAGGAACAATTTCTTGGATTAACTGGCATCTCTAAGTTGAACGTACTTGCAACACATCGCTTCCGGCCACCTTCAAGACAGAGTTGTTGTGGATTAGATTAGAGGATTCAAAACATTGAACTCAAGAAAAATAGTCAGATATTTTTACTAATCTATAAACTCGACATTTATTTGAACTTGGTTTCGTACCTGATACTTATATAGAGCCCACGTTAGGGAAACCTCTCTTGAAGATCTATCAAGAGCAGTGATCTGTGCCTTGAGTGCCAATGCAAAAATCTTTATGTCCAATAATCATTTTGAACAATGGAAACTCTATCATAAAGATGAATTTCACAAAAGATATGTACTCCATCTTTCTTTCTTTCTTTCTTTTTCTCTCTCAAGAGATCACTTCTTCTATGGTTGAAATGACTGTGAACCTCAACTTTATATAGGCATGCAAAAATTAAACGCCTTCAATGCATCATGTCGATTATATAAAACATATTATACGTTGTTATGTGCTATAAGTACCAATACTCGTCCATATACTCAGAATTTCAAAAGTAATCGTGTTCTTCCTTCTTGTGCAAACCCAACTATGGAAAAACTTTAATGTTCTCATAACTCCCCAAGTTCAACAAAATCGATTTTGCTAAAATTCCTTGATAAAATTATACATCTAGGATTAAAGTTAACATTTAATATTTCATGTTCCTTCCTGTCTTTCCTTCTAAAGCAAAATGCAAGGGACAAGTAATGTAATTGTGGCAGGTTAAGACCATAAGAGGGAAGTAATCATGACTGTAAAATTTGATAGCATAATTGAGTAGTGATGTTTTTACTTTTTACTCGTACATTCACTGATTCACCTTGCACCAAAAGAGAAAACGAAAGAGGGATAGAGAAAGAAAGAAATTTACGGTTCAATAATCAAAAAATTTATTTTTTATACACAATTTTAGATCACAAAAATTTGAAATTTTAACATTTGATTGATCACATAGTAATTAATCTTTGATTTTCTTGAAATTTTGCAAGCATTAAAAATATAATAAAAATACACAATTCAACGGTTAGATTTTTCAAAATTCACACTCAATATAAAGATATATCATGAGTTTATAGAGTTTTTTTCAAAACAACATAAAAATATATGATGAGTTTATAGAGTTTCTCTCCAAACTAGTTTAGAGAGAAACTTTGTTCTTACTTACAAAGCTCAACTAATATTTTCATTTTTCACTAATATATATATATATATATATATATATATATATATATATATATATATATATATATATATATCTCAAGAACACTTGCTAAAAAGTGTGAACTATGTGAAAGTAAATAGAATTTTAGTGAAAAAAAGTGAAATAATGTAAGAGAATTTGATTTGTAATATTAGCATTGTAGGGATGAAGGGCCCAGACGAGGATATTGGGCTGTGGGCCGCGCCCGAGGACGTCAAATAGCCCGTGGACATGCAAGTACTAGCAAAGACAGATAGATTATTGGGCCGAGGAAGAGGTCAGATCTTAATGAATAGGTGACATTGTCCAAGGAGAGATCCCTCCTCGGCCAACAGGGTGGAGGCCTAAAGTTCGACCACCCATCAAGTACTGGGCAGCAGGCAACCGTGCTTGGGAGGATAAGCTTTAGCAAAAGATGAGTCAACAGAGATATGAGAAATATCTGGGAAGAAAACTGCTACCACCGCATTGAATACTCTGCATTTAACCCCTTGGTCGCATTAATGTGGAAGTGATACTTAAACAGTAATTTTCAGCCTTACAGCTACCCATAAAGACTTCAAGAAGGTGCTAATGGGACAAGTATCAAGGAGATTGGCAATCTGATCTACACATGAAAGGGTGAGATGAAAGAAGGGAAGGGAATATAAAAGGGAAGAACTCCCTTACAGAGGGGGTGATCAGAAAAATCAAAGAGAAAACCACTGTGTAACCAAGAACTTGAACACTTGTATAAGTCTAAGAGAAATATATAAGAACAGACCTTCCTTGGACTTGGCCAAGGAGCATTTTTTTTTTTTTCCAAACTATTTGTCTTGTTCATCCTAACCAGCCTATTGTGATCAATCTTCTAACTCATTGAACGTTCAATATCAGGCCCACTCTCTAACAAATTCATTGTTTTGGGCTCATTGGGTTATGGACTAAACCGCGCCCTTACAAGCATTATCACCCAAAATGACCAGAAATAATTACTTAAATAGAAAAATGGACAACCCAATAATCATTTATCCATCTATATATTACTAAAAGCTGAAGCATAGCATTTAATGTTGTTACGCTCACGTTGAGCCACATTAACAACTACGTCATCATTTTTTGTTTCCAACTTTTTTTATATAAAATAAAGGAAGTTATTAAGGTAGAGAAAGAATGATATTAAGGTAGAAAGTGTTCTTGATATAAAATAAAGGAAGATATTAAAGTTACTTCTCTCTCTCTCTCTCTCTCTCTCTCTCTCTCTCAATTTGTCTTTCATTTTTTGTTTGATTTTTTTTATTGCATCAATTCTTTAGGTTAATGAATTTTTGTGTCAATTAGAATTCTACTTTGAGTTGATGCAATTTAGTTTTATGTTTTAAGTTGTTATCTTTTATATTCTCTTTGATTACATATTATCCTACTGCATTATACATATAGTATATAATAATATAATGTTATTATATTACATAGAATGACTTGGATAATTTGATGTTTATTGTTATATTACATAGAATGACTTGGATAATTTGATGTTTATTGTTATATATTTTATTTTTACTCTTTTTTCTTCTCATCTTATTTTATTCAACATTTAAATACAATCACATCCTCCATACTATTAAATTATGTAGCACAAATCAAGAAAATGACTAGACACAAACCTACCTTCCTTTACCATACATTGGAGGAATCAAAATATTTGTGTGATAAAGGGTCATATAATTTATAATTTAGATAGCACTCTTTGAATGAGTCTAGGCCTATAAATTGAGCAATTTGTAGACTTAAAAGGCTATGAGAATGAACTTTTTGAATCAAGACTAAAAAAACATGCACTACTATATATCATTTAGATAAAAACTTTTATCATAGATACATTAATTTTTTTATGCCACAAATTTAAATCACGCAAACTTAATAATTTTATATTATGTGTTAGCATCATCTCTACTTCTTCTTCTTCTTCTAAAAAATATTATGTATCATCTTTAAAGGATGCCAACAATATTAATCTTAAGGGAAAAGTTACATAAAATATTGAGAAAAAAAATGTTTATATTATAATCTACTAAAAATTATTTTTAAATATTTAAACCTTTCTATTTTTCATATCATTGACATGTTTTACAACTACTATATGTGTTAACTTAAGTCTTAATATTCTTAAGTTGTTTCGGCAAAAAAAAATTAAAAATTAAAAAAAAAAAAAAAAAAAAAGTTGTCACAAAAGAGGAGTTCATGTAAAGTTTTTTGCAAAATGAAATATATGTTTTGTAAGGCCACCAAACTTGATAATTTGCAAATGATAGAACCACTCACAACAATATTTGCATAGTTATATAGTTCCAGCTAAAGCAATCAAGTATACTTTTAGTCTTCAAAAAACACATATCTACCAGTGGTTAAACGTTCATCTTGGTAATTTTAACTTTTCATATAATTTTACCTTTACATATTCATCTATTTTAATTTATATTTTTTTTCCAAAAAAACAAATCTTTAGTTTAGATATTTATAAGTAAACAATGAAATAATGGTTCATGAATAATCAAAAACAAATAAATATATATATATATATATATATATATATATATATATATATATTATCTATACATATTTATCTTGTGCGGTTGTAACTTTACATATAATTTTGCATTTATATATTCACCTACTTTAATTTAGATGTTTATAACTTAATAATGAAATCTATAAATAAGGTAATTAAAACAATCACATTTCTACAATTCAAAAAGTCACAATTTTTTTTTTTTCAAAAAAATGCCTTTTACATTTCCTTGGAATTATTTAAAAAAAAAAAATTTAATAAAAACTTTGACATACCACTAACCTAACCACTTCATAAATTACAAAAAATTTAAGGCTCATTATTACTTCTGTTAATATATTATGGATTTCTTAATTGATTGAGACCAAACTAGAGAAATGCCTTCCATATTTCCTTGAAAATTCAAAAAAAAAAAAAAAAAAAAAAAAAAAAAACCTTTGACATACCATTAGTGTAACTACATCTATACCTATTTAAGCCATCCGTGATATCTATTTTTTATTGATAACCATAAAATTTACAACTAGCAAGAGAACATACAAAGAAATAAAGAATAATGAAGGAAGAAAAAAAAAAAGAAATCAAACGTCAATTAATAACCGTTATTTGGAAAATAAAAAGGTGGTCAAGAGGAGTAAGAAATAAAATAGAGATGGCTATCTAATGGGCATTGAAAACTTTATAGTGCAATAAAATTAACCATTAGATTCACTCAATTAAATCAATAATCAACAATTAAATATAATAATACAAAATTCAAACATAAAACTAATCAAACTCTAACTAGAGAAATTATATTTCCTATCATAACTAAAAATGAGATGTTCTTCAATAATTTAGAAATTATATATATATATATGTGTGTGTGTGTGTGTGTGTGTGTGTGTGTATGTATGTATGCATATATATAATCATAATCTTCATACACCATGACTTAAAAAAATCTAATGAATAGTTCTTCCTCTTATTTAATGTCTATGTTATACAAATCATCAACCAATAAATATATGATAATGATAAAAAAAAACGTTGTAGACATGATTATGGAAAAATATGATAAAACTATTTATAAAAAATTTAAAAAAAAAAAAAAAAAAAAAAACTCTTTATAAAGTCTTGGGACTAAAATAGTTTTTTTTACCTAAAAAATTATCACACGCAATATGCGGGTCTGCAACTAGTGTTTAATAATTTTGGTCCTCTAAGCAATGCTATCGAAATTGTTTTACATTACAAAACATTGTTGCAACTATCTTGACAATATTTCTCAATCTTCATATATTAACCTTCTCCATTCTAATCAATTTAAGCACTTCTAGAACTTGTAAAAAGTTTTATGTAGATAAATATAAGAAAAGGTACAAAAGAAATATGCATTACACTAACTAAACAGTTCAATTATTTTACATTGTTTTAATTTATTTCTTATGTTATTTTTATCATTTTTTGTATATTTAAGGAGTATCATGGATTGAAGAGCAACATATAGCCAAATTGACCAACATAACCTAAGTGGACTGAAGTGAACCAAACTAGACTGAATGGACCTAAATGGGTAAGATGGACCGACATGAACCAAAGTGGACCAAAATGATTCTAATCATTTTAGACTCTAATTTGAATTATAATTGGATTTTTTCTCTATTTCAAATTTAAAATGATATATATGATTATCTTTTGAGCAACAACTACTAAAATGTTATTTTAGAGATAATAAATCATAACTTCAATTGAATTGTAAATTATGAAATTAGGGTTAAGAGAAAAGAGGAATAATATATATATATATATATATAGAGAGAGAGAGAGAGAGAGAGAGAGAGAGAGAGAGTTTATGTGTTTGTCATGCCCTTAACTTAGCATATATTTATAACAGGGTTTATAGTATGTTTACAAAAATATCCTTATTAATTTGCTAATATATATAAAAATAAATAAATAAATAAAACTAGAAGTAATGTAACACTCTCCCTCAAGTTTGAGTATAGAAATCAAATGAGTCTAGCTTGAAAGACAATTACTGAAAGGAGGCACGAGCTAAAGGTTTTATGAAAATATCATCCATCCAAACAAAGGGACTGACAATTTGACACCAAGTTTAGTTGTAAACTATGAGAGAGAGAGAGAGAGAGAGAGAGAGAGAGAGAGAGAGAGAGAGAGAGAGAGAGAGAGAGAGAGAGAGAGAGAGAGAGAGAGAGAGAGAGAGAGAATTCGGGATTTTATCAGTTAAGCTCCCACCTTAGCATATATTTATATTCAAGTCTATAGCATGATTACAAAAATACCTTTATTAATATTCTTAGATAAAGAAATGATTAGAAATAACTTTATGACTTCCATGTAAACAAAATGAATCACAAGAAAAAAGGTAAAATCAAAAAATTAATCTAGCAAAGGAAATTTTGTGAGAAACTACATACAAAATTATTTCTAAATATACTATAGTAAAAATGCCTGAATTGAAAGGAATATATATATATATATATATAAATGATAAATCCATTAACTAGTCATCAAGGGGAAAGTATTTTATAACCCGCACTCTCACCAGGTCAGCATACTGATTTGGTGGGACAAACTAATGGATGGATGACCTAAAAATTGAATTTTGTGAAACAAATACTTACCGTATTGGAGGGGTTGATCTCAGCGTCTCAACTCTCAATGCTTGACATCCTTGGATTTCTTGTAAGTAGAGAGCTTACTCTTAATATTTCTAGAAAACGTAGTGCGAGGAGTTTTTACTCATCATGATATCTCTATCTGAGCTGTGAGGCTTGTACTCTTACGGAATTATTGCCATTATTATAATGCCTTTATGAGAGCTGCTCTCCATATATTTATCAACAAAAATCAATGCCCAAATAATAGTCTCTCTCTGTTGTAGACATGAAGTTTAGTAGGTTAGATTGGTAGATAGTTCTTTTACTTCTAATAGAATCATGTTGTAAATTCAGCTTTACTATGTTTGCACTACCATTGTCATGCCTCAAGCTTAGGACATTAAAATCATGGGTAGGATTATTTACTAAGTCGCATCTCATTCAAATTAAAATTAGAACAATTTCAACTAATTAAATTATGCTGCTTGTTTATGGCATAATGAAATGTGCCTTAGCTTGATCTATAGTGTCCTTGATACTGTAGTGCAAATAATTTCATAGCAAGCTTCTGTTTGTGAGTTAATCTTTGAACTGTTAATCATCAACAATAAAAATAGCAGATACAACTAATCCCCATGTTCGAATGATTGTTAAGATGTCCAAATAATTCTTAGGATGGATCTTGTTTCTTTAATTTTTCTGAACTCAATAGATTGGATTTTCTGGGGTCATGACTCATGATCATGTTTATGTTGCTTTTAGCTTTTTATTTTGCTAGGGGTCACTTTTCCTAGAGAAGGTAGTGGTGCCTTTTTAATGTGGTATTTTCTCTTAAGTTCTCTTTTTGTTACTATAGATCTTAATTTTTTGCATGAGTGTAATATATATAAGTACATGTGCTTTTTGCATTTCAGGAGAGGATGAAGCAAGTAATGGTTAGAGGATTGGAGGTGATAATGTTAATGTTGAGTCAAAACATGTGTTGATGTTGATGATAGGACTTTTCCTGAAATTGGCACATCCATGTATTTATTCCTCAACCTCAAGAAACCCAAGCTTTTGACCTGTGGAAAACTGCTCTGTTAGTCACGATCACCATTTTCCCTTTCATTTAAAATTTTAGATCGAAGAGTCAATGGGTTCAGTTCAGTCTGTCAAAATCAAATTTGACCATTCTCTTCTTGACTTCTTCCACTAGGTATTAACAAATATAACAATGGTTTTTCTTTTGGCTTTCGTACAAAAATTGTAATTATCGAAAGGAAAATACGTATGAGAACATATTTGAGCGCAAGTGCTGGCACTACCTTTTGAGTAAAAGTAAATCTTTGCCTACGCTTATGTATGTTTCAACTAAACTCTTGGGATTATACATAATACTGATACATTATCATTCTAGAGCTTTTATTTTTTATTTTTTTCTTTTTTTGGAGCATTCTTGAAATCTCATTAACACCAAAACCGCTTTGCTAAAAGACATGGGCTCCCAGCTTTTCAAATAATACTAAAAGGCCATCAAAAGTCAAAAACAGCCTACCAAATGGGCACTAAGATACATCCATCAACCTAACTCAGAAATTCAGCCGAAACGAGAAGGCGTTGCCTGCACACAATATCAAGCTCTCAAGTAAATAAGGGAAAATTGGAGAAATTGGTTGTAGTATAGATGGCAAAGTCCAAACGTTATGTATTACTGGAATGAGCTCCTCATACATTTTTTTGAATATTTCATATTATTTTGAAGTCGCATCTTGCAATGCCTAAACTCACATTATTATGAAGTCCACTCAAACAATAAAACCGAAAACTATCAAACTTATATCCTACTCTTTTGATCAAACTTCATATAGCAAGTGCTAAAAATTGCAGTGCCATCCAACAGAAGAAAACGTCTGATGCTATTTTTTAATTGAGCGATGCTACCAATGCCATGTGCTCTATAAGGTCCAATACTCGGTTACTGTAAGAAAAAAAAAAAAACAACAAATATGATCGGTCATACACAATTGCATGAAAATTGTTAGTAAAGGAGTTGCATTTGTCAATATCTTTGTGCATTGGTGGCTGAGGAAGAGAGAAGCTGTACCTGTATCCCCACTCATTGTCGTACCATGAAACAAGCTTCATGAACGAGTTATTGAGCCCAATCCCTGCCTTTGCATCGAATATACTTGACCTGAAATGAAACAAAATCCATTGAAACCAAATGGAGATTGCAAATCTCAACGTCTTTTCAACTATAGTCTGTAAAAGCAAGCAAGGATGAGATTGACAAAGGTGCAGATCCTGGAATCTTGTGAAGTGCAGTGCAATTGCTAGGCACAAAGGTCGAAATATCAAGGAATAGAAGATGGTGCATTCTCTAGTACTTTCTTAAAGAACACTATCACAGGAACCAGAAAGCCAATCCAGCACAAAATAAGACAATTTTATTTCCAATGATGAATTCAAACAAGTTCTATAAAACAAAGGAGGCCTCAAAGAGCTTGAAATTGCCATTTGCCAATAGTTTTCACCAACATATAGAAGTAAAAGACCACAAAACAATCAAAGCACAAGAGAGAGATACCTTGAGTCACCAACAAAATCATTGGAGACAACATCCTCATCTGTGTATCCAAGAATGCCTTTCAGTGGCCCCTCTGAGGCATACCTGTATTTGAAAATTCCAAGGTGAATTCAGTCAATCATCAAGTAAAAACATCACATCATGAAAGACCCCAAACAACTGCCAAAAGAAGAGAATACACAAGATCACATAAAAAAATTAAAATAAAATAAAATAAAACATACTTAATAGCTGCCTTAACATCTTCATAGGAAGCACTCTTCTCAAGTCGACAAGTTAAGTCTACGACAGAAACATTAGGTGTTGGGACACGGAAGGCCATTCCAGTAAGCTTTCCATTAAGCTGTGGAAGAACTTTCCCAACTGCCTGCAATACCAAAAACATTAAGTTACAATGACACTCACCACCAATATAAAGGGTTGTATCTAATGCAATTGTCCTAAATTATATTTCTTGGAGTAATCACCACACCTTTGCAGCACCAGTTGAACTAGGAATGATGTTTTGTGCAGCTCCACGGCCCCCTCTCCAATCCTTCATTGAAGGACCATCGACAGTTTTTTGAGTTGCTGAAAATAGAACACCATAAATTTGTTACAAAATATGCAACATGGTTTAACAGAGAGAGAGAGAGAGACAGAGGGAGACAGACCTGTAGTTGCATGCACTGTTGTCATTAGACCTTCAATGATACCGAATTCTTCATCAACCACCTGCAAAACAGGAGCACAAAAAATTAGATAAATATCAAGAGAACAGGTAGACATTTCAAATTCATCTCCTACCAGGTTACTATTAAACATAAAAAGCAAAAGAATTATAAAAAAGATGAATAGAACTTAATAAGCTTTAAGATGCGCAACCAGACCTTTGCTAAAGGAGCAAGACAATTGGTAGTGCAGCTTGCATTGGAAACAATATCCATGTTTGGCTTGTATGTCTTCTCATTTACTCCTACCACAAACATAGGTGCATCAGCTGATGGAGCTGATATTACAACTTTCTTGGCACCACCCTGCAGAGGCAAATCGAAAAAAGCTCAACTTAAAAATTGTAAATATGAAGAGTGAGTGATTCATAATAAAGGAAATATATGGAGAGAGAGAGCATAATTGATTATCACACCAACCTTCTTGTGTGTTGAAGCCTTCTCAATTGTTGTGAAAACCCCAGAGGATTCGACAACATAGTCTGCCCCAAAATCACCCCAAGGAATCTCTGCTGGGTCCCTGAGAGAATAAGTAGTCATGGAAGTTACTCCTTAGTAGATATAACTTTAGATGTTCCTGCAATTAATACTAAATGCAGACACAAAGATAAGGATGAGATGTTAAGGCCAATACCTTTTACTTACAACTTTAATCTGTTTCCCATTAATTTCCAAAGTGGAGTCATCCAGGACCCGGATGGTTCCCTTGAAAACTCCATGAGTAGAGTCATACTTAAACATGTATGCCTACAAAAGATGTACAGTAAGTTACTGCCAAACTATCATATCTAGAGAACTCAAACGACTAATTAGATCACTATCCTAATGTAAAAGAGAAGTTAATAGTCCAACTCTCCCACCTCGTGAGTAATAGAAAAGGGAAAAAAAGAAAACACAGGGATGCAACCAAATGTACACTCATAGAGTAAACCACATGTTTCAAAACACCATATAATGTGTAGGCACCATAGCGAGCCAAGAGCTATATGGGTCCCTAATATAAGGACAATAGCACTAGCAGTCTGAGATGCCATTGTTTCAATCAGATCCTCTACAACTAAAAGTGCAAAGACAGCTTTCCGAGGTCCCGCGTAAAGGAATAAGTACCCGGCTGCTTGTTGGAGGACCTCTTTATAGGGTTTCACACTTCCGCTCCAATTTATAGTAGCACCTCAAGAGAGTACAGGGCCTTATGTATTTATATTTTGTCTTGTAGATCAAGATCCCATTTCTCCCACTCCACTTGTTCTATTTAATTTCATTTCTAAATGGGTTTAGATCAAGAAGCAAATAAAATTATGTTACAAAATTGTTATATTTTATTAGATTAATTTTTGGATTTTAAAAGAATTTTTTTAATTTTTGTTTCTAGGCTATTTAGTTGATGTGGCATATGTAAATGACACGGTATGTTTTCATTGGACCAACTATCACATGTGACATTCTTAGGTAGCATTTAACAGCCATCTAGGCACAGGCATGGGCAGAATGGCTCCCAATCAAAACAAACCCTAATGTTAGAGGAGCAGATCAAATTTTTAGAAAGAGACTGAATGTACATACCATGTACTTAGCATCAATAAAAGGATCATTGACTGTTACAACGTCAATACCATCCCTGGAGATTGCAACTCGAAGTACCAACCTTCCAATTCGACCAAAACCTGTGTAAGATGAGGATCATGGATATATCATCATTTGTAGGCAGAATGAAATAACTTCTGAATGATATGAGGCAATAAGAATTTTACTATTTTTAGTAGGTAAGCAAAGAAGTCACCTAGCTCATGCAATTGACATTTTAAGTGGTACATCATTTCAGCCACAAAAGACAAAGAATGACACAAGCAACCACTGAGCCAAACTTAGTAGAACTGATAATCTAGAAACTTGAAGCCAAAATCAAGTTGACCAATACGACTAAATAATTTTTTTCTTTATAGGAGAAACCAAGTTATACATTGTCCAGATAACAGACTATGCAAACAATCCATACAAGGTCCTACATATATCAAACCAAAGTGCCACCTATAACGCAGGCCACCTAAATGACAAATGAATTCCCTAGTCCAATACTCATAAGTTACATTAAACAACTTGAACCAAATTTTAAGAGATCCTTCTAGAAAGGGTTGAAATCAGCAAGCACAAGGTAATGCATTTAATCTTAAAATCATCAAACCAAAGCATGAGAGAATTAATCACCATGATCCCACTAAAATTCAAACAAAAGCATCACAAAGTCTCTAATTACATTATTTTTATGGCCACAAAGAACAGAAGCTCCCACCCAACCCTAAAATGCAACCCACTAAATACCCCTTTTGTTGGCAGGGCAGCACTCCGACCTACATCAGAAGCAACGCCCAAAGAAAATCCTTTGAGTGCTTACCATATTCAGAGGACATAACAGCGGATTGGACCCTATCCAAGTAATTTACCACATTGGGCATAACAAACAGAGTTTATATTCCATAACCAAGATAGATGGGACAGCTGTTATCATGTACTGAACTCTTTAAACTACTTAATAATAGACCCATAAGCAAACAATGAAAAAACCACAGAATTTTAGTAAAACTGTGAAATATCGCAACACTTAAACAATGTGCAAACCCATAAACCACTTTATAAGTAGTTTCCTCTTTGGCATCCCAAGCCTTACTTTTCACCCGCTATTAACTAACATCAATAGTAGAAACCATAAAAGCAAAAACAATACACATAAATCACAATAATCTACAGCTATAAATCCTCACATTAACATCCAATCTTCGAGTCAACTATAAATATTCATTTAATTAATGCATAACCCTACAACTACAAACAAAAAAACAAACAAAAACGGTTTTAAATATGCTTTAACATACATTATCAACCTGCAAACCACTGTATTTCTAAAAACCAAAACAGAACACAACAACAGTACTCATAGGAAAACATACCGTTGATTCCAATCCTTGTCTTCCCACCAGTCCTTGATCCTAAACAAATAAACATAAAAGTGAGCACCACCAACAAGCACAAAATCACTAATACATCACAGAGAAATTTAAAATACAAATAATTTGTGTAATTTGCATTCATACTTGGAACTGTAGGAGGTACTTCAGTAGCAGTAGCCTTAACGGGCTGGACGCTCCTCACACTACATGTCCTGACAATTGATTCAATAATTCAAGTTTCAATCACTTGAAGAGAACACGAAATTCATAATATATACATACAAATACTGCACATACACAAACAGAGATACATACGTACATAATGTATAAAAATTAGAACTGAAGGATTACTCAACTGTAAGGAAGATGAGCCACTGGGAACAGAGGTACCGAAAAGGCTAGATTGGTGCTTCAACGAGTTGAGGTTGCGACTGAAACTGATGCTTGAAACCTGAGAATTTTGAGAAGATTAGCAGAAAATTCATTAACTAATAACAATTATATTATTTCAATGTGTGTGTGATTCTTTGTGTAAATGCAGAGTAAAGAAATCAAGCTCCAATCGATATAGACATACATGATCTTATAAATAAATAAAAAAATCAAATTCAAGCTAACTTGGACAAAATTGCAGTGATTTTAATATTTTTTTTATAGTAATAAAGTTTATTTTTAATAATGATTTCCTTCATTTTGCAACATTTTCTCACCAACCAAACGCCTCAGCAAAACAAATTTTTTTTTAAAAATAAAACTAGTTAAAAGAAAAGAAATGAAATCAAGCTCTGAAATATATATATATATATATATGATCAAAAAATCTAATCAAACTCATTAGAAACTCAGCCAAATTGAACTGGTTTTTACTTTCCTTGTGGTGCTTGAGTGATGAAGTTGCTAATAAGTAATAACCAAAAAAAAAAAAAAGATTTCGTTCATTTCGGAAAATTTTCTCGGCAACCAAACGCCTTAACAAAATTACATTTCCGTTTAGAAAAACAACAAAACAGAACAAAAAAAAAAAAAATCAACAAAATCCAAAAACAGCAAAAGCCGAATCAAAAAAAAAAAAAAAAAACTCATCAAAGTTTATAGAAATGGATTCAGTGAGGTAATAACGAATAACAACCTTGGAAAACCGATCGGACGGTGAAGAAGAGGCCTCGATGAAAGAAGCTGTAGCTGTAGCTGTAGCCGCAGATCTGAGCATAGTAGAAGCCGCCATTTTTCAACACACAAATTGCAAAGCTTTCTCTCTCACAGAGTCTCACACTCACAAAATAATATCTCTGTGAGAGAAAACCCTAAAAACGAAGCGAAGAGAGATTCAGCAAAAAAGAGAAGCAAAGAGAGAGAAGGCTTTTTATGAAGCGTGCGGCTGAGGACACTATAGTCTATATATATATATATAAACAGAAAAACTTCAATGTGTTGTGATTAGTTTTTTTGATATTTTTAATTTTTATATTTAAAAATGTGAAAAATCGAGCGGAGGTTCTTAGGCAAATTGAGAAATGGAACTGATTTTTTTTTTTTTTTGTCTGTCTGACTTGCTTTGTATTTTGTCTGTGATTCGCTCTTTTTTTCTTTCTCTCTCTTTCTTTCTGTACTGCTTGCTTACTGTGTTTTAAAAAAAAAAAAGCGCAGGTTGGTGGTGTATTCGAGGCCTTATCGTCTGGATTTATGTGTAAACCTGTAAGAATGGTGCACCGTTGGTCTATGTCTGTCTAGGAATGGACGGTTGTGATATGTTTCTTTTCCAGACGTTACTACTTACTATGGTGGCCTGCGAGGGTTCTGTTTTTGGAAAGAAAACAGAGTTTTTTTTTAAGAAATAATTACAATAAACCTACGTATGGTATGGTCTGTTTTCACTTTACCTACCTGTGATTTAATCATTTACACTTTGCCCACCTAAGATTACTTCCATTAGCCTTCCGTAACCCACCTCTCTGTTTGCTGTTAAAAAAACACATTTTTAGGCAAAAACAAATATAACAAGAATCAAAAAGTTAGGGTTTTTCATTGCTCATGAACTTCAATGAGAACAAAGTGAAGGAACAACACATCAATCAAATGGCTCAATGAAATTATTTTTAATCTATAATAATATCAACAATTTAACAATAACTCAAAATTTTGAACCAAATTTACAAGAAAACCAATATCTCAAAACAACCAGTAACGTTATCAACAAAGAGAGAGTGAGATAGAGATAAGCCAACAACTAAAGTGTGAGGTATAGAAAAATCCAGCTGTGGGTTTGGATCATGGTAGATCAGCCATGGGTTTGGTGTCGTGGTGGTCGTTTGGGTGTTGGCTAGGTTTCAATTCCAATATTGAATCAGTGATTGGGTTTCAGAGGTGGGTTGAATTAGCGTGTGTTGCTGAATCGGCGTCGTGAATTGTTGAATAGGTGTGGGTTGCTAAATCGGTGGTGGGTTTTTGAATCGATTTCGGTGGCTAGAGCTTGTTTGAATTGATGAGAGTGGCGGAGACAGAGAGATCAGATTGGTGGTTGCATTTTGCGTGGGTTTTAGTTGTTGAGTTTTGCATTTTGAATCTTTGTGGGTTTCAGTTATTGCAATTTGAATCAATGGCTGGAGCTTGTTTGAATTAATGTGGAGAGTGGTAAAACCGTGGAGATCATATTGGTGGTGGGTTTTCTTCCTAGGTTCTCGGATTTCGGACACACATTTGCCCCATGTTCTCATTCGGACCCCAATTTGCACCATCGGCATCGGCAACCTCAACTCCTCTGGTGATGACGCAATGAACCAAAACATCATCGAAGAAACCAACCGCATCCTCGTTGAGATCCAGTCTGACTTCGACCCATTTGACCTGGTCAACGAACCTAAATCCTTCTTCAGCGTAAACAACACCTTCGCTCTCATACCTAAGATCTCTACCTGGGACCAAGACCACAAAACCTGGTTAGATCAAAATCCTGAGTTCCCTAACCATATTAATGGTAAGCCTCATATCTTGCTCGTTACTGGGTCACCTCCTAAACCTTGTGATAACCCAATTGGTGACCATTACTTGTTGAAAGCTATTAAGAATAAGATTGACTATTTTTTGAAAGAGCGTCGGTTAGAATGACACCAACATCAACAAGATCTCTATCTCTGTCTCTAGAAGAAGAAGAAGAAGAAGTAATGGTTCTATCAAGGAGGCGCTTGAAATTGTACTCTTCTTCTTCTACAACTCCATAACCCAAGCTCTTTCAAAAAATTCAAACCCTAACTTTTTGATTCGTGTTATGTCATGTTTTGGTGGTAAAAGTTGTTTTTTAACGGAAAAGTCAATAGGTGGGTAACAGAGCTCTAAAGGAAGTAACCTTAGGTGGACAAAGTGTAAATGATTGAACAATGGGTAGGCAAAGTGAAAATGGACCATACCACAAGTGGGTTTACTGAAATTATTCATTTTTAAAAAATAATAACCTGTTATAACATTTTGGATGTTTTGTCTTAATAGAAAAATATGGAAATTTTAAATATATAAAAAAAAAAAAAAAAAAAAAAGGTTCTACAGGTTGTTATTGGTAGGGTAATAAAGTAATTTCAACGGTAAGTTCAAATTAGAATCAATAAGTCGATATTAACTAATCACCTATGATTTGTTACAAAAAAGTTATAGATGTAGCACTTCTCTAAAAATTTAGGTCCAGTATTTTGTGCTCTAGTGTTCTAAACCGATACCATAGAGGTGTGGACAAAAAAAATATGTTATATGTCTTTTTTGTATCATGTCTAATGCATTAGAACACTTAGCATCTTGGAAGTTGGAACTAAGGTAAAATTCACCCAATAAACTATAAGTTTATATCAAAATTATGTCGTTTAATAGTCTCCCACGCCCACCTCCTCATTGCATCTAGGCATATCGTACCATACTCCTCAAGCATTCACTTCAAAAATTGTAATCTATTTTTGATGGTATATTTTTCATAAATATAAAATTAAAATTCAAAAATTAAAAGAAAATATTTATTTTAGTATTGTACTTTTTTTATTTGTTTCAATAATAATTTATTCAATCAAAAAATGAGTTAAACTTATTGCACACAAACAGTTTTACACACACTTCCAAGAGTTTTTGTATGTAATAAACACTACTCACAATAAATAATACTGTAACAAATTTGTAAACTATTTGTTATAAAATATTTTATTTATAAAAAAACTATAAAAGACTTTTTTATGATATTTCTTTTCTAAATAGATATAAAGAAAAAAATATCATTAAGGTGTTTTCTAACAACAAATTATATTTTTAAGATGTTTTCTATAAAAATAAATAAATAAATAATAAGAGCCAAACAACCTTAAACCGTCTCTTAATCTGAGCCAACAACTCAGGCTGATCTTCACCGTTTATCTACGTGAGTCTTAATAGAAAATGGACGGTCTAGATGCACGGTAGTATAAAAATACAATGGATTGGAAGTAGAGGAAAGGGGTTGGTATGAATTGCGTAGGTGAGTTTGTCGTGACTCAAGACGCCCTCCTCGAAGGCCACGTCGGACACAGTCTGGGCCTCCTTTGGGATTTTCCTATTTTTTAGATTTTAAGTCGGTCCTACTGGTCGGCTGGGTACAGTTTTGGCTTTGGGTACGGTTAACCCTGTTAAAGGTTAGGTTAGTGAGAATTTGAGCT
Organism: Quercus tomentella; assembly: GCA_028535165.1. Lineage (NCBI taxonomy): Eukaryota > Viridiplantae > Streptophyta > Magnoliopsida > Fagales > Fagaceae > Quercus > Quercus tomentella. Next base: position 78,756,315 of record JAPQVY010000156.1, on the reverse strand, counting down.
AACCGATGAGTTGAATTTTGAGCAAAACAACTTAGAAGCCATACCTGGTTTTATTATTAATTAGAATTAGGTTAACTTGCACAGTTTGGGATAATTTTAATTTTATCTCCTAACAAAAATGTTTCAAGATTTGCATCCATAATCCTAACTTTAAGTATTGTTTAGATTTAAGTCATTACATTAATCTGTCATGATAATGAGTTTGTTAAGTGCTAACTAATCTAAAAATGTCTTCTTCATTTTTTTCCTTCTTTTCATTCAAAACTTTGTCGCTTTTGAATCTTATTAAGTCGTGTTAGATATTATTTTGACTAAAATTACAATTTACAACATTAAAGTTCAGGATTTGATTTTGCCTCCTAAATTTTCAAATTTTGGATTTATAAAATTCTATCATTTTGAGTTAAGATGACATTTAAGGAACATCTCATCATGGCGCATGAATGAAAGAGCTTAAATCCAAATAATAAGTAACATTAGGATATGGATCTAAATTTTAAAACTTTAAAGGAAAAAATCAAAATCACCCCAAATTTTAAGGGTATAAATTGCAATTTAGTCTTGAAAATATATTCATGAATCATGAGGCAAATTATTTTTTTGGAAAGTTCTTTAAACCCATTACAATGACAATCATAAAATAATCATATTAATAGTAATTTTTAAGTGTTTTAAACTCCATCATAATAACCACTTGTGATTATGTGATGATAATCATATATTCATTTTAATAATGTATTTTCAAGTGTTTTAATTCATATATTTTCTTCATAAATATAAATAAAATATTAAGATTAAAACATTTGAAATGAACGGTTCTAACTGTAGAGGGTATCATATTCCAAGTGTATCATAGAAGAACCCACTATTTATTGGTCACATAATGGAGTGAAAATAATTAATGTAGTTGGACTGGAGGAAAACTATGTTCATGTATAGAATATTTTATCTCAAACAACCTAACTAAAGATGGTCGTGAGAATAAAAGAATCGGTTAATTTTTATGCTCCCTATTAAGTTACAGTCCAAATTACCTCTTAAATAAGTGTAGGCAAATAATATGAAATCCCTAATTTAAATAGAAGATATAGAATAGATAGATTCAATCATCTCAAAAAAAAAAGAAAGAGAGAGAGAGAGAGAGAGAGAGAGAGAGAGAGAGAGAAAAGTTTAGGATCAATAATATAAAATATCTTGGTCAATTGCTAGTAATTCAAAATACTTCAACTAATAAAATTGCTAAATTTTAATTATTTAATGACGATTATTGCAAATATGATATAATTTGATATTGTTTGTCAAAAAAATTCTGATGAGACTAGCTTGATATGCTAGGAAATCTAAACACTATTAGCTAGCTATATTTGAAAACAGCATTTATTATATACAAATGATGTTTATTTGTCCTTGATAAGAAAGTTCATTGTTTCTGTAGTGGCTAATAAAAGTATGTTAGTTTTTCATTATCACTACTAATTATGAAAGATTGGCATATTCATTGTTATGTAACATCTTATGAGGTCTTAGGGTTTCACTTTGAGAAACAAGGACACCAACCTTTTCATGCCAACTATGCAAAAGAAGAAACATTGAAAGCAAATGGCATTTAAATAAGAAAAAGAAAGTGTGGGGGAAAAAAAGTCAAAGAAGAACAATAACCTAAAAATATTATAATTTCTAGTTGAAGAAGAGAGTGGATCACCTCTTCGAAGCAACTAAAGGTCCAGTTTGTATTGAAACTCAAACTTACTCTAATGCCTCTAATTTTTAAACAATGATAGATTAACCAAATCATCTTTGGCTGCACCAAAACATTATAAACAATTTAAAACTATTGAAGCCATAAAAAATTGTGAGGTAGCTTTCAATAGATGACTTTAACAATGACTAAACAAGCTATAGTAGAAGTTGGGTACGGTTCAAATATTAACTTATTAAGTGTGCGTTTGTTTCTACTTCTAACTAAACAAGCTTTAGTAGAAGTTGGGTATGGTTCAAATATTAACTTATTAAGCGTGCGTTTGTTTCAGCTTCTAAAAGTTGAAACGCGCTTTTTGAAACCAAAAAAATAAAATGTGCGTTTGGTAAGGTTTTAAAAGTTGTTTTTTCTAAAAATCTACATTTTGAAATGTGAAGGAAGAGCACTTTAACAATGGACAGCCCTCAGATACTTTTACAAAAGCCAATGCACGTTTCATAAATATTACCGTTGGAGACAGTGTTCAATTATCAAATTGCCCAAATATTTTATTGAAAACCCAATTTTACCCTTTGATAAATCAAAGGATAACACCTCTCTGGAGCGCACCTCTCTGGAGCTCACCTCACGCCAGATTCCTCTCTCCCAAATATGTCTTATATATTTTTTTTTAACTCAATATTTACAACGGCTAACAACAAAATCATTTCAGATCTTTTCTCTCTCAAACATCTCTAAACTCAATCTCAATCAAAATACAAACTCAAATCACAATTTCAAAATTAATCAAACTAGGGGGAAAAAAAAAAGACAAAGCAAATCTGACCCATCTGAGCCGTGGTGGGTAGGAGGACAAGCTATGGTGGGGAAGAGGACAGGCATGTGTGAACATCCGCCGGCAATCTCTGTGTGTGTAACTATGAGAGAGAGAGAGAGAGAGAGAGAGAGAGAGAGAGAGAGAGAGAGAGAGAGAGAGAGAGAGAGAGAGAGAGAGAGAGAGAGCTTTTGGTACTCATATGTTCTAAAGTGGATAGTGGTAGAAAAGAAAAAGCAAAAGTAAAAGTGAAGATAGAGAGTTACGTGAGTGGAGGAGAAAAAAAGAGGAAAAATAAATAAATAAAAGAAACGTGTGGATGAAAAAACAATTAAAGAGATAGGGAAAAATAAAATAAAGAATAAGAAATTAAAATTGAGAAATACTACTGCAATATTTTCACAATATTTTTACAATAAATCTTAAATGATGGGTTGTTACTAGTTAATATTGGTGAGAAAAAAATTAATTTAAGTGGTGTGTTAAAATTAAAATCCCTTATATACTTACTCAAAAATTGATTTTTGAGTAAGTATATGAAGTAGTTGATTTAAGTATGAAACAAACTCCCTTATATATATATATATTTTTCTTTTTGATAATTTACCTCTCAAACTACCGCTTTTATAAGTGCTAGCCAAACATTTAGTTTTTTCAAAAAGCATCTTTTAACAATTTTTACCAAACACTCAGCTTTTACAAAAAACTCAGTTTCATACCGCACTTTTTAAAACCCCCACTTTTTCAAAAAGCACAATAACAAAAAGCTGAACCACACTCACCCTAAGTAATGATCATACTTTTAGAACTCAAAATATATAATTGTGTATAAAATTTATTTTCCTCTTGAATAACAATTGTAAACTATAAAGAATTAATAAAATAAATCAACAACGTATATCACAATTTAAAATTCTAGACTTAAATAAGATTATACTTAAAAAAAAAAAAAGGTTTTAGGCCACTTTTTTGATGCATTGAGAGATGCAACTAAAATTTCAAACTCACTCAATCATGAGTAAAAATAACTATGTATTTTACAAGAAATTTTTGCTGCATCCAATCAGGGACAATGATTGTAACACTATAATTTTAATTTTAATGTTACAATTGTAATTGTAGGGTCATGATTTGAGGCCCAAGAATGTATGGGTCTTGGTATGATGAGCCCAATACAATGAATTTGTAGAAAGTGGGTTAGAAACTTGGATCTTAGCAAATCAGACGATCGACCAACGGATTTAAGTGATAAAGAAAGAAAATAACATTGGTTTATTGAAAAGAGACGTCCTCGGATTTTATCCGAGGAGGTTGATTCTTAATATCTTGCTCTTCCTTTTTTCCCCCTTTTCTGTTCTCGCCTTCTTCTCTATTTTATACTATCTTCCCCCCCTTCCTCGCCGTCTACGTGTAGATTTAGATTTATAGTGCTGATACTTGTCCCATTAGCCCCTCTCCAAAGTCGTTGGGAGTGGTTGTAAAGGCTGAAAAACAGGGTTCAGTTAGTTGCAGAACACTTAATGCAATAACAGCAGCTTTCTCTTAGATATTTCCATGTCTTTCTTTGTCCTTTTCTTTCTTAATACTTATCCTCTTCTGTGGAGTGGTCCGGTGTGCCATTCTCAGATGGCTGACCGTCTCTTTTGTCCTCGACCTGGCCTATCCGAGGAGGAGTTCTTCCTTGGGCTGGGCCCCTGCCCCAACATATACATTGGTATGGGCTTCCCGGTTTATCACCCCCATAGTAATGTCATCTTATAATCGATTATATAATTTTTCTATTATATCTCTCTTTATTCTTTAATCTACCCCTATTAAAGTATATAAATATTTTACTATTTTGTATTTTCTATGTTTGAATCATTTCCCCATATAAATATTCATATTAAGTGTGTAATTTAAATCCAATATTGTATAATCAAGTGCAAACAATGTCTCTTCGACTTTGGGATGGAGCAACAAAGGCTTGTTGCCTGACTTGCTATCAATCTAAAGATTTGAAAATTTACCCAACAATTAGCTATTAGAGAAAAACCTGCAATTTTTTAGCAAATATATTGCAAATCTTCAAACCAAGACATCAATAATTTTTTGGTGTAGGCAGGGATTGAACCCTAAATTTCTTATTCAACTATTAGAGACTTTACTAACTAGTTGAGCTAATTGGAATCCATATATTTTATACCTAATAATATTCTTACAAGACTTTTTAAAGAGTTAACAAAATATAAGAATGACTATCAATAATATTTAAATTATATATATAGGAATGATACTTTGCATCTTAGTATATCTTACAATCTAGTATATATTAATAGGCAAAGCTTAGAGAAAGTTTAATTAGAATTCAATTTTGCACCATGTGTCTAAATTTATATAGGGACCACACTATAATTATCTACTTAAGTTTGTATCATGTGTTCACTTAAGTTTTTTAATCTTTGTGCCAAGTGAGTTAATGAGTGCAAAATGCTAAAAATCTAATATTAATGAACTATTCTCATAAAAAAAATATTAATGAGCTATAAAACAAAAAAAACAAAAAATCTCATATACTTAATAAAAATCATCATACGTTCTATCTTATTAAAAATTAGAAAAAAAAAATGATCATAAGTAGTATTAGATTTAGGTAAGAATTTAAATATGTGACTAATTACATTTACTTTTAAAAAAAAAATAATTTGACTAATTATTTATATTTTATAATAAAAATTGTGTTTAATTTTAAATTTATCTATAAGTATGCATTAATGCGTGTTACATGCTATTTTTTTTTAATAATTTGACTAATTATTTATATATTTATAATAAAAATTGTGTTTAATTTTAAATGCATCCATGCGTTTGCATGAATTACATACTAGTAATTTATAATCTCCAAAGCCATCCTATGACCTTTTTTTTCAAAAAAGATATATACTAGATTTTTTTTAATATAATTCGATAGTTACAAGAGTAAAGATTTAAACCATGGATGCTTTCATTAGCAATTAATTGAGTTAAAAGGCCCTTGGCTACTAGAAATTGAAACTACAACATCTACTACACATAACATATACACATGATAGGAGTTGAAATAATGGTGATAATTTTTTTACCATTAGTTTCAAACATAAAGATTCCTTCTTAGTGCAAATGGAATTGGATCTCAAATTTCTTATTGGACAATAAAAGAGTTTATAAATTCAGTGAGCTATGAGGCTATAACCCAGAAAATATGCTCTTAACTTGATTATATACATTTCAAAAGCTATCAAAAATTTACTCTCTTTATTTTTCTACCTCGATATAAAGATTACTTGATGGCATTGGAAATATAAAGGCCTAGAGACACAAAAATTTGACATTTGTTAATGTGACAAGTTGTTAATGGTAAGTAAAAAAGTGATGTTATTGATGGATCTAAATGAAAACCAATGAAAACTTACCAACTTAATAAAAAAAAAATATTGTCAAAATTTTTTGTTTGTGTAACATTACTCATTGGAAATTTGAAAAATCTCGTGACCCAAAGTGAATTGAGTTTTAGGAAATGTTATATTTACAATATTTTCACAATAAATTTTAAGTAACATGATATTGCTTATGAGAAAAAAGTATTAGAAATGTTATTTTCACAATTAATTAGAAGTGGCATGTTATTGCCAATTGTTATTAATAGACAAAAACGTAATTTCAGTTGTAGGTTTAAATTAAAACCAATAACAACTTATCACTTATAATTTGTTATTAAAATATTATAAATATATAACTTTTCATGAAATAATTCTAGTAACAAATTCAAATTAGAATTAATAAAACTTGCTGCTTTAAATTTTTTGGAAAAAATATGTGGACATACCAATCTTAATGAGTTTTTGGTCGATTGGTTCCAAGTGGGGACGGTCTGTTCTAAGAATAAGGTATAAATCACGCGTAGAAACAACAAAAGTCCCCCACCCAAACGTAAAGCCAACGCAAATAAGGTTAGGCTTTGGGGGGCGTCCTTTTCCATGTGGATTTTGATGGGACTTGTTGATGAGAAACGTGACATACATTGTTTGTGTTTTGGGGTAGCTGAGAAGCTGCACGTGGTGCTTAATGGGAAGGAGACCTAAAAAGGTAAAAATCTCTCCACACCTTTTAGTTTCGTGTGTGTATCATGCAAAAGCATGGCAGGTTTATGCAAAGGCATATGCTTTTTAACATGAGTTTGATGGCTGACTCTGGCCTTCCTCTCAATAATTGAGAAAATGACATCCACCTATATTTTCCAATACTTTTGGAAATGTTGAAATTAAAGGAGAAATAGAAGATAATAATGAGAATTGTAGAGAAGGAGAAACATAAAAGAGAAATAATAGAAAGAAATTATATGGTTTGACTTGACGATTTAGAAAGCATAATAAAGCATCTATCACATTTTTTATGTGAGTCATGCATGTTAACGGGTGTTTTTAGGTTAATTGTTAATTTATTAAAAAAAATTTAATATCACTTTTAGATGAAATATAAAAATATAAAAATAAATTATTTTATCGTTTTTTTCCATAAAACATTTCTAAAAATAGTTTATAAACCAACACTTTAGAGTTTCTGCTAACTTTTCCCTTTTTATTAAAAAAAATATTTATATATATGCATTGTGTTGTACAATGAACCTCCTAATATGGTATAAAATCGATATAAACTTTATATCTCTTTAATAGGAAACAAAAGTTTTGGTACCAAACTTTGGGAAATTATTGTATACTCTTGGAGTACCATAAATGCGTATTCCCTTTCTAACATGAATGGTGGGTCTCACTAATTAAATTCATGGTGGGACCCACCATTTATGTGAAGGGGGGAGTACGCATTTATGATACTTTGGGAGTATCTAATAATTTTTCCCAAACTTTTCACTTCTTTTATTTTGAGTTGTTACACAGGCACAATAAAGTGTCATAACATTTTTATAACAATTAAGATGGGGTTTGGTTTACCTCCAGTACTTTTTTTTAACTGGAATCTCCTTTTATTTTAATGAGAAACTGTCACATCACCCACTAACTAAACAAAAGATGAAGATTAAAACTCACTACCACTTGCTATTGTGTATTTAAAACAAAAGGACACCTCCAGTTAAAAAAGTACTAGAGGTGAGCCAAACCCATTAAGGTGTCAGCCCATCATAGGTCAAAATATAACTAAATAAAATATTATGTCAAGATTCTAGATCTACTACAATTAAAAATAAAGGTATTGTGAAAATTTTGTTAGGTTCCTAGATTTTCTCTTCTTTTATAGTTAACATGGTCGATTGTGATTAGTGAATAATAAAATTGTATTAATAATTAGATTGTGTGACAATAATATTACTCAAATCACAAATTTTCATATATCAACAAGTTGTATCTCTAATATTGTTATTTTAGAAATACAAAATTAGCATTGATTTATTATAAAATAGGTTTTTTTTAAAAGAATAATTATACTTTAATAAAATAAACTCATTCAATGACCAACAACAACAATAGTCTTAAGGGCTTTGGTTTTATCTATCCATATATGCACAGTACAGCAGCACAAGAAATAGATTAGATGTCACCACAGGTGCTTAATTAAATTCTATATGGCAACTCCAGTTTGACTATTGCAGAGAGGACATGAAACATTATTCTTTGCTCGTAATGAGATTTGAGAAAGGTTGCAGGTTAATTAGTAACTTCGTACGTACTATGAACTTTAGCTCAATTAATAAATAAAGTGAAATATCAAAAAATAAAAGAAAAGAAAATTCATGTAGAAATGTGTTGAGGTACCATTTTTCTCCCATGCCACGTGTCCTCATTTTATTTGCCCACTCATTAAAAATACCCACACAAACCCCACAAATTATTTTGGGTTTTCAAATATGCAAATATTTGAAAATATTTCCCAAATTATTACCAAAATTGGGCCCACACAAATACTTACCATATTATTACTAAAATTTGGCCCACACAAATATTTCTCATCTTTTTTTTTTTTTTTTTTGAGAAACTTCTCTCAATTTTGTTGAGAGGTAAATAGACTTAACACACACACACACACACAGGGAGTGGGGGGCCGAGTTTAATATCACACAACTCACTCCACACAAAAGCCGGTAACTCTTGTGGGGAGTGTGCAGGCTTTAAACCCTTGTGGACACACACACACAGGCGATGTGGGACAAACCCACTTGAGCTTTTTTTGAGAAACTTCTCTCAATTTTGTTGAGAGGTAAATAGACTTAACACACACACACACACCAAATATTTCTCATCTTATTACCAAAATTGAACTACAAAATTATACCATCTCTATGAAAGCCCATACCCATTTATCTTGTCAGCAAAACCCAAAAGGCCCAACCAATTTATTACAAAGCTCGTTGCTACGCAACACCCATTATAAAGCCTGTTGTTACACGAAACCTAGGGGTGTTCACCAAACTACAAAAACCACACCAAAACCGTCCGCAAAATGACATAATCGCACCACACCGCAAGTAATAGTGCACCGCACCGCACCGCAAGTAATAGTGCATCGCACCGCATGATGCAGTGTGGTTTGCGGTTTTATAATATGAAAATTGCATCGCACTGCACCCTTTATTTTTTTATATATATATAAAAAATAAAGACAAAAGATCAATACATTAATAATTTAATACCCTAGTCCCTAGTCGTATCTCATTGTTATGTAACTTCTATTAGTAAAAAAATAAATAAATAAATAAAAATCTTATCACTCTCTCAACCCTTAGAAGTCAGACCCTAGCCGCCACACTTCCACCTAGACTACTCACTGCCGTTGCACCAGTTGCTTCTACTATTGAGGTATTCATGTGTTCAATTCAAGTTTTTCTTTGTTAAAGTTAATCTATTAGCCTATTATACTATTCACTCAGGACAAGTTGATAAAGTTAATCTATTGTTAAAGTTTTTCTTTGTTCAATTCATTGCCATTGCACCAGTTGTTAATTATATTATTTTTTTTGTTGATTGTTATGTTGCCATTGGTATACTGGCACTTGGAATTTCCTATGTTAGATATTTAAGTTAGATATTATTTGTTTATTGATGGGTCCTATGTCAGATATTTAAGTTTAATTTTTGTGGGTTTTCTTTGTTTTTGTTTGATATTGAATCTGGGTATATAAATATATATAAACTTTGTTTTTTTCTTAGAAGGAAGGAGAGGAAAAGGCAGATTGGGAAGCTAGCAATGATAGAATGTGATATTCTATTTCAATTTACACCGCACCGCACCGCACATGTGATTGCAAAAATGAGGTGCGGTGCGGTTATGGTTTTGGCTAAACTATACACCGTACCGCACCACACATGTGACCACAAAAATGAGGTGCAATGCAGTTATAGTTTTAGCTAAACCGCACCGCAAAGTGCGGTGCTAAAAATTGCCTAAAACGCACCGCGAACACCCTATCGGCACCTATTACAAAGCCTAGGAGAAATACCTGGCAATATTTGTAAAAGCCCAAGTCCGCCCCGGGCAATATTTTACAAAATCCCAAAATATTATTAAAAGCCCAAATACTACTTTTGGCAATATCTTATCAAAAACCTAAATATTATTTTGGCAACATTTTACAAAAGCCCATTACTACTTTGACAACATTTTATCAAAAACCAAACACTATGGGCAAACAATTATTCCATGAAAGCCCAAATATTATTTGACAAATATATTTGAAAGCTCAATAGTTAAACTACTATAGCTTGTTTAGACCCCAAATTTTAAAATTACGGCTTGATTGCTTTTAATCTACTAAACTAAGTGCGGAATAAGAGAGACAAAGTGCAATTAACCAGGACTACTACCTGGTGCATGGCATACATAATTAACAATTAAATGTAAAGTATAAGGAGTAAGAGAAGAGAGATGCAAACACAAGATAACATGGCAATGTGTTATCGGTGGGGAAAATTGAAGAACTCGGCAGAAAAACCTCTCCATGGCCCTCCAAGCCGAATCAATCCACTAATGAATAAATTGGAGTATAAGGATTACAATATAGATCCTCAAAGCATAGACTACCCTCTGTACTTACTCTCCATGTCACAACTACCAACGGGCTTCATTGAGCCTTGCCTTCATTAGCTTTCTAGATCCTGCAATTAGCTTCAATTGCATCCACCTGAGAATGGCTTCATCTAATGCTTCCCATGAACACCAAGACAGCACACAACACTCAAAAATGGATGAGATATGTGTTTGGGCTAAGAACCTCTCATAGGATGTGTAATTAGAGAGGTACAAGTAGAGGAAAACTAAGAGAAATGTGTAAAGGATTGTGGGTGTGTAATCTCTAACTCTTAAATAGATTTCTAAGATTTTCTCTTTAAAATTCTCCTTACAATTTCGTGGATAATGTGAGCTTATATAGTGTGAGTAAAAAAAAATGAGGAAAAACACACAAACATGCTGGTAGTGCATCTCGCACTAACCCATTACATTGAATCCCATAAACATATAGGGAAATGATTGATGAAATACAATCAAATTTGACACGGAATTAAAGTCAACAATAACAAAATTGAAAATCACAACTTTACAATATAATATTATATTATGCTCAAAGCCCAAAGTTAATAATCTTTGGCAACAACATATTTTGACATACTAAATTCCCTAGCAAATATGCTAACTCATGGGAAACATAAATTATTTATGACATATTACTTATCTCATAAAGCTATTTATTCTACAAAATTTATGGGAATTATACTTATTTTACCCATAAGAAATTACAATTACATTACATCAATAAAAGCCCAAGTGCATTACAAACCCATGACAAAACTACTTATTTTGTAGGGACATGCAAGCCCAAGAGCTTAATGACAAGGCTTAACCAAAATAGTCCAGCCCATGTGCCAAATCTCAGCAATTGAAACTCATGTGAGTGACTAAATGGTTAGGTCAGTTACAATTCAATTTCAGCACAACTAGACTGACAATTGGGACCCACTACAATCACTTTCAGCTTGTCAAATTAGGTTAGAGGGGGACACTTGTTAAGTTGAGATTCAACCCTTCCTTAGCAAGTTGATTTCTAATTATTTTGACAAGACATAAAGGCTGGGCTGATGTGTGAAGGCTGAAGTCAGCCTTTCTCTCTCTCTCTTCTCCAACAAATTCGGTCAAGAAGCTCAGGGAAGCCATAACTAGACCTTAGAAGCTTCTAGAATTTCTACTAAATGGCTCATTACCTTACTGAAAATATGTATTATTTGGTTTATGAAACAAACACATGAATCCTAATGGGAAAACCTAGGGAAATGTGGTTTAAAGGGCACCAAAGAGATCTCTAGTAGAGTTTCTAGCAAGGAGCACCAAGATTGACACCTGGCTTGGGATGACACAATCTACCCTAGGAACTCTGATACTTGTAAGAGATAACCAATATCACTAGCCCTAATACATGCTTTAATCTTATCGGCTGAGGACAATCTAGCATTTAATGCTAAGTCAAAACCTCTAGATGATATTACTTAAAACAACAAATACTTCTTAAAGCTGAACATACCATTCTTGGTCAAATCCTAGGATGAATCTTCTGAAGATTTATTGCTAATTATGACAGATTTTAGTTTAGATTCTTTGTTAAATACCCCCTTAAACTCAGCTATAAATAAAGGCCTTCATCAACACACCAAGACACATCACAAGAGAATGACTAATCTCTCATAACTTCTCCACTTACTCTCTTGCTCTAATTATCTTTTTAGCTCTTTAATGAAGTTTTGAGGTTTTGAGTTCTTAGTTCTCAAGTTAGTAATTGAGCTCTTCAATTCTTAGCTCAAAAATACCCCTCACACTACTACTCATAAATACTTATCCATCCTCTAGTAGAAAATCCTAGCAACATAGCTAAATAGTCTCTCACTACTCATTCATACTACCAAAATGACTTCTACTACTTACTACACATACAACTATTATGAGCATACCTTTGGCATAAAAGTGATCTTGCTGCACTTGTAGGAATCTCTTTCTCCCTTCATCTCATACTAAGCTTTCTCCATCATTTGTCATAATGGATTTCATAGTATTTTTCTATTGTTTTACAATTGAAGGCTATAATGTATTTGTGACTATAAAATTTTCCCCTCATGTTATTATATGGAAGACTCTCTCTCAATGGGCCCCTCCAATAATAATTTAGGAGATGTAGACACTCTGCTCAATTTATGAAATCACTAACAGCTGGAGGTTTATACAGTTATGCTTTATTTTGCTGCTGGAATATTTTATTGCTGGAAGCACGGCCCAAGGGCTAACGATGAAACTTTTGAGAGATTCCATTTTTTATACTTTTCGCCTAGGTTAGTCCTAGCAAGGATTATGGAAAGGCCCAAAACATTTCCTACAACAAACAAATCAGCACAAATCAAAATGCCCACAGCAACAAAAAAACATCTTAGCAGTAAAATATTCCAACAATAAAATTTTCTAGGAGTAAAATAAAATAAAACTGAATAAACTTTCAGCCATTAGTGATTTCATCAATTAAGCAGAGTTTCGACATCTCCAAAGTCATTATCTGAGGGTCCCATTGAGAGAGAGTTCTCCATTATAATAACATGAGGGAAAAATTCTATAGTCACAAATACATTAGAGCTTTCAATTGTAAAGCAATAGCCAAATACTATAGGATCCATTATAACAAATGAGAGAGAGAGAGAGAGAGAGAGAGAGAGAGAGAGAGAGAGAGAGAGATTTCAATTAGTGTAGAAAGATCACTTTTATGCTAGGGCAGGCTCATAATAATTGCATATGTAGTGAGTAGTGGGGTTATTTTGGTAGTATGAATGAGAAGTGAGAGAGTATTTAGCTATGCTGCTGGGATTTTCTGTTGGAAGATAGATAAGTATTTATGAGTAGTAGTGTGAGGGGTATTTATGAGCTAAGGGCTGAAGGGCTTAATTACTAACTTTAGAACTAAGAACTCATAAGCTCAGAACCTTATTAAAGAGTTGAGAAGATAATTAGAGCAAAAGAGTAAGTAGAGAAGTTATGAGAGATTAGTCACGCTCTTTTGGTGTGTTGATGAGGGACTCTATTTATAGCTGAGTTTAAGGGAGTATTTAGCAAAGAATATCAACTAAAATCTTCAAAAAATCCGTCCTAAGATTTGGCCAAGAATAGTATGTCTAACATTAAGAAGTATTTGCTATTTTAGATAATATTAGCTAAAGGTTCTGACTTAGCATTAAATGCTGGATTGTCCTTAACTAATGTGACTAGAGCATGTATTATGGCTAGTGATCTTGGTCATCTATTGCTAGTATCAGAGTTCCTAGGGCAGATTGTGTCATCCCAAGCCAGGTGTCAATCTTGGAGCCCCTTGTTGGAAATTCTGCAAGAGATCTCCTTGGTGCCATCCAAATCACATTTCCCTAAGTTTCCCTATTAGGGTTCTTGTGCTTGGTTCATGAACCAAATAATACATATTTTTAGGAAGGCAATGAGCTGTTTAGTGGTAGTTCTAGAAGCTTCTAATGTCTAGTTATAGCTTCCTTTAGCCTCTTGATCGAATTTGTTGGAGAAGAGAGAGATGGTGGCTGACTTCAGCCTTCATGCATTAGCATAACCTTTATGTCTTGTCAAAATGATTAGAAATCAGCTTGCCAAGGAAGGGTTTGATCTCAGCTTGACAAGTGTTCCCCTCTGATCTGAGTTGACAAGTTGAAAGTGATTGTAGTGGGTCTTAGCTGTTAGTCTAGTTAGGCTAAAACTGAATTGTAACTGGCCTAACCATTTTAGTCACCCACATGAGTTTCAGTTGCTGAGATTTTGCACACGGGCTAGATTATTTTGGTTGGGCCTTGTTATTGAGCTCTTGGGCTTGCATGTCCTTACAAAATAAGTAGTCTTGCCATGGGTTTGTAATATACATGGGCTTTAATTGATGTAATGCGATTGCAATTTCTTATGGGTAAAATAAGTATAGTTTCCATAAATTTTGTAGAATAAATATGTTGTAAGTAATTTATGTTTCCCATGAGTTTGCATATTTACTAGGGAATTTAATATGTCAAAATATGTGGTGCCAAAGATTATTAACTTTGGGCTTTGAGCATAATATAATATTTTTGCCAAATAATATTTGGGCTTTGATAGAATAATTGTTTGCCCAAAAATTAATAGTTTTGGGTTTTTGATGAAATGTTGCCAAGGTAGTATTGTGTTTTTTTGTAAAATGTTGCCAAAATAATATTTGGGGCTTTTAATAATATTTTGGGATTTTATAAAATATTGCCATGTGCAGACATATGCTTCGATAAATATTGCCAGGTGTTTCTTTTGGGCTTTGTAAGGTGTCGTGTACCAACAGGTTTTGTAAAGGGTGTTGTGTAGCAACAGGCTTTGTAAAGCATGCCGTGTTACAATGAGGCTTTGTAATGGGTGCCGTGTAGCAACGAGCTTTGTAAAGGGTGCTGTGTAGCAACAGGCTTTGTAATGGGTGTCGTGTAGTAACAAATTTTGTAAAGGTGCCATATAGCAACGAGTTTTGTAATGAGTGTCATGTCGTTGTAATAAATTTGTTGGGCTTTTTGGGTTTTGCCCATAAGATAAATGAGTATGGTCTTTCATAGAGATGGTATAATTTTGTGGCCCAATCTTGGTAATGATATGAGAAATATTTGTGTGGGCCTAATTTTGGTAATAATATAGGAAGTATTTGTTTGGGCCCAATTTTGGTAATAGTATGGGAAATATTTGTGAGAGTCCAAAATAATTTTTGGAGCTTATATGAGTATTTTTTGGTGAGTGGGCAAATGAAATTGAGACATGTGGCATGTGAGAAAAATTGTACCTCAACAGCCCCACCCAATTACCACACATTTGTGAGAATATCTAATATAAAATTCCAATAATAACATTAATTTAGAGTAAAAAATTCCCAATTTACTTTTCCATTCATCAATTTCACTTAATAATAATGTATTCGAAATCACCCTCCCCTCCCTCTTCTCATTTCATTCCCCTCCTATTCCACCATATTCTTTGTTTGCCATGGATTTTACGTGCATCATTTAGTTTAATTATTTGAGCAGAAAATGATCTTTGTCTATTAGACCACGATATCCTATAAACAACACAGAGATACAACGATTCATAGTTTTTATTATTATTATTATTATTTTTTCTCATATAGGTGATTTTTTTTTTTTTTTTGATACATTGATAGTTAGAGGGTGGGGCAATTTAAATCTACGTGTCTCAGAAATATTAAGAGTTTCCAACTAGTACAGTTATAACTTATAAGGCTCTTGGCCATATAGGTAGATTTGGTGAGATGAAAGGTCTACATAGTACATCCATGCATTTCATAAATTTTAATTCATAATAATGAAAGATTTATGCATTTCATAATTTTTTTTTGGGTGAGAATGAAGCTACAATTTCCATTAAAAAGGAGGCCTATCAGCTTGAATTCAATTATAGCATTGAGGTTTGGTGGAAAATCTTCCATTCACACTGAAAAACTTCTGATATTTTTAGCATATCTAACCTAATAAACCTGAAGGATTCTACAACCCAATATATATATATATAGTCCCACTCATATGCAACCCAATCACGCCTCGAAATCATACAATCTCCTTGACATGTTTTAGTAATTCATATAAAATTGCAAAAAATATTACAATGAAAATCAAATATTTAAAAAAGTGTAGAAATTCAACTTGTTATATTTGTGCAATCCAAGATAAACATGTTATGCTGAAAATGCCATTTACAATTTAAAGTGATTGACCTTTTATTTAGTACCCAAAGGTAATTAATCTTTGTTCCACTACCTTCTCGGCCTAATTGTGTTAATATATATATATATATATATATATATATATATATATATATATATATATATATATATATATAATTCTTTAAGTCCAAAATTTTGAAAGAAAAGTGAAAGAAATAATTTTTATTTTTTTTAAGATTTAGGAAAAAAATTGATTACAGTCTAGTTGTACCAATCACTCTTCTACCGGTATTGAAATTCGAAGTGGGGCAATAAAAATGGATTCGAATCTATTACAATAATTATTACACCATGCAATAGTAAAATAATAACTTTTTTTTTTTTTGAAAAATAGTAAAATAATAACTGAGATTGAAGGATAAAAAGTCACTTTTAATCTTAGCCCGTTAATTAGAAAAATTTTTAACTTTTTTTTTTCACCTTTCTATGTCTTACATTTAAAAAATCCAAAATAATTGCATAGGATCTAAATCCAATAAAAATGATATATATATATATATATATATATATATATGTTAATAATTATAATAAAGAGGAGAAATTTGAATCTTAAATGTTTTGAAATGATCAGAAAGTATCAACTAGTTGAAATACAAGACTTTTAATATAGTTTAAATCTCTTTGCCAGCATGAATATGTTCAAATAAGATTTGACATTGGATAGTGAGTAAAACAAATTCAATGATTCTCACAAAAAAATAAATTATCAAATAAATTTCCATTATTGAGATACATTAAATTATGAGCATAATGATGTGTGTGTACACACACGAATGTGTAATATAAAATTAGAGACAACGTAATAGATCTAAAGAATCCATTTGACTTTAAGGAATACAAATTGTAAAATTAACAAAAGTTAAAATTTCCCCTCAAAAAAAAAAAAAAACAAAAGTTAAAATTGCTCATATAGGTGCCACAGAGAAGAGAAAATGATTGATTTCCCATCAAAGTGAAAAAAGGGAAGAAAAAAAAAATTTTAATTGCTTTTTTTTTTAGAATACTAAGTATTTTTTAACACACATACGGGGAGAAGGGAGAAGGTTTTTTAAAGAAATTTACAGTGGTGTATAGTAAACATTAAATTGCTTAATTAGGATTAAAGTGACTATTTGAACATGGAAAATCAGGATTTATAGGCTTTGTGAGGCATTCAAAAACCATGAAGCAAGTCATTTTTATATGTAAAAAGCCTTTGAAATGCTTTACTCCAAGAAAATTCAAAACAAGAAATATTACTTCGAATCGAGGATGAGTAGAGACCACCCTGCTAATTAAGGATTTAAACGGCTCGCAATTGAGGAAGAACTTCCTAATCAGTAATAGATTATTATTAGTACTAGTATTATTATTATTGTTGTTGTTGTTTATTGTTATTAGTATTTTTGTAAATATTTTCATCTTCTTCTTACCAATTATTTTTTTCCTGAGATTACTGGAATCTATGAATTGAATAATTTATATATCCTTAAAGTTGGAAACTATATAGTAAAATAATTAAGTTCATGTCTTATAAATTTTATGTTTTTTATAAATTTTTTTTAGAAAGTTTCAACCTATGTCGCCCACTTTTAATAATAACTCTTTATCATCAGACCAAGACACCAATCGGTTTTTGGTGTAGGCGGGGAGTGAACCTTAGATCTCTTATTCAACCATCAGAGATTTTACTAGTTGAGTTAACTGGAACTCACAATGTTTTTAATACTAAGATAGAAGAACTTGCCTTTGATAAATTAATGCTCTTGTTAGATATAAGCCCCCGCCACCCCCCCCCCCCCCCCCCCCCCAACAAAAAAAAAAAAAAAAAATCAAGAGGTTAGTTAATAAAAAATCAAGGGGTTAAGTATATGTATTAACAAAAATAAACTTAGAAGAAAGAGGGAAAAAAGGTTATATACTTGTTTTCTTTATAATTTGAATGAAAATGAAAATAAAATAAAATTGTACAGTAAATTTGGTTTCGATTTTGTAATTTCGAGTTAGGAATTATGTTTCAATCAAAAAAAATAAAGAGTAAGGCTTTATGTTGACTTGTTCTCTTTTGTAAGGATGAAATATGAAATGGTAAATGTTTCTAATTGGTAGCTAATACTATAACATTTGAGAAGTTCCCTATTAACTTCTTTGAGACTAGATTCTCAAAGAAAAAAAAAAAAAACTTCTTTGAGACTACAAGTCTATAACATATCAGAAAGACACCTTTTATTATTATTGTTATTATTTTTAGCTTATCATCTTTGTTTCTTAGATTTTAAGTCTACATTCAGTAAGATGATTTAGAAAGTAGTACATGTTGTCAGGGTCTACTTTTTATGAATTATTATGATTTCAATATAATTAGTTAGCTTAAATGATGGTGAAGATAAGAACATGATTAATTCCAATTACTAAAACCTTAGCCAAGAAGCTAAGAATTTTGTGCTTCAGTAACATCGCTTAATTCTTCTTACTGTAAATAGTTTAGACTTGAATGTTTCTGTCACTTTTTATAACTAAAAAAACAAACAAACAAACAAACTTGACTAGGAAAAATTCCTAAAAACACGTTCTGTAATCTTCCATATTGTTCAGTTGTATTGAATAATATTGCAATATAGGTCAATACAGAAAAAATGATTAATGTTTTAGTCTGATGATAAATAGCGATCTTCATGGGGCGGTAAAAATCTATTTTATCATATCTAAAAAGAACAATATCAGAATTTTTAGGAGTCTTGTGTTCAAAACTTTGTGTAGAAACATTATAGGCGATTGGTCAAAATTGTTGATCTGTATGTTGACTTAATTGAGGCCTCAAATATCTGATTTGAAATGTAAATTTTTTTTTGAGATGATGATTTGAAATATATTTAATTTAACAAAATTGACTATTTGTATATATTTTAAAAGTCTTTGACCATATGTAACTAACTCAATTTACTTGATTTGAGCCTCATCTATCACCACTATCAATTATATTATTAGTTTGCAATCATATGCATCACACCATATAATTGGATGGCACAAATATGAGATTTTAGGGTATTTTATAGACAAGTAGTAATTTCAATCACTCATAAATTTATTCTCTCTTCCATTCAACTTTTTACTAAAATATTAATTTCTCACTTAAACTCAATTACCACTTGAAATTCTCACTTCTTCACATATAATTTACCAATTTATTATTGAATTAAGTCCTTCTATAGTCACAACAAAAATTCATCACAATTTCACAATACTTTCAAATTTGACTACCACCTCACACATGATGCCTTAAAATAAAAATTTGAAATTGTTGATTGTTCCCGGTCCAGGTGGTGAGGTTGTATGCAAATTGAAGGATGTTTTGAAATTTTTGTGAATTTTTGTTGTGATTCTAATTTTATTGTATTTGATTAATTCATTTATTTTTGAGGAACATTTAAATTATTTATAATATTTAAATACTCCAACATTTAAAATATCAAAAAAATTATTTTAAAAAAGAAAAAAAAGATTGAATCAGTGTCCAAATTTGCCTACCACCATACAAACAAACCTCTAAAAAAAATATATTAAAATTGCAGATTGTTAATGTTTTGATTTTTTTTTTTTTTTTTGGTGTTCATAATTTTATTGTATTTAATTTTCCATTTAATTTTTTTTAGGAATATTCTCGAACATTATGTAATATGTATCAACAAATTTATTTAAAAAAAAAAAAAATCAATGTCCAAATTTGCCTTACTTTCTATCTTTCATCTAAAAAAAAAAAATTTGCCTTACAATCTAAGACTATACAGCATGGCGAGCCAAGTGTCACACTCTGACAACCTCTGCAACTAACGGTCCTTTTTCACCAACATTCCCGGCAAGCAACAACAATGGTCCACCATCAACCTCAAGTGCCCCATCCACAAAATACCCATTTTTTTCATTTCTCTTCATTCTTTTCTTAGTCATTGTTGTTTTTCATTCGCATTGTCGTTTTCTTCATAACCAAGCTGCTTAGGAGGAAAACCTTTTCCTCCTACCCATTGTAGTCCCTTCCGGTAATCCCACTCTTCCTCTTTTCTCCTCCATTTCTGTGTGTTTGTGTATCTGGGGTGTTAATGTTATTGCTTTTTTTTGGGTTTCAAAGTTTTTGGTATTAGCATAATGAGATGCAACCATGTTGTACACTTTTGGGGTTTGTTTTATCTGTCTCTTTTGTGTTGTTTGTGTTGGTGAATATGTATGAGCCAAATGTTTGTTTTCTTGATTGCATATGAAAATATGTTGTATTTACTTTGGGTGTGATTTATTTTTGACATTGTGTCATTTGCATGAGGCTGGGCCTCTTGATGTGATGACAAGTGCCTTCCATCCAAAGCAACATGTTGTGGGTTCGAGTCCCGAAATCTCCAAAAAATTGAGGATAAGGTCGCCTACCAATGCCTTTCCCAAACCCTATAGAGGTGGGAGTTTTGTGCATTGGGTATGACGTTTTGTGTCATTTGCAATGATAAAGATTATGGGAGGGGAGATCACCAGGGGAAGGTGTTTGATTTGGCTTTCAGAATTTAGTGTTAGGGATGAGCGGATTGAACAAATGGAGGCATGGCATGAATGTGTATGGGAAATGGGTTTAATTTGGACTGTGGATTTTGTGGAACCTGAAATTCATGATTTATTGGTTGTGGAGTTTGGGTGTTTGGAATTTAGAGAGAATTACAAATATGTTGGTACAACAATGCAAATAGATTTGGATGGGGCCTCTGCGACCAGGAGAAGTAAACTAATAATAATGGTTCTTTTTGAATAATTTCTCATTTTTGAATGGCATTTTCTCTGTTGGAGAGATTTTCAAAGAAGTTGACACAAACACGCATATGCTAAAAAAGGAGGAATTTCATTTATTAATATTGGTTCCCAGAAAATTATATGGAAAACAGAAATTTCATTAAATAATTTAGAGTTCAAAGTTATGATTTCAGCTCGCAGTATATCTAAATGCACCTCGTGCTCCCTGTCTAGTAGAAGGTCTGCTTGTGGGTAATGATTTGCTTATTTGGGATTTGTCTCCTCATTACTATGCCTGTATTGTGCTCTCAATCCTAAAGAAAGTGTGTTGTTTATACATATTTCTTCTAAGTGGTCATCTGGCTTTGTCAATTTAATTTTAGGCTCCTTTTGTTACATGACAAGTCCTGATTACTTTATGTTTAGCTCCTTTTGTTACATGACAAGTCCTGATTACTTTATGTTTATCTGTATTCAATTTTCTTCTTAGTGTTTTTTGCTCTTAAAAGAATATGGTAGAAGAAGGACAAATTTGAAAATGGATTTATCTTTTTATGCAAAAATTTTCCTTTCTTTCTTCTTTCCTAGAACTAAATAAGGGCCAAGGTAATTTAATGAACGTTCATGAATTTGGAGCTGATATGAGCTTCCACATCCCTGGAATTTGGAGGTACTTAACAACCTAATGGCAGAATTACACATTCTATCCAAGCTTTTTAATGTTGTTAAAAGTCATTTTAGAGCATTTTTTGGTGGTCCATTGATAGCAAATAATATTAAGGGCCACTTACAAATAACTGCCTAATGGGAAGCTTCAGACTTATGTTAGTAGTTATTAACCTGTATTTTTAGAGGTGTGGATTTGAAGGAATTATGGTTTATTTTTATTTTTTTATTTATTTGCTTGCACATATGTCTTTCACCTTCATTTATGTAATGCACACATACAAACACATATAATACATTTTGTTAATACTTAGTGCATTACTGCACACTGAATTGCTCTTGTTTTCATTGTCATATGTTGTAGGAAAAATTCCATAGTATTGCTATGATGGCTGTCAGCTTCAAATATTGGGATGATTGCATTGACCCTTCCGACATGGAAGCAATGTGGAATATTCCTGAAGTTAGCAATGAATGGTTAGATGCTGGAGAGTCTAGAGACCAGAAAGTTCACCTATCACGTGATCCAGACGGACAACCTTTTTTGACACAGATCGAGATGAAGGTTAACCAAATTTCTCTCTTTTATGGAGAAAATCATAGTAACTGTTAGTCATCTTTTAAAGTAACATATGTTCTATAATTATATTTTTCTGACTTTTGGATTTGACTTGGTTCAAAATTATATTTTGGTTTTCTGAAAGCTTAATTTCATCTTGAAATGATAACCCTCCAATATTTCAGGAAAAAAAGGTCATGCGATAAGTTTAAGTTGATATTTCTTGATCTTCTTTGTGATATGTTTAGATGCAACATTAATATTTGTTATCTAATTTTAATTTGTTATGATATTTTTCTAGGCTGTGGCTGAGATTATTGCCTCCAGGCATTTCAATTCACAGATAGATCTGGTACATCTTCTTTTCAAAAATGTCACCCTACTCAAAGAGTTACTTCTGTTTAAATGCTAAATCATCAGTTGGACTTGAATATATATTTGTATGTGTGTGTGTGTGCTCGTACGTGCATGTGCATTTAAATGTTTAAAATCATTGTTTGGATCTTTAAATTGGCATCTATTCTCATTTGTTCAAAAGAAAAGTGCAGTGTTTTACAGAAAACACCGTGGGAGATGGTTTCAGGATTATAGAAACTAAACAGATTATGAAGCCATAAATAATGGTCAACTGATTAAGCAGGGGTACTTTTTGTCAAAAAGCTTAGTATTTGCTGCAAACTGTTCATAGTGTGGATTTAATGTCTGCAAATGATCTCTCTTCTTTTCAGTTTCTACTTTCCTGCCCTTAAGATTGGTTGATGCGTTACTGAAGTGCTTTAATGGTTTTCACTTGTGATATGTGTTTGGCCTTAGGATGAATGGTTGATTGGTTGGTATCTGTTATCATTTGCATCATAATATTTTTGACAGTTTAATAGTTGGGGGAGGGGGAATTTGAAACTTGGATATCTCTATTGGAAACTTTAGGAAGTGTTAGTTAAACTACAAGGCTCTTGGCACCATTTGCATCATTATGAAAATGAATTACTACCAAATGCACCTATATTTTCTTAGATTTTTGTTTTAGATGATCAGAAAACAGGATTATATTCTTCTTTTATGTTCTTTCGATATCTTGTCATCACTTAAGTTGTGACAAGTGAACTTTTATTAAACTTGTTTATGTCCCATTGGCCTTCCCTTGTTTTCAGTCTCTTATTTTTCACTTGTTTACTTATTTCTGTTAGCTTTATAATTATAATTCACCTTTGGCCAATATCAATGACAATTTACTTTTGTCACATATCTAAGTCTATGCTATATATCCATGTATAGTCTTTTTTTCTTCTCTCACGTTCATTTCCGTAACCTATTCTTATTTTGTCCCTCTTGACTAAGCATATGTATAAATATATCATCTTTGAAGTTCTTGACATCTGATTGGGGAAAAATAGCTGTCTTTAACAAATTTATGTTAGGTAATTACTGATCTTAAAATGCCTCTGCTATCACCATGGCGAAGATCGAACAGTGCTAATCTAGCATACTTCCAGGAATTATGATGAAACTATGTTTTTAAAGTTCTAAGTTAACTGGTCTCCTGGCTTGGCTTGTGGATCGAAGTTCTCTGCATTCCTTTTGTTCCATTATCACTGGTCACCTACTTGGGTATAATTATCCATAATTTTGTTTTGGGAGGTTTGAAGTTGACAGAATTAACAACGCAAATCAACTTTATTTCTAAAGCCTTTGCCTTTTGTAATCTATGTCATGGCTGTCTTAGTGAAGAAGAATCAATGCATCTTTGTCTTCTATGTGGTTTTCATTTGAGAAGGATTTATGGTATCTTTATTGAATGTTTCATCAAAGACCTGCTTAAGTAAGAGAATGTTGACGGAGAATATAATTTTGATGGTTTAGTCCCGTAAAGAAGATACAAGTGACTAATAAAATACTCATCATTACCAGACATTGGTGATCAGATTTTCATCCTCAAATTCAAATGAAAATAAGGATTCTAATACTAGAACTTTGCGAAATTTGAGGTTGGAGCCAATCTAATGCATCTTTCACAGAAAGCAAATATAAATGAGAGTGCGAACATGTTTTCAGCAGAAGTGCATTTGGGCCTCTTCCTGGTCCTTTTGGAAGCAATTTTTGGCTAAGTTTATTGAAAGCAAAGCATAGTCACATGCTTGCACACACACATATAGCTGGTAAGATTCTATGTTAGTTGGAGTCAGGTGTTCGTACCTTCCTACAATATGCATGTCTAACACCTATGCATGCCCATGTCATATGTGGCTAACACAGGTTGTTCATAACTTTGAGCTGATTATGTGACAAAAGTGAGAATGTATCTTCGAGTTAAAGCATCAATCAGCTTGACCACACTTGGGCCCAATGATGTCCATCTGGTCTTCCAAGGAGCTTTTCTTTGACTTCCTTTGTTACAGAAACATATAATTCAAATTGAATCATTGACTTCTATTGTAATGTTAGTAATGACTCTAATTTTCTGATATATATACTATAGTTGAGAACAATGAAAGTATCTTGAGTACATAAGTTTGTGCTCCTTTTCACTTGATGCCATATTTCTAACCATGATTATCAAGGCTTATTTTGGATTTCCTCTTAAATGTCATTAGTGAGAAGTGGAAAAGCTTAGACACTATGTAATTCATAAGCAGGCAGTGCAATTCAAAAACTTAAAATTTGCTTTTGATTCCATCTATGGCTTTGAAGTAGAGTGTAACTTTTGCATGAATTGACAAATGAAGCAATTTTTTTTTTCAAAATTACTGAGTAAGTGTTAGTTGCAATTCAATTTGAGTTTTCCATGTTTGAATATCCTTTCCTTGTTACAGGACATGATATGTGCTATTGCTGAACTTGAAAGCGACAGACAGCCTCTTGCTGTTCGGTCTGACAAAAAGAATAAGGAGCCTACCATAGGGATCATGCAACTTTCAATAGAATCTGCAAAGTGGCTGTTCAAGTACTAACTGCATGTCCTGATCCTCTTTCAAATGTGTAAAGGTTGACAATATTTGTTTATGCACTTCTAATATTATTTTGGTTGGATGAAACTGCAACTTGCTTGCAGTGAGTTGGGTTACAGGTCATACGAAGTGGTAAGGAATCCAGAGCTTCTGTACTGGCCTTTTGTAAGCGTGTATCTTGGTGCTGCCTACATGAAATGGCTATCAAATTATGACCAAAAGTAAGTTACCAAATATTGGTCTGGTTGATCCATCTTCCTTTCATGTTTCTGGCTCCTAATATATCCGTTTGTGTGCAAATAACATTTAATAGCAATAGTTGACTTGATTACCATATTGAGTTTCTTGAGTGATAAGATATTAATGCTATCCTATCTGCAGAGAGAGAACTGAAGAGTTCATAATTAGGGCATATAAAGGTGGTACGAAAAAGGCAACTCATAAGTCAACTTTGCCATATTGGAAACGGTATCTTTGTGTCAAAGAAAGTCTTCCATCCAGGTGGTTGTTTGCTCTTCATTATGATGATTTGTATTTATGACAAGAATATCATTTTGAAAAATATTTAGATCACCGATAAGAGGACCAGTGGAAATATGTTGTGTGCTTCACCAGGATGTGGGTATGTGGTATGTTTGATGAACAAGTAATGAAAATTTTCTGGATATGATTGAACATTTCCTATCTTTCCTTTCTCTCAATGAGTGGGTAAAAGCTTTGTTTTGTCTTCATTTATTTATTCATAACACTAATATCTAGTTATTGTGGAAAAAATGTGAGTTAGCATGTGGCATGGTGCTAAGGAATGTCATGCTGAATACTTATAATTGCTACACATGTAACTGCATTACTGCAAAGTAGAATACTTTTATGAAAAATCAGTGCCTTGTAAGATCACTTTAATAAACTCTGAGATTATCTGAAACTGATTACTTTTTTATCATATCTTTTTTCAGAAAATTTTTTGAAGATGGTCGAGATGTTTCTGCTTCTGCTTCTGCTGCTCCTACACCTCCACCTGGTTCTGCTACTGCTTCACCTCCATATGCTTCTTCCCCTCCACCCAATTCACAGCCCACAGGTTGTCCTTTATCCAGTTACTTTATTTTTCATGCACGGCTTTTGTATTGTTATCTATGAGCTGAAACTGTCAACGTGCATTGTTTGAGTGGTGTCAGACATCTCTCCATTCTATGAATACAATACCAAATTACTTCTTTTATAAGGAGTAGACTTTCCTTCCACTCAAAAAAAATCAAAATAGGAATTTGAGGCAATTTTCTTTCAAATTGCTTATTTGATCATGTTATGATCATTGAGTTCTTAACATTTTACTCTATTTTTGTAATTTTTTATTTTTTATTTTTTATATATTAAGATGGGTCATAATTCATAAGAACTACGGAGATGGTGAAGCAAAGTTCTGTCGCTTTTTTCTTATGGTTGGTAATTTACAGAAAAATGAAATGGATCAAGAAACCATGATCTTGTGTTGTACCCCATTCTTATTGGGGAGGAATTGCTGTTTGCGCTAAAGCTCATTGTCTGCCATTCCTTGTCTTGTCATTAGTAACAACGTAATCAATATTTTGCAGAGTTCTTAACATTTGATTCTATTTAGAATAAAATATAACTTGTAATGGATCTACTCTAAATGAATTTCTATTCTACCTATCACTGTTTAAACCTTATGCTTCTATATCAATAAAGTTAGCATTTTACTTCCATTGAAATTTTATAAACTTCCCAATTTACTGCTTTTAATGGGAATACATAAAGATAAAAAAAGGAGGTTTCTATAATTTTTAGAGTAAAGTAAAATCAAGAAGCATTAATACGATGCTAGCTGACTTGTTCTAGCATGCGTATTTATTATTCTTTGATCAATGATGCGGTGCAAATAAAGTAAAAGATGCTATTTACAAAGCAGATCATGCTAGATGACTGCTAAAGATAAAATTATACTAACACTTCTTTGGTACAAATTATGCTCATACGGATTAGAATTTTTTCATTGTAAAAACAAAATTATCTCTGAAATCATAACAAATGCAAATGACCTGGATGATCAATGCACCCTTTTAAAAATATTTAGTGTGTTCTAACGTTTAATCATTAATGCTTCTTTAGTTGTCCTTACATTTTTTCAACTTCAAATCATGCAGATTTTGTCATTAACTTCCTAGTCTTGCTAGGATTCCTCTATATTTGGATTTTTTTTTTTTCATTTATACTTTCATTTTTATTTTTGTTACTAAAATGGACAATCTCCTTTGTGTCTCTGATGAGCAAGCAGGTGTATACTCATATTGGGACACCAAAGCTTCTCCAGAAGACATGGAAGAATTGTGGAGCCATCCTGAGGTCCTGAAAGAGTGGACTAAATCGGGAGAGATACGGGGAAAAGTGCGCTTTTCCCATGATAACAAGAAGAGACCCTATCTTTCACGGGTGGAACTGAAGGTAAGAATCCATTAGAGTGAACATTCCTAAAGTTTGTTAATTATTAGGTCAATAATGCATATTTGTTAAGAATTTCTTCTTACTTAACCTACCACATTCTGATTTTGTTTGCTTAATTGCTTAATAATTATAAGTAAATGCATTTATATTCTACTTTTCATGAAATAGATGGGATGGATTTGATGAATGACTTTATATATAAAGTTCGTAACTGAGTGGGGCATTAAAGTATTGAATTTATCAAAAATATAAAGTTCGTTTGATCTTAATATAGTTATTATGTATTGCTAAAACGTGGGAAGTTATACTGATTTGCATTTTAATTTTAATTTTAAGATAAGATGGTAGATAATGATAATGGCCTAGTTTAATATCTTAATCATACCCGTAATTCTTATACTGCTGTTCCACAATCAAAACTTATATGAATGTAACATGTCACCCTCAGTAATATTGAAATTTTCTTGCAGGCAGTTGCAGAAATCATTTTGACCAAACACTTCCACACAAAACATATGAAACCTGTAAGTATGCACTTACTAGAAAAATTCTGTGGATCTTGTAATGGAGATGGTGTTATGTGACTTTATAATCACGATCATTGTAGTACCTTTTTTTTTTCATTACAATAATTTGTTTATATTTTTGCTTTTCTTAATTGAAAAATCTCCTTGATATATATATATTAGTCTTCACTTATTCTGCCCTATATTCAGAGAATGGCTGTTTCAGATACATGTAAGTTACTGCAGCATTTTTTTTTTGAGAAAAGTTTAGAAACTGCTGCATATTTAACATAGATGAGAGTGTCCAGCATGAAAAAGAAAAAGAAAATCCTAATTTGAGGAATGACGAAGTGCCTCACTGTGGGATACAGAGGGAACTTTTATACACGAGATGCAGACACATAACTAACATACTCAAAATGTGTATGACATAATGTACAAAATTTGGTTTTACCAGTAGTAGTGGTGTTCTTATTGATGAGAGTTCTTGACAATATATTTTAGTTTGAGAGTGTTCCAAAACAAGATTGTAAGGGCAAAAACTCCAATATAGTTTTTTAAATTTTTTTTTTTTTTTTTTGCATAAAATGTGCATATGCAGGCCATCATGCACACACTCTAGAATGCTGTGTCTAAGTTATTTCCATGATCTTTTTCTTTCTCTTAATTATTTTTAGTTTTAGCCTGTTAGAGACATTTCAAGTCCTTGTGAATTGTGATGTGGGGTGGTGTGTGAAATTGTTTCAATTTGTTCTTGTTACAAACAAATCTCTTTAGTTTTTCACTACATTGCAACTTATAAGTTAGGTTCATGCCCCCCTCACCTTAAAGGGATTTTTGTTGTTGGCATGTCGGGTCATGGCAGTTTTTTTATATTTTATTTTTAAGAATAGGTATGTTGCGGTCATGTCTAGCCCTTATCATGTGTGACATTGTGCAATGTAGGTTCATCAAATTGTTGGCTTGTTGCATACTTTAAACTATAGAGTTTAAGAGACTATGCCAAATAAACATTTTCATTTCTTTTTGGATGATTTAATAATTTGTATTCATGTTTTTCATGAAATTCTTCATTTACTGTAAAATTTGAAAATGCACTTTCCCTTTCAAGCTCTCACTTCAAGTTTTCTGTTTGTATATTGTGCAAGCATATAATATTTCCTTATTTCTTATAAATCAAGCATCAATCTTCCCATTCACTGTATCCTGTGGTGATTTTTTAATTGCATTCTACTATATTACTAGAGTATTTTTTGAAGGATTTTTCTTGACAATGGTAAATCTTGAAGTGTTACTCTATATCGGCAGTAGGGTGGGGCAAGAAAAAAAAACTGTAAATTTATACTGTATTAGTTTTCCCCAACCAATGCTGCATGTTGCAAAGTCATCTGTTGGATCTGTGATCTTTCAGGCTCGACTTAGCAGTTGCCGAGTTGAGGTCATTGATTTTTCTGGGTTTCTATGATGTGGAGAACTTTAATATTAATATTCCTTTCTTTAAACAAAATTTGGAGATTCCCTGGAGCTAGGGAACCAAGAACATAATTAAGCTATCTGGCATTTTGGTTTGGTGTATCAGTTTCCTGGATATATATATTTTAAATTTTAATCCCAATTTTTTATGTCTTCCGTACCATTCTTCTGCTTATTGTACATTTTTTTTTTTTTTTTTTTTGTAATTCGTTTTTTCCTGAGACTTAACTTTCTGTACAGACATGTCTTTGTGCTCTTGCGGAAGTCGTTAGCCTGCGTTTTGTAAATGGAGTTGGACCACGTACTGGAATAATGGGAATTGACTATTCGACAGCTTTCTGGCTTTACATGTATGTGACATAAACATACTAAGCATCTGATTTACTTTCACCTTTTGGCCAATCTTAACAAGAAATTTGATTACTTTGGCTCCTTTTGGGGGTGTTGGGACATCTTATCAATATGAATTAATTTGATTTTAACCTTGTTTAGCGTCTGTAGTGACTAAGTTCATCCATGCAAGCGGAGTGTTTACTAGATTGATATTGACTAATCAATGCAATTAGGCCATGTAATTTGAACCTAGTATGCCTGCATTTCAAATGACTGTCAAGGATAGAGTTAAAAAAAATAAAAAAATAAAAAAAATAAAAAAAAAAATAAAAAAAATAAAAATCTTGTGATTGTCACAAGAAACAAAGCCGTTTGAGATATATATTTTAAACAAATGTCTGCATTTCTTGAACTTCTTCTTGTGTATAGGGAATTGGGCTACAGGGCTTATAGAGTTGATTCAGCTGATGATCTAACCAAGCCGTTCGTGTCTATGTACTTTGGTGCAGCCTATTTGGTTTGGTTATCAGAATATGAAGGGAGGTAAGCCTGCTGACTACAAAAAGTTTCATTTAGCTGTGTGAGATTTGTTGTCTGCAATAATATTTCCTAAGCAACTAGCAACTCATTTCTTATTCAATGGTTGTAAATAGGGAAAGGACTCCACAGTTTGTTGTTCAGGCTTACATTTCAGGGCCAAAGAATGTGAATCTTCAGGAAACAGGTCCACTTTGGCTCAAATTCATGCAAGCATTGGGCAATTATGAGGACATAAAGAAGTATGCATCTTCTCACTTCTTAATTGAAATCAGAGAATTTTCAGTTCTTATGACACATGAATTTTTCTTTTTCTCAGTAGGGATCAAGGGAACTGCTCCATTCTGTAAGAGATGATCATCTGTGGTCTGTCCTTGTACAAAAACCAAACAAGAGTGAACATCATTATAGATGAATGATTGGTTTTATAGAAACAATTTAGTGACATATCTCTCAACAATTTTATTTCTGCAAAAAGCACAGGGGAAGACAAATAAAGAATCCTCTTTTGATTGGATGGATTTTAGTTCTAATCAATTTATTGGACGCTCTTTGATCCAATTCTTGTAATATAGATTATATATTACTTAAATGTGAAACAGGATTGTCAATGACTTAATGGATCCGGTTTGGATAAAATTTTCCAAAATAGAAAGAATCTAAATAAAGGCACATACTCTGGGATAAGATGCCCTATTCTCAAATATGATGGTTCCAAGTTTTCATATATTGTTTCACACTTTCAAATTCAAGGCCAAGTAAAGGAGATGGAGATATTGGAGAATGCTATTGTATCAACTAACAATATTAATGTCTCAGAAACTGATTGGTGTCTTGGATTGATAATAATGAGCACAATTATCAGAAGCAGACGCACAATTATCAGAAGCAGACGCCATAGGTTAAAACTCTATTAAAAAAAAAAAAAAAAACTAACAATATTAATGGCCCACAATAAGTTGTTGGACATGAGATATGTTATTGTTAAAAAGAATATTTTCAATAGAAATGTATATGATTCAAGTCTTCCATTGTTGTAACTATTGTAACTATCAAAATATCCAAAAAAATAAAAAGTATCGGGCTATGGTATTCATACCTACTTAGAACATACACGTTCATAATTTGTTGTAATGTTCCTACACACTTTAATATTGTATTTCAAGTCGATTTTGCTCTTCTTTAATAGAAATCACAGCTTTATTCTCTAAAAAAAAAAAAAAAAAAAAAAAAAACTATTTTACTCTATTTCAAATTTTCAACCTACAAAAAGTGGACTTGTGGTTAAATTAAAATTAAACGCTTACATACTTAGGACAAGTAATACGAAACTATATTAAGCTTCAAATCTCATTTCGACCTAGTCTAGAATATATATTTACACTCGTACCAACGAATCCTCTCCTTTAAATTTCTCCATCTCTCTCTCCAAGTAAAAATATGCATGTTTGCTAGGTTATTTGACCATGGGCCATTCTTGCAGCAGAAAAAGAAAAATTTCAAGCCTGTACTGAGGCTCAAATTTGATTCAAATAAATGCCAAATTTGGAAACATATTTTTATGAATAGTCTTATCTACTTTTAGGCTTATGTTAATGACTGAGGAATTTATTTTCCGTTTGCCTTTAACTTATTCATTTAGTTTTTAGCTTTTATGTACAACAAAGCATTCAAACAGTCATATTGGTAATAAAAATATTGATTTCAATAATTGTTTGTTGCATATAATAACAAAGTTTTATAGTTATTTTATTTGATAACTCAACTCAACTTTGACAACTATTGTTATTTGTAATTGCGCTAAGAAAATTTTTGTTGTGTTAACATTTGATTTTGTCTTTACTCAATAACTCCCCTGAATACAGAGAAGGGTAGACTTTTTAACCTTCAAGAACTGTTTTCCTTTGAGATCCCGTGCACTACTTCCATCTAATTCCTACAAATAGAGAAGTTTTGTTCCACTTTCACCAATGCTAGTAGTCAAGTTAATCAGCAAAATAAGCATCTATAGTTAGTCAATTCTAGTTTAGTAGGATGCTTGATACTGTATGAAAAAAAGACTACGAATGTAAGTTTGATGGTAGTTCAAGGTTGTTTTTGTAGAAATTTGAATTTCTTGCCAAAATTCATGTTGCTCTACTCTGACATCCAACAAGAAGATATTGAACACTTTCTGGTTTTACTTTGTTTCTCGATTGCTTTACAAGATAATTTTTCACCATCAATTTAAGAAAAAAAGGAATCTACTGCTGCAATATTGCAAGGCAAAGCTCAGAATCATACACAATCTGATTTCAATTCTTATTACATACCAGCTTTAATTAGACATTTCATCATACTTGCCTCATATAGCATTTTAAGACAATCTCCATCATGCTACCAAGATATATCTTTCAACCCCAAATGCAAATGTATGTTAAAATTTCTTTATGCCAATCAATTGAACTACTCTGTATATGACATAATGAAATTAACAGCTAACAGATTCTTATCCTATCTGATATGCCATTTTCCAAAGAAACATTGCTAGACAAAAATGTGTTCACCCCAAAGAGGTTGAAGTCAGAATATTTGAAGCTGCAAAACTGAGTGATCATAGCAGCAGTGCACATATCATCGTACAATGGCATGTATCCCAAAAGATAAAGTCTACACCATTATCATGGATCACACATTCAAAGTAATACTAAAAAGAAGAGGCAAAATTAAGCAGAGCAAAGGGCCAAAATGTCAGTCACAATTTAATACATAGACTACTAAGAAATAACATTGTCATAAATGACGAAACAAGAAAGTTATTAATTTCAAGATACTAATATAAGGAAGAATTATTGGCATTTGTCCTGGTGAGAGTCTAAGAATTTCTTTGCCAAAAGACAACTAGAATAGACCTGGTCACTAGAAACCTTTACCAACCATAAGCGGAGTTACCACTTACCATTAACAATTCATCTTCCCCATAATAGAAAAGTGAAAAAGGAGAATTTAAGGATGATAATAAACTTCTGTAATAAACTGCAAACTTGTTATAACAATTGACACAGTAAGCTATAATTAAAAAAAAAAAAAAAAAGCTACTCTTTTCTAGATTATAGGTGCTATGCATATGGGTGGGGTATCAACAGAAACTGTAGACAGCCTAAAGCAGTGGTATGTTCATCATTTGGAGGGACACAACTTAATAGTCAAATAAAGGGAGTGATTGTAGGCTTTGTAGCTCTACTCTAAAAAAATCATATTATATTTTAAGATAAATTTCACTAACTACCCTGAGGTTTGGGGTAATGCCAAGCAGATTCGCAACTTCTCAAAACGAACCAATTTGGTCCCAAGCACAACTTAGTCCCTAAACAACGTTAGTAAAGTAGTTATTCTATGCAAAAATTGGGATTCAGTATGTCTAGATCAAAAACGTGCATCCACTGTCTTTGGAAATTCTTATAAACAAAAGGGTTGTTCTTGATTTTGTCATTTTGATTAGTGAGACCTGGACTTCCAACATGTTTAGTTTAATAATAAGCTTGATACTAGGCTAGCCAGGTTTTTCTGAGTGGTAAGTAATATAGCCATAAGGATTTGAACACTTTAACTCACCAACACAGCAAGTGTAGATTACTTAGCACTGTAGAAATTTTGTAGACAAAAGATGATTTGTAGATGCACAAAGAGTAATAAACCTTTCCAGAATTACATTTATTTCTCGTTCAATGTTCATATCTTATATGTCTCCGGTAGTTTAGCAGGCCATGTACAAGCTTTCACTTAGACTACTAATATTATATGATTATATCAAGTTGTGAGGTTACATTAAACCTGCATTGAAGCATGGCCAAAGAAGTCTTTGCATTATAGTAATCAAAGTTCAATTAAAAAACCATTGCAATTAAAAACCAGACTTCTATTGATTACATGCCAGAACACTATGGAGTATAACTTAGATTAATTTGGAACTTAGGGGGATAATGGCAGTCTTGAAATTGACAAATCTCTTTAGTACAAAAATGTCTTTTAAACATAATTTTGCCTTGCCTAATAGGTTCATCTTCATCTTCTATCGGGAATGATCCTTATTTTGTTTTTTTTTTTATG
The DNA here is from genome assembly GCA_028535165.1 of Quercus tomentella. Taxonomy (NCBI): domain Eukaryota; kingdom Viridiplantae; phylum Streptophyta; class Magnoliopsida; order Fagales; family Fagaceae; genus Quercus; species Quercus tomentella. The sequence goes on along the minus strand of JAPQVY010000156.1, from coordinate 78,721,696 downwards.
AAAAATAATATATCAAAGAGAAGCAAGAGAATGCCTCAGGCCATCTCCAACTTGAGAGACAAGCACCCAAGAAGGAAGAGAGGAGATGGAGGTAGACCCATCCCAATTACAAAAGGCCACCCAATGGGCCACATTGTTAGACAAAAAATTTACATTCTTAGGAACAAAAATGAAAGTCCAAAAAGATAAAGTGGTAAGAGCTGCTTTCAAATCAGAAAGGAATGGAACAGAGAAGCAAGGGGGAAAAGCATATAGGTTCAATAGGGCTTCAATAGGAATGATCCTATTAATTGTTCATTATCATCTTAGGATATTTCATTTTCTTACTTGGAAAATCTCAATTGTCTTATGCATTAGGCCTGAAAAAGTACGTAGATATCATTCATGGATACACTTGCCTTTTTTGTGTGTTTATCCATTGCAACAATATATAGTCGTAATCATGAAATGCTTTTATCAAAAGATTATTATATAGCTGAGATAGGCCAACCCCACCATATGGCAGGTTATCATTTCAATGTTTTATTTTATTCATTCGCCAGGTAAATTTTTTTTATTTTTTCTGTTTAGAGATCCTTGGATTTGTGATCCAATTTACCTAAAAGTTAATCTTAACTCAGCGCAATAGAGAAAGGTTTGAAATTACAGATCATGCTTTGATCATCAGAATTCTTTTTTGATAATTCGATAGTTACAAAAAGGGAGGAGGATTTGAAGCTTAAATATCTCAATTTAAAACACTAGGAGATTTGAGATATCCAACTCTTGACTTGATCATCACATTTTGTTAGTTTACAAATTTAGTTACTGATATAATGCTTTTGCTTTAAGTTGTTCACATTTGGCAGAAATTGGTGCTTCAATGTGTATTCATTGTTGTTCATGTGACTTGAACCCATTCTTGAGAATCATTCATTCTTGCTCATGTGATTGCTCTCCCATGTTTAACCAGAAATTTCATGGATGGTTGACAATTATATGGCATCGAAATGCAAAACAAAATCCTTGGGGTCAAAAAAGGATTGTATTTTTGGTGTCTCTATTGCGGACGTAATACCTTGTGAGAAGTCAATTCATGAGTTATTAATTTAACAGTTAAGGACACCATGTAATCCAAAATTTTAGACCAATGAGATTTGGTCCAATTATGTTATATTAACCACTAACTCTTGTCATTTCATGCGGATCATCACTTATAAGTATAAATCCAATAGTACCATTGTGCATGATAGGATTCAATGAATTATGATTTTTTTGGGTTCCTTTAGACATTTGCACTATTTGAACCCATAAGGCTCAGCCAAAACCGGATATTAGCTCTTCAACAACGTACATCACCGGTAGCTATTACCAAATTGTCTTGAACCATTTTGGTAATTAGAGATGTAAGGTTGATTTTTATCAACCATCTTGTTGGCTTTATTCCGTGCCAAATTTGCTTGTATTTTAGCAATTAGTAACCCTGTATTTAGGTGGGAATCATGTAAGGGTAGTGTGCGAGAAAGTGTGAAGAAATGCTCAAGATTGTGCAAAGAAGCAGGGACTCGCGACTGGACCTCGCGGGTGGCTCGCGGCTTGCAAGCCTCCAGAAAGTTGCACACGTGACAAGCATGCCAGAAGCTGAAGAGTCGCGCCAGCTGTTGCACAACAGGACAAAAGTCCCAGGTTGGCCAGGCCGTTAGCTCGCGGCTTGAACTCGCGACTCAACCCAGTCATGAGGTCAAGTCGCCAGAACACCCTGTTTGAGAAAAACTGACTTTTCACATTCCTTCTCACCCTACTATATATATACCCTTATACCCACGATATTGAGAGAGCTTCCAGAGAGAATTTTGAGAGAGAAACCCTAGAGAAAAACAAGATTGATTTATTCACAATCTTCATATAGAGACTCTTCAAATTCCTCTACTCTCTTCCTCTCCATTGTCAAATCCTTGAGAGGTACATTACCAAAACCTTTTCTCACCATACCCATATCTGTGAGAAGGCCATTTGGTGTTTGGGAAGCAATGAAGAAGGGACCAATTTCATATTGGTAGATGCTATGGTCAAGTAGCGGAATCCGGCAAGCTAAAGAAGAAATAGGTTCGGCGTAACCTCGTTGGAGTAGGAGCTTGGAGGGCTTAGGTACATTGGGTAGATTAGGTTTGAAGGGTCTTCTGCTGTTCATGTATCCTAACTTGATTCTTTAGTGGATTGTTTACCGCTTGGAGGGCGGCGGAGAGGTTTTACGCCGAGGGCTTCGGTTTCCTCTTCGATAACACATTGAGTGTTGTCCTTGTGTTTGCATCTCTCTTCCCTTAATCTTTTCCATTTAATTTCTGCTGTGAATGTGATTTTATTTGGTTTAGATTGTTTATCAATTCTGTATTAAGTTTATGTTCATTTTCTGCACATTAATTGTTTGATATTAAGCTTGAATTGGTAATTTGTAAATTGGGGGTTTAAACGTTCATAGTGTTTTATACACTAATTGAACTTTCAATTGGTATCAAAGCGGGTACACTCTTATTGGTTTCATTACCATAGTGTGATCCTTGACCCCATATTGAGATAGACCGGTCTCAATCTTTAAATGCTCCACCATATTTTGATGGTAGCAACTATGTTTTTTGGAAGGTGAGGATGAGAGCATTTCTGTGTTCTATAGATGAGGCTGTTTGGGATGCTGTTGGAATAGGTTGGACAAAGCCAGAGGCAGCCAAATCCACTTAGGATAAGGCAGCCCTCGCGGCATCAAATGCTAATAGTAAAGCACTTAACGCAATTTTTTGTGGTGTTTCCCCAGATGAATTCCATCGGATTTCTCATATCACCGTTGCCAAGGAAGCATGGCAGATTTTGGAGACCACTTATGAGGGTACAAAGAAAGTTAAGGGCACAATGCTACAGATGCTGACTACCCGGTTTAAGGAGCTCAGGATGAGCCAGGATGAGCGAGGATGAGTCCTTTGACTTTTTCTATAGTAAGCTAAATGAAGTGGTCATCGGGAAGTTTAACTTGGGAGAGAAAACGGAGGACTCAAAAGTTGTAAGAAAAATACTTCGTTCATTGCCAGAGAGCTTCCGTGCAAAGGTGACTGCAATTGAGGAGAGCAAAGACCTTGATGAAATCAAAGTCCAAGAGCTGAGCTGATTGGTTCTCTCCAAACGTATGAGCTTTTATTACCAAATCAAAGAAAGAGCAAATCATTTGCTCTCAATACGATAAATGAAAGGGTAGAAGCTTATGATTCATTGGATGAGGATGTAGTCGAAAAGGATGTTGCCTACCTTGCAAAGAATTTCTGAAAATTTCTAAAGTTCAAGAATAGTGAGAAATTTGGTGATAAAGGGAAATTCCTGAATTCTGGAAAGGAGAAGAAGGACTTCAAAAAGAGAGACGGGAAGGAGTCCCAATCTACTCAAGGAGTCACTTGTTTTGAATGTAATGGACATGGCCATTTCAAAAAGGAATGTCCCAATTACCTGAGATCGAAGGGCAAGGTGTATGCAGCCACTTTTAGTGACTCAGATTCCTCTACCTCTGATTCTGAGGATAGCTGTGATGAAGAAGGAAATTTCTCAGCATTCATGACTGTTGCTCATGTCGAGTCTTCGGAGGACCTAAATTTGCTTGTAGAAGAGCTTGGGGAGCATAGTGATGAGGAATTTATGGGAATTGTAGAAGAATAAGATGCTGAAGAAGATGAAGATACAGCTGGTCTTAGAGAAAACTACAATTCTTTACTTGAGAAGTCAGGGGAATATGCAAAGGTGGCCAAGGCAACTGTGAAAAAGATGAAGAAAGCTGAGGAGGACTATAAAAGTCTCCTAGTGAGATATAAGGAGGCCAAGTGTGAGATAGAGACGCTAAATGGTGAACTAATTGAAGCTTACACTAAGGTGAAATTCCTTGAGCTTGAGGTGGTTCAAGCAAATGCCAAGGTAGAGCGAGTCTCCACAAAGAAGCTTGATGATGTCCTTTCCTCTCAGAAGACCTTCTCCAACAAAACCGGATTAGGATATACCAGAGGCAGTAGTTCAGCTGTGAACATCTCCAAAAAAGTGAAGTTTGTGAAGGCCAAAGAGCTAATTGTAGTTGCCTCTACTGTTGAAAAGGAAAATGTTGAGAAGAAGAAGAATGTAACTGACCAGCGGGTGTTGAACAAGCCCCATAATTAATCTGTGGACAGGTTTGAAGTTAGAGCAAAATCTCTTCCACGATCGCAAAGAGGTCCTAGAACGAACCATGTGTGTCATCACTGCGGACTTCAAGGGTGCACCAGACCCAATTGTCATAAGCTGAGAGCATTGAGGAATGCTAGTGATCAAAGATCAAGAAGGCCAAGAAATGACAAGAGAACTTGGGCTGTTGAGCCATCAAGAAATCGAAATGTTGATCCCGGAATGATGGACGTGATGAAGATGATTGGTGCATTCACCAACTGCTTGGAAAGCTTCACTAGAAGGTTTGAAAGTTCTAACTCTCGTACCCAATCCTATAAGGATATCACCCCAAATGCACGTGACGTGTGGGTGATGAAGGGTACTCATGCATAAGCATTACCACATGTTCATGCATTAATACTTCTTATGTTGTGTGACTGTTGGTTTGTTTATTGATTATGAGTTTTGAATATTGTTTGTTGGTTTCATTTTTTTTGTTGCTTCTTATCAATCTTTTCTTTCTTGTGTGTCAAAAACCCAAAAACCACATAAAAAGTAGAAAATCCAAAAAGATTGATTGACATTGTTGGGTTTTGTCTTAAAGTATGTTTTACCTTGTACCTTTGTGCAAATGGCTTTGTGCATCTACGAGCATAGCTTGTTCCCTTTGCACTTATATCATTGTGGGAGAAATTTTGAAATCTTTGTGACTGTTGTAAATAGATCTTCAACCTTGATATGAATGATTAGTGAATGGTTTTGTTGATCATGAGACATGCATAGACTTGTGTCTATATATCTTCCCACACTTTATTTTATTGTTTCTGCTAAAAGAGCTCACCAAATGTAAATCTCCAAATGAAAAGAGATATTGAGCTGTAAAAGCCTGTCGCATATACTAGTATTCGACTAGGAAAAAGGGAAAGCGACCAAAAATTAAAAGTATATGATGTCCAAAAAGCCAAAGGCTAACTCATCAAAGTGAAATATCAAAAATTTCAGGCATCGATCTCAAAATGAGATGTGTTGATTCTAATAGATCAAATGATATGTCAAACATGAAGCCAAATGAAAAGCTTCAAAGATATTGTACTCTAGCCTCTGTGGGAGGTCATATATGCATATTTCTATAATTGAGATGGGTCACATTATCTAGTGCTAGTTGTGTATGTCTTGATTGAATTGATCGTTGAAGCTTCACATTAGACTAAGGACTATCTCATTTTTGATATTCACACACAACACACATGTCTATGTTCAATGAATGCCATATTCATTCGTGTGATTGTACTTGTTTAAATGTGTTTTCACATGCTCAATCTTTGTTGATCAATCACAAAAAGATTTTTGATTGTTTTAGTTGTTTTTGGAAAGTACTTTATTTTTGTAAAAATTGTCAAAAATTTCAAAAATTGCTTTTGCCCTGTTCTGGCGACTCAGTTGCGAGTTGAACCAGTCGCTTGCCCCAGTCGTGAGTCCATCACAGAGATTTGTCGCGACTCACTGGCAACTCGTTGGCGGGTATATGCTTCAATCGCAAAAAGGACTTAGAATATTTTTCAAAATTTTGGTTTTTCATGCTTTTCGCAGCTCAGGTTGGCGACTTGTTTGCGAGTGGAAGGTCCAGTCGCGAGGGGTACACAGAGATTTTCGTGGCTCAGTTCGCGACTCTCTTGCGAGTGGAACTTCCAGTTGCGAAAAACACTTAGAAAATTTTTCCAAAGTTTTCTCTTTAGTGTTCTAGCGGGTGACCCTGGCGACTTGCACGCGACTTGTCTTAGTCGCGAAAAACGTGTGTTTTGCACAGAATGGGTCAGTTTTTAAAACCTTTTTCAGTTTTCTCTCGAATATTTCTGACTGTTCATCTTCTTCCTTTTCTGAAAAACTCTCAAACTCACCGTGCCACTCTCAAACAGACTTTCATTTTGAATCATTTCACTCTCAAATCTTCAAGAAAAGGTATGGGTCTTCTCTCTCTCACTACATATTTCATGTTTTGAGCTTTGTTTTCTTGATTTTGTGATTCGTTACTGAGTTTTGTAACTTATGTTGTTTCGTATATGGGCTAGGTTCTTATTTATTGAGTTCGGGTGTTTGGGCTTTGTTGATTTTGTTTCAAGGTTGCTAAATATGGTTACCTTCATATTTCTTTTCTCTATTTGAGTTTATTATCTGATCTATGATGTTTGGTATTTCTCATACCCATGTTTATTGGTCACATTGTCATATGATATTGTTTCTCTTTGTGTTATACTTTGTTTGTGAGTAATTTTTTTTGTTTCATTTTGACTAAGTTCTGTTTGTTGGGTTATGTTGCCTTGTCTGCTTGTTGCTATAGTTTCTTGTTCTCAAGAATGCTGCTATTGCCTTGAGGATACTGTTTGCTCTGTGTTGGTTTGATCATATCATAATCATTTAGATATGTCTCATTGACATATTTTTAACTGTGGTATTCAATGTTTCATTACAACTGAGTAGTGGTTGTTACATTTTGTGTTTGGAATTGTGACCTAAATTGTTTGTGTTTGAGTTGTTGTGCTAATAGGTTGTTCTATTCCTCTCAGCTTTGTGTTATCTCTTTCTTCACCTGCCTCTGAACTGTGTCTTGATTGAGTGTTTTGGTGCTATATTTCTAACATTAACATGTTACTAATGTTCTGTGTGTCCATTTATTGTGCTCTGTATTATGGCCTTTTTTGCTTGTTCACAGATGACCCCTTCTCCTACAAAGAAGAAGACTCCTGCTTAGAAAGCTAATAAAAGGTTGAAAATGGACCATAACCTATTTAGGTCGGTTCAACATTTTGATAGATATAGGGATTCTTTCTTGAGGAGAACCATCATTCAGGAAAGATTTGTTGATTTAGGGGATTTGAAGGACACCTTCATTCCAAGTTGTTTTGAGGGTAGAGGATGGGATAAATTATTGAGTGACCTACCTGCTGTCTGTGAGCCCTTAATTAGAGAATTCTATGCAAATGCTGTGATAAGGGAGGATGAGTTGAGTTGTTGGGTTAGAAGAAAGGAATTCACCATAGATGCCCATGATATTGATGAGGTACTAGGGCTTGAAGGATTAGAAGACTCTAACTTCACCAACTACAAGGACAGGATGCTTTCTATAGAAACTGTCCAAACCGCAATGGTGGACAATGAGAAGGGAGATGCCTCAACACTACCGCATTTCCAGCTGGCATGAGGTGCCTAACCACCATCATGATGTTCAATCTGTATCCTGTGAGGAAGTTGACTACAATCAACAATGCCAGAGCTATTTTCCTCATGGAACTTAAGGAGAAAACCTTGATTGACATCAGCTCTCACATCTTTGACACTATTGTGGATGAGACTAAAATCACCTCTAGGCCCAAGCTGATCTTTCCTAGCCTTCTTATGAGGCTTTTCAGAGCAAAAGGTGTTGAAATCCCTCAAGATATTAGCCCCATGCCTACACCTTCAGCTATCAACAAGCTAACCATCATTAGGATTCAAGTTCGTCTTCCAGGTGATAAAGAGGTAGGTGATCAAGACGAGGGTGATCAAATGGAGACTGAGACATTGACTGTAGGACAAGCTTCAACACCCAGAAGCCGAGGCAAGAGGAGCAGAGCTTCAACCTCATCAGAGGTACCACCTAATGCATTCCAGATCATTCTGAAGAGGATTGATGGACTCAGAGAGGTCCAGAATGAGTATACTGACAGGATGGCAGCTCTTCAGGATCAGCTCAACATACTTTCAGCCAAGTTTGACAGCTTCAGCACCCAGCAGTGACCTTTTGGCCATTCCGGTCAAAAAGGGGGAGAACTTTAGAGGGACAGCTCTTGAGGGGGAGTGTCAGTTTAAGGGGGAGCTGTTTATGCTCTGGTTTTACTTTATGTTTATTATAGTTTTTTTTTGGTTTGTTGTGTCTAATCACTTAGTTTATTGTTTTAAGTTTTAACCTCATGGATTTATTCTAAAACACTTATGATACTTTGGTTTGTTAATATTTAAAGTTGTTATTCAGTTTGTTTTTGTAGTTTGTGCCCATGTTGCTTTTGTAAGCTTTTAGGGTTTGTTTCCATGAATTTGTAGGCTTTTATGGTTTGTACCATGCTTATGCAGCCTTTATGTTCTGTTGCCAATACTTCTAGCTAAATGTTATGCATTTTCTTTAAGTATTCTCACTCTTGTGCCCTAGTAGGATTTTGTTCCTAGATGTATATACTTTATGTATTGTGCATTGGTTGAGTGTTGGGCATGCAAGTGATTTGCATTGTGCTTATTTGCTTGTATGTCCGGATGTTCATTCCAAGTGTGAATGAGCATTGTAGTCACTATTTTATAGTGATTGCCTATTTGGTTAAGCCATGGTTTATTTCTCATTCCATTTTGCTTGATCGCATTGTGCTTACCTCATATGTCTTACAAGTTTTCTGCATACAATGATCAAATTGTGTTGTTGTGTTTCAGGAGTTACTTGTTCATATGTTTCAAGAGTTTATCAGATTCTAGAGTTAGGTGTGAGTGAGTTTTGTTTAACTGTTCCCAACTCACATGTTAAGTCTAAAGTTTGTTTTAGGGTTTTGTCACGGAATAACCAAAGGGAGAGATTGTAAGGTTGATTTTTATCAACCATCTTGTTGGCTTTATTCCGTGCCAAATTTGCTTGTATTTTAGCAATTAGTAACTCTGTATTTAGGTGGGAATCATGTAAGGGTAGTGTGTGAGAGAGTGTGAAGAAATGCTCAAGATTGTGCAAAGAAGTAGGGACTCGCGACTGGACCTCGAGGGTGGCTCGCGGCTTGCAAGCTGCCAGAAAGTTGCACACGTGCCAAGCATGCTAGAAGCTGAAAAGTCACGCCAGCTGTTGCATTACAGGACAAAAGTCCCAGGCTGGCCAGGCCGTTAGCTCGCGGCTTGAACTCGCAACTCAACCCAGTTGCGAGGTCAAGTCGCCAGAACACCTTGTTTGGGAAAAATTGACTTTTCACATTCCTTCTCACCCTACTATATATATACCCTTATACCCACGATATTGAGAGAGCTTCTAGAGAGAATTTTGAAAGAGAAACCTTAGAGAAAAATAAGATTGATTCATCCACAATCTTCATATAGAGACTCTTCAAATTCCTCTACTCTCTTCCTCTCCATTGTCAAATCCTTGAGAGGTACATTACCAAAACCTTTTCTCACCATACCCATATTTGTGAGAATGCCATTTGGTGTTTGGGAAGCAGTTAAGAAGGGACTAATTTCATATTGGTAGATGTTATGGTCAAGTAGCCGAATCCGGTAAGCTAAAGAAGAAATAGGTTCGGTGTAACCTTGTTGGAGTAGGAGCTTGGAGGGCCTAGGTACATTGGGTAGATTAGGTTTGGAGGGTCTTCTACTGTTCATGTATCCCAACTTGATTCTTTAGTGGATTGTTTACCGCTTGGAGGGCGGTGGAGAGGTTTTACGCCGAGGGCTTCGGTTTTCTCTTCAATAACACATCGAGTATTGTCCTTGTGTTTGCATCTCTCTTCCCTTAATATTTTCCATTTAATTTCTGCCGTGAATGTGATTTTATTTGGTTTAGAAAGTTTATCAATTCTGTATTAAGCTTATGTTCATTTTCTGCACATTAATTGTTTGATATTAAGCTTGAATTGGTAATTTGTAAATTGGGGGTCTAAACGTTCATAGTGTTTTATACACTAATTGAACTTTCAAGAGATACTAAAGGGAAAGCTCGATGGTGATGGCTTTGTTGTACTTGAGGTTTGGCTTTAGTTTCTTTTGATGGTAACTATGTTAATTACTGAAGACAAGCGAATGTCCCTCAACAAGCATGGGGCCTCGTCTCCTTCAGTAAAGAGTAATCTACCACCATGAGTGAATTTTGGTCGGGAACCTGCCTCATTCTCCTAGTTTGACCATGGTATACCTATTAAAAAAAGATTCAATATCTATTACCCAGTTTTACAAGAGATTTAAGTATTGTAAGAGAGAAAATGCATATCTAATATATTATCAATCAACACAAATCAATACTTATCTCATATAAGTGGCATATTTTTATTTATGAAAATTACACAGATATGTGTAAATCAAAAGGTTTAAGAGTTAAATTTTGTTTCTAGTGCAAAATGTTCTTGTTCCACAATATAAAAATCTATCACTAAAAATAATGTAAAGATAGCATATACACATGGTAGATTATGAATCTTTCTAGGGTTTTAAATGTCACTTTCTCTCAACTTAATTCCCATCTTTTAAAATTACATAGATGAATTGAAAAGGTTGAGCCTTTGCCTAAATGGCACTTCCTATTCTCATAAGGGTGGATTGATGGAGAGACCATATGTTCAAAATTAAAGGTGTCTACGAGTTGGATCAAGTCAGGTTTGTGTTCAACCCGCACCCGACTTGATTAGATTGGGTGGAGGAAAACTTAACCCGCTAGTGATCAATAAGGATTGGTGGATTGGGAACTTCATGGGTAGTGGGCGGTTTAGTCGATGCCGGCTAATGATCAAGAGAGGCGGAGAAGTGATTAAAATAGCAAAGATTCAGTGGAGATCTCACCAAATCTGATAAGATCTTACTAGATTTGGAAGATCTCACCAAATTTAGTAAGATCTTCTGATAAAATTTGGTCGATCTCCACTAGATTTGACTATTTTTCCTCGAATCAGGTAAGTTGGATTTTGGTGGAGGAGAACCACCACTTGATTCGCCTGTTTTAAAGGCGAACACCTGTTGTCAACCACTAGAATTGTCAAATTAGTTGTGAGTGGAGTGTGATAGTTTTTAGACCCCTTAAACAATTGATTAAACCTAGGTAATTAGCCAAGTTGTTACTTAGTCCAATTAAACAAGTCTAGGTTATCACAATATAAAAGATCAAATCATGCAAAGCAGTGGAAAATAAATAACACACGATATGATCACCCAAGAAACCAAACCGGTAAAAACCTGGGGAGGATTTGACCTAGCTATCCTCAAGGTAAACTTGAATCCACTATCTTGAAAGAATCGAAGTTCATACAAAAGGACTTACAAGCACCCCCGCTCGACTTCCTAATGCTACCAACCAGTAGAACTTACTGACACGACCACGTGCAAGCTCCAAATCCATGGACTCCTTCTTTCTTGGATTCCCACCAGCTACAAGCACCCCCGCTTGTGTATTCTTTAAGCTTTAATGGCAGCAACTGTTTTGATCATCAAGGTGTAGAGAATATCTCGTCCTTGAAAACCCTAAGTTTGTGTAAAGGAAAGCTCCTCTAGATCTCACAAGAGATTTACACAAACCGCAATTATGAGCAACATTAAAACGTGGCTAGGGTTTGCCTTTTATACTTAGGACAAATAAGAAACCCTAAAAACGTTTTAAAACACTTAGGGCTGAGTTGGAAAATTCTGCAGAAAAGCGATCTGCCCAAGCTTCGATCGATCGAGCCAGGCCGAAAGCCACAGTACTTTCTGCTTTACACTCGATTCCAACTTTACATTGACATACAACTTTGAGCTAGCTTTAAACACTTCTAAACACATTGTTTTGATCATGGTTTGCCAACAATACAAATTAGAGTTCTAAATACATAAAGTCCTACACTTTAGAACCTAACAAACTCCCCCTTTGGCAATCCATGACAAAACATAACTTAGAAGCTCAAAGTTTACAAAATGAAAAGCCCTTTACAAAATAATGCTCATAAACCAAATTCAATCCTAACTACTATCCATCAGTTGCAAGTGTAGACAGCAGCTCAATTGAATCAACCTGTATATTTCCTGAAACACTAAACAAAATGCATAACCGCATGTGTGGAAATAATACAAGTAAACAAAATAACTTCTTGATTTCAAACAACACACAAATAAAGACATATATCAATGAATAACTCATAAATATAAATCAATACGCAGTTTGAAACAAGAAACAAATATAGTACCAATAAAAACATAAAACTCCCCCTAACATGAATATCCCATCAAAAACAAGGTAAGAGCTAAAAATGTTAAGTACACAGTGAAGCACCTAGATACAATCTAAAACACCACAAGCTCCAACCAAAATCAAAAAGTCTCCCCCTAAAAACGAAAACCAACAAGTACTCCCCCTTTTTGTGACGGAATGCCAAAGGGCAAACAAGATATCCATCATCAAAAGGGAGGTGGTCTAAACTGTGCCAATTCCGCATGCAAGGCATGGATCTCATCAAGTACGTCCACCAAAATCCGTCCTTGAGCCGCCTGAACGGTCAAGACATGATCCAACGTGCGACGAATGTCTGAATCATCCGTAGCAGTCGGTGGAGGAACAGCAGCATTAGCATCAGCAGCAGCACCTGAAGTCTCAGCAGCAGCTGTACCTGTAGAAGAGGGAGCAGGGGGAACACTACTAGATGACGCACCTCTAGGACGAGGAGGAGCAACTCTCAACTGAGCAGCCCTCTGACGAAGAAAGGTGGCACCTATGGGAGCTATCACATGAACAGGCTCACCAGCCGGAAAATCATCTAGACCTAAGTAGAGCAAAATCCTATGAATGAAAATAGGATGAATCAGTGCATGCCCTATGGCAGAACTCCTATGAACCTCGTTCAAAGAACGAAGGAACAAGTGAGGAAAACTGATCGACGCTCCAAAAGCAAAGGCGTACAAAAACACACATCGCTCTAAAGGGATGGTGTGAAAGTGAGAGATAGGCCACAAGGAATGACACGCAATCCTAAAGAAGAGATAGGTAGTCTCGGTAAGCTCAGCGGACGTGATCCGAGGATTAGAACCCCACTGGATAGATGACCCAGTGATGTAAGACATGACAACGTCTAAAGAGGGGGACTCATCATAGGGATAGTTAGCATCCCGAACAACCGGCACCCTAAGAGCCTCAGCCACCACCCGAGGGGTAATGGTGAACTCTACACCTCGTATCCAACTCCGAACAAGGGTGTTGGAATCATAGATGTGGCAAGAGAGATTCGAGTAGAACTCTCTAATCAGGGCGGTCGGAGGTGGATGATCTATCTCTACAAGAGGCAACCAACCCCTAGACTCAAAATTGGCCCTAATGGCCGGATCAAGCGCATCAAACACAATAGCTCGCTCAGACCAGATCTTACGCCTACAGTTCAAGGTGTCATAGGCTTCTCTACACTTATCATTCTTAAACAGCTCAACACTAGGTGGAGACTCAGAGGAAGTGGAAGTGGTCCTATGAGCTCTAGTTTTCCTAGGCATGGTGCTAAGATAAGGATCAAAACACAGAGCGAAAGAACAAAAACCACAAACCAAAACCAAGGGCAGACTGCAAGTTAGCACAAAAACAAAAAAGTAGAATCAAAATCTATATGATGCATGAACAAGTTTAAATATCATGATGCATGTGCTAATGCAGTGAATTGAGTCAAAAAGATTCAAATTACAAAATTGGCTTGCACATTAAAGTTTTTAACACAAAAAACCAAAATAAAGAAACCACTTGATCAATTTTTAAAAATTTGACGAATTGATCATTACACATGATATAATAACAACACTAATGACCAAATACATCAATTTGATAAGCCAATTCCATAAATTTAAGCCAATTTGAAAAAATCCCCAATTCGGATCAAATTTAAAACCCTAGAATTTCCAATTTTTCAAAAACCACGAAATTGATCAAATTAAACTATAGGGAACATCCATATACCATCATGGCACAAAAACCCATTGATCAATTGCACAAGAAAAGTCTTGAATCAGCAAAAACCCCAAACATTTTGAAGATGCCGAAAATACCCATGAGAATGCATGAAAAATGCATGAAAACAAGAAATAAACTAGAAAAAGAAGGGCAAAAGGGTCTTACTGGCTTCTAAGGACGAAAAGCTTGCAAAAATTTTGAAGGAAAACGACAAAAATTTGATGGTGGAGCCAAGAGCCAACGCGGAGAGAGAGAAAAGCTTGAAAAAGTTTGAATAGTGACTTTGAAAAAGTCCAATTCAGCTTTTTAAAAAACCTGATATACGAGTTTCAATCGGTCGAAAATCAGCCTCGACCGGTCGAAACAGACAGAGACTCCCTCTCTTAAAAATTTTAAAATTTTAAAAATTTCGATAAGTCGAAAAGACAGAATGGACCGATCGAATCAGGCAGAGGCTCACCATATTTTTCAGGAAAAACACAATTTTTGAAAAACAAGTTGATTTGACTCAAAGCATTGAAATTTAAGAACAAAAATGCATGAGTATGAGATGATATGATTTTCCAAACAAGAATTTTAAGCCCAATATTCCCAAAAACAAAATTTTGCATTCTCCACAAATTTTCAAGTAACAAATTTAGTTTGCACATAATTCAAAGTGATTGCAAAAACTTGGTTGGTCAGACCATAAACACACATAATAACATGTACAAGGTTTAGCAAAGAGTAACTTGTGTAGTGTGTGCAACTAGCAAAGACATGAGATACATGTGAGGTGATATGTGAATAGCAATCAATCACAAAGTCTACAAAATTCATCACAAAGAATTTAAAAGAGACTATCACCTAAAGAGTTACATCATATAACTCCCACATCTCCTAGATCATAAGCTTGCAATCATGTAATTTTCTTGTATTTATGCCTCATAATATACATTCCAATTTTAAGTTTATGTGAGTTTGGCATCAAGCCTAATAGTACACACCAATTAGATTTTAAGAATTAAGCACTTTTACCGAGGCTTCACCTTATGTTCTTTTTGTGCATGTGCTACACTTTCTCGAGCACAAAATCTTATGATATGCACTAAGGTGTTCATGACTGGCTAGTGAACAGTGGTGAGATGGTTATTTATGCCTTTCTCTAAAAGTTCAAGTCCAACATTTAAAAACATGTGACTTCAAGATTAAGACATAGTAATTAAAAATCATACACTTCTTTCCCACACAACATGCACTACAAATCTTCAACTAGTAAAGTGCAATAAATAAGCTCATCAAAGCTAAACAAAGTACAATAGACATGTTATATGAAAATAAATTGACCAACCTTGTTCTCAAAAACCAAGAAGAATAGTGCAAAAACAAAATGTGCTTCCTTTTTCCCTTTTTTTTTTTATTTTTTTTTATTTTTTTTTTATAAAAATAAAAAAAAAAACACCTAGAATGAAATGCATGAATGTTATGCTATGCAAATCCTAGAGACAAAAGAAAAACAAAACCAAAGAACAATGGTCATAAAGGGTAGAGCAATGAAGCACAAGGACCATGTCAGAAAGACTCAGTTAGGTCGAGTTTTTTGCATCCAAAACTTTTTAGATGCACCACGAGCATTGGAGTTCTTATTCACTTGAGAATGATTACCAACTCCAGAATTGGAATAAAGGTTTAAAGCCTTTACCAAATCACCAATAAGTACCATAGGATCAAGTGCTTGAGGCACAGGTACTTTTGGTTTGTTTGCTCTCTTTGCAGCTTGCAGCTTGTAGCAATTTGGACGTATGTGTCCAGTCTTTCCACAAAAATGACAAACCCATGCAGGTTTATCATGTGTCTTGTCCTTAGATAGGGTAGGCTTCTTAGGCTTAGATTCTTTCAGATTAACCCTAATCTTCCTAGATGATGATCCTTCTAAGGGTTTAGTAACCTCACTCACAGGGGGTTTGACAGTTTCACTCACTATCTCACTCACTGAAGGTTAAGGTTCAGAAGAAGAAGATGAAGGAACAAACTTAGTGGAATGGGGAGCGGACACACAGATGCTATCAACATAACCTAAACCAGTTTTGTCAGAAGATGACTTTTGAACACTCAGCATTTGATCAAGTTTAGAACTAGCAGATCTAGCAACAGATAAATCAAGTTCCAAAGATTTAACTTTATCAAGCAAGAGCATGTTTTCAGTTTTCACATTGTTCAAAAGGTCATTAGCATCAAACAATTTAACAAGCAAATTTTTCTTTTCAAGTTCAAGAGATTCAATTTCCTTTAGGCCAAGTTCAACATTCATAGCATCCTTTGCAGCAACTTTGCAAAGTTTGTTATAGGCCTCTTGAAGATCTGCATCTTCAGAGAGTTCCCCATCAGAAGAGTTCTCTTCAACAGATATGCTCTCATCAACTACAGCAGTAGCAGTAAAAGCAATGAAGTTTCCATCCTCATCATAGTCAGACTCATGATCAGAAACTTCACCATCACTAAGGGTTACAGCCATAGCCTTACCCATAGACTTCAAATAGGTTGGACATTCAGATTTCATGTGTCCATACCCTTGACATCCAAAACATTGAGAGCCTAAGGAATTATTGGAAGATTGACCTACTCTTTCTCTAGGTTTATCATTGTTATTAACCTTAGTGGGATCATGCTTCCTAAAATTTCTAGGTTCAGTAGTGTTTGTGCCCCTTGCCTTTCTATTGTTATTCCTGAGAAAGTTTCTAAAGTTCTTGGCAAGATAGGCAATCTCTGTAGCAGAGAGCTCATTATCAAATCCACCACTATCAACATCATCAACTGACTTAAGAGCCATTAATTTGGATTTGGTAGTTTTGGGTAGATCCAACTCATAGGATTGAAGAGATCCTACAAGCTCATCAACAGGGATGGAGTCCACATCCTTGCTTTCAGTAATGGCAGTCACCTTGGGTCTAAAGTCTTCAGTCAAAGATCTAAGAATCTTCCTAAAAATTTTAGGTTGATCATAGATTTCACCCAAGTTAAAAGCAGAATTAACAATATCATTCAATTTAGCATAGAATTCATCAAAAGATTCATCATTAGACATCCTAATGCATTCAAATTTAGAAGTCAGTTGCTGCAATTTATTTATTTTGACAGCCTTTGTGCCTTCATGCACAGTCTGGAGGATATTCCAAGCAGTATGAGCGATCTCAACATTCGAGATTCTCTTAAATTCCTCCATAGAAACAGCGTTAAAAATCGCATTCATAGCCTTGCTATTAAACGAAGCTGCTTCTTTCTGAGAAGTTTGCCACTCACTAACAGGAGTAGTGGGCTTTTCCCATCCGTATTCAATGGAGTTCCACACCCTCTCATCAATGGATTTCAGGAAAGCTTTCATCCTTACTTTCCAGTAAGCATAATTATTCCCATCAAAGTGAGGAGGAATAACTAGAGAGTGTCCGTGTTCCATGACAACAGGGGTCAAGGATCAGCTCAGTGATCAAAAGATTAACAACAAAAGAGCTACCTGCTCTGATACCACTTGATAGTTTTTAGACCCCTTAAACAATTGATTAAACCTAGATAATTAGCCAAGTTGTTACTTAGTCCAATTAAACAAGTCTAGGTTATCACAATATAAAAGATCAAATCATGCAAAGCAGCGGAAAATAAATAACACACGATATGATCACCTAGGAAACCAAACCGGTAAAAACCTGGGGAGGATTTGACCTAGCTATCCTCAAGGTAAACTTGAATCCACTATCTTGAAAGAATCGAAGTTCATACAAAAGGACTTACAAGCACCCCCGCTCGACTTCCTAATGCCAACCAGTAGAACTTATTGACACGACCACGTGCAAGCTCTGAATCCACGGACTCATTTTTTCTTGGATTCCCACCAGCTACAAGCACCCCCGCTTGTGTATTCTTTAAACTTTAATGGCAGCAACTGTTTTGATCATCAAGGTGTAGAGAATATCTCCTCCTTGAAAACCCTAAGTTTGTGTAAAGGAAAGCTCTTCTAGATCTCACAAGAGATTTACACAAACCGCAATTATGAGCAACATTAAAACGTGGCTAGGGTTTGCCTTTTATACTTAGGACAAATAAGAAACCCTAAAAACGTTTTAAAACACTTACGGCTGAGTTGGAAAATTCTGCAGAAAAGCGATCTGCCCGAGCTTCGATCGGTCGAGCCTAAGTTTCGATCGATCGAGCCAGGCCGAAAGCCACAGTGCTTTTTGCTTTACACTCGATTCCAACTTTACATTGACATACAACTTTGAGCTAGCTTTAAACACTTTTAAACACATTGTTTTGATCATGGTTTGCCAACAATACAAATTAGAGTTCTAAATACATAAAGTCCTACACTTTAGAACCTAACAGAGTGGGTCTGTGGACAACCCTATTCAAAACCCACTAGTGTGCGCGTGTCTTTGTTAAAATTGGAAAAAAAGAAAAGATGTTAAATGTCTAAAAATACCTTCAAAAGATTCTAGTAATTCACTGATCCGATCACATCAACATGTATTAGCTACATAAGTACTTTCTCTTTCTTGTTCTTCCATGTCTCTTGAAGATTCTGCTACTTCTTTTGACCCCCCTTGTCCTCCTCTTCTGCTACTTCTAACTATAAGTGTTTCTCATCTAAAAAATCATTGAGATTATAATCATACAATTCCAAGTTTTGGTAGTCGAAGCCTTCAAATGCACATGATCAAAAGAGACTTTTGTTGGATTTGTAGGAGGATGATATAGTTTTTAAGGAAACCAAATTCTATAAAGGCACAAAAAAAAAAAAAAAAAAAAAAACTAAATCTTGGAAAATACGGCGTAGAATCTGAAAATTTTTGGAAGTAAATATAATTGGCATATGCATGCATTACATATGACAAGAACAAATGTCATATTATTATTGGTAGTTGGAGCCCAAGGCTATAAATATGTTAGGAGGCCAAACTTAGTCCTTATGCATGTGAGTTTAAATTTTTTTTTAATTTTAATTTTTATATTTTTAAATACAACGTTTTAAAGTCATAACTCATAATCGCAAATAATTATAGTTAAACATAAAATGTATCCTTTTGTGCAAATGTAATTTGAATTTACATGATGTTTTTTATTTGTTTTATTGATAAATTACTCTTAAGTCTCAATCAAGTAATATGATTACTTTTGGAAGTGTGGAAAAGTGGATACTATGGGCTCTCTCTCTCTCTTTATATATATATGTATGTATGTATGTATATACACACACACAAAGAGGGGAAATAATGTAATACTGAAGTAATTATATTCATGAAGGGAAAAAAAATCTAGTTCAAAAGCGTGGATAAAAATTAGAAACAAACTTGATTGTAGTCTAATAATAGAATTTCACTCAAAATTGTTTTATTGGATGTGAATTTTAACAAATCCACCATTGGATTATATTTTCTTCTTATATTCTTCATCCTTGAAAAATTCTAGAAGATTAAAGTTCAATAGCTATGTCATCAATCAAATGTTTAAATTTTAAGACTTTGTAGTTTAAAATTATGTGTAAAAAATAAGTTTATAAATCGAATGATAAATAAATCCGATTGACACAAAACATGATATGTGTGTTAAGAATATAAAGAAAATTCAATCCAACTGTTAGATTAAATATATATATACATATATATATATATATATATGTAGTAATGTTAAAATTTTTAGTGGATGTCATAATCTTAGGTTACAACAAAGTTTGTAGCCAAATTTTGTCCCAAAATATTTACTAAATAAGTAAAATTTTTAAGATCAGCTTAGCAGGCTCAGCCTTCTGTTTTCTTAATAGTTTTTTTTTTTTTTTTTCCCTAAGTCATATATTTAATAGGAGTTCATAAATGTGACAAGTTTGGATGCTTACAACAAAAATATTTTCTTTATTGTCTCGATCTTAACAAAAAAAAAAAAAAGGAGGATGCTGAAATTTTAGAATATTTGTGCATACCATTTTCCATTACCCTATTCAATATCTATTAAGAAAATCAAATTTGATTATGAACATTGGTGCTAAAGATAAGTTTTTTGAAGAAAAGGAAAAAATTGATAATGTAGACACCTAGGGTTGTGACTCTGAGTGATTGGACTCAATATATTAGAATTAATGATTACGTAAATAATTTTTTTAAAAACAAAAAAATTAAATAAATGATTAAATTCACTATTTCCTGACAATATAAGTTTTTGGGATAATTAGTAATTTATCATAAAACCAAAGCAAGAAGTCTTGAATTCGATTTTGTCTCCATTTGACCTTCTATTTGAAATGTTAAAAATTACAAGTGTTTAAATTCATTGCTTAAACTTTTTGGACAATCAATAATTTATTACAATCTATTTGTGTATGACTTTTGGGATAATCAATAATTTATTACAATCCATTTGTGTTTGAGTCAGGTAAATGTGTAATAATGGCTAATGAATAATGGATTTCGGAAGAAGAGTAAGGCTACAGCCACAAACAATTATATAACATTTTTACAAAATGTTGATGTAACCAATCTCTTATTGGTTTTCATCTAGGTCCATATTAATATTACTTTTTTATTTACCAATAATCACTTACTACATCAGCAATTTGTAAAAATTTTTGTAAAATAATTTATATCTCTAGCATTACCCTTCTTCGGAATAAATAACAAAGATTAACTTATATTACTACATTTATTTTTACCATCAACCTCCTTATATGTTGGCACCCACACTACATTCTATCAACAGTCAACCTTTATTTAAAAAAAAAAAAAAAAAATTTCCCCATCACTTTATATTATCGATTCTTTTAGAAATAATTTAACAATTCACAATAATCTAATAAGTTCAAAACAAATAATATGAATGTTTCACATATGATCTCGAAGCATTTATATAAATTTATTTTAATAAAATATAGATATTATTGGTACTTGGATTGAGATTTGGAATACCATAATATTATATTAGAATCTAATTCAATTTTTATTATCCCTTTACTAATAAAATGTGGATCTCTCTCCAAGATTTTTACTTATTTTGTGTTGGATTGCGGACACCTACTGGAGCAACCGTAGATGATGCATGCTTGTCACGTGTCCGGTAGTAGAATATTCCCAATATATATTCTTCTTTTAAACGTATCTACTTATTTAACTATTTGTTCATGTTGTTTTTTATTTATAATTTTTTTTACCTAATTGTATTTTATTCTGTTTTTAAATTATATCATCTAGTATATTTAGTAATGTACATTTTATTAGTGACACATGCATTCAATAATTTAAGAGAAATGATATGTCCACAACATTTTCAAAACAAATTCTAAATGGCAGGTTGTTACTGGTTGTTATTGTTAGGGCAAAAAAGTAATCTTATTATTATGTTCAAATTTGAACCAATAACAACTAATCACCTATGATTTGTTGTGAAAATGTTGTAAAAATATTGTGGACGTAGCACTTTTCTTTAAATAGACTACAAAGAGATAATACATATATTAATATATATAATATTGATTAATTAATACAAAGAATGGAGAATAGGAGGATTGACTCACTTGGAATTTCTTTTTTTTAATAAAATTAAATATAAAAAAGGCCAAAATTACCATATACGTGACTAATTTTATTTTTGATATTAAACGACAAGTAGCATACCAAGGTCTCTTAGGTCTTGATTTTCTGTGACGTCTAACGACAAAATTATTATTGTTGTAACCAAATTTCTTTCACTGTGGTTTTTTTTTTTTTTTTTTGGGGGTAAACCCGAATGTGCTATTGAATCTTATGTGGTAATTGGGTTTAAGTATGCTCGTTCAGGTTGAATACATATGATTTGGATTTGAAGAAAAGTCTAAAGAGAGACAGAGTTTCCAATTTAATTGAGGATGAAAAAAAAAGGTAATTGAATGTGATTTTCTGTAGGGATTATCTTGTCCCAATTTATTTAAGTTTTTGAAAAATTTTCTTTCTATAAGGTTTTTTGTTTTTTTGTTTTGTTTTGTTTTTTGTTTTTGTTTTTGTTTTTGTTTTTGTGTTGTATATAAGAGGTTAGAATTCTTTGTATGATGCTTGCTCTTTTTTACTAGAATTAATGCAAGTGAACTGTTCTATTCTTTTGGTAGCCTGCAAATCATCCCTATATCCCTTTATTTGATCACTATCTAAGAAGTACAAACACTTCATATGGGATGCCGGATCCATATTAGACATGGGATACGTCTGGGAAATTTTTGCATGCATGTCCGATCCTTTCCTTTTTACTTTTTTTGAAAAATTGTGGGACAAGACTGTGACATAGGAGGGACACTTCTCTTTGACCTCCTTGACCCACTAGGTAAAGCAGGGGTGAGTTCAAACTCCTTTGTGAAGTAAGGATGGAAGTTATAATTCATGATATTTAATAATTGGAACTATTCCTTTATAATTTTTAGTTATTTGCTTTTCCATTGTTTTCGTAGCCTACATTGAATAATCTATATATACAAATTTTAGTGTTTTCTCTATGCACTTAATATTCTATTTTAAAAATAATGAATAAAAAAATATTGTGATATAGATTTTGAAAGGTTATAAATTCAAAATTTCATAGAAGAAGTTATCTACAAATGTTTTGAACTTAAACCTTACTTAAGAGTTTTACTTTTAAAGTTCCAACATAGAAGGGGATGTAGCTCAAATAGTAGAGCAACTAACACCTTACTCGAAGATACGACGATCGACACCTTTCATCTCCATTAATTTTTCCCTTTATTTATTTATTTTAGTTTTTATAATAAAAAATTGTCTAATATTTGTTAACTGAATATTTGCTAAATATTTTTTAGTTATCTACTTTTTATTTTATTTTTTGGTAGCCCAAATTGGATATTTACAAAATATTAAAGGAAATGTATCTCAAATGTAGAGTAGTGAACATGCTATTTAAAGGTATAAGATTCAATACCTTGCATCTCAATTCATTTTTTTTTTCAGTTTTTTTTTTCTTTAAAAAAAATGGCTTATCTTGATTAGTTAGACATTTTCTAAATATCTTTTTTATTTTTTATTTTTTTTTCTTTGTCGCCAAAATTGACTAGTACAAGTAAAATTTAATGAGTTTTCTCTATAGTCTATACAATAGCAAACTTGTAGTTTGAAGGTACAAGAATTGATACTTTGCATCTCCATTGATTTTATTTTTTCCCTTCATTGATTTCTCAATTAGTCCCATTATTTTCACTAGAAGACAAACTGATCTATTTGTATGCTTCACAAATGGTTGAATTTTTTATTTTTATTTTAGACTACCATAGTGTCGTATGCCTTCAACAAACCCAATCCTCCTATGCTTAGAACAACCATATTTGTTTTTAGAACAATAGCAGGAGCACTGTCATATTCATTTCCAAATAACACAAAATAGGGCAAAATTACCCTCTCTTCCATTAAAAAATTTTAAACCACTTCTACTACTACGTCCAAAATTACTCCCTCTTCCTCGCTTCATCATTCTCTGTCTTCTTTTTTTAGATTATTCTAATATGGTGTAGTGTAAAATAGAGAATGGGATGTAAAGTGGATTGTTAAAGTTTTAATGTAAATAAAATACTAAATTTTTTGTGATGCAAATTCAAAATGCTTCTTCTTCACTTTTTTTTTCTTTTTTTGTTGCATTATAGGAATGTAGCTACCGTCTTGCAAGTAATTAATTATAAATACGAAGTGTTTGATATATAGATGTATGTATTTATGCAGATTCTTATTTGAAAAGAACATTTGTATATTGTCTATATAAATTGCATTAAAAACATCCACTTCATTTGAAGCTTAGAACTAATTTCTATGACATAAACATCAAACAAGCATTCCTTTGGTTTTTGAAAAACCAAGCCTTAGAGATCCAATATTTTCATAATATTATTTGGTATGTTACAAACCATCAACATCAATTTTTTTTGAGATCACATAGAGCTACAAATTCTCCAATTGCTAATGTCTAAGTGAATTCAAAATATAGATGGTATGGTTGTATTGTTTACATCTTTTATATTTAAATTGGAAGTTTATTGAACTCCTATGATGTCCTACACAAAATGAAGTTGAGATTTATAAAAGCACTATGTATGTATATGGCAAAAAGCATAGCTTTAGACAATGAGAAAATGCAAAAATATTATGGGAAGTGTTGAACGCTATGTACTTATGTTTATTCGCACATACAAAAAGCAAGTTTGAGAAAACTATATCCCAGTAACTTTGTATGAATTTCAAAAGTGGACTTACTATATAATAATAATAATATAATTGTATATGATATAAAAATGATATATTATACTATTCAATAATGTTCATAAAATAAGTTGTTACCAATTAAGACATTAAGGTAAATTGAAAATTGAAAAATAAAAATAAAAATTTAAAACTATAAATTAGGACAAACATTTCATTTTTAGCTATAACTATTTGTAGTTACAACTTTAGAATGTCATATGTTTTATTAAAAAAAAGAAAAAAGAAAAGGCTATGAATACGCGCATGGTGCATGTGACTAGGCTAGTAAACACTACCATTATCTTTACTTCCAAAAAATTCTAGATTTATGCCGGATTTTCCGGGATTTAGATTTTTGGTGCTTTTATGGAATTCTAATTTTTTTGAAAATATATCTTCCTATAAATATCCTATAAAAGTTTCATTTGATAATATGCATTGGAAGAGGCTACAACTAGCAAACCTTGAAATTGTATTATGATAGCCTTAGTGATTTTTGAGATGAGAAACACAATTATAGTTAGTAGATGCAGAGGAGGAGTAAGAGGAGGGCTAGACGAAGGAGCAAAATATTCAAGAGGCAAAGAAGACAAGAAGAAGAAAATACCTATGAAGTTAATGCATGTTGATGTGATCGGATTAGTGAATTACCAAAATCTTTTGAACTTGAGGTATATCTAAACAGTAAACATTTCAAGTCATCTATTTTTTTTTTTTTTTTTTTTTTTTCTCTATTGTTAACACACACACCCTGGTGGGTACTGAACTGATGGCCTTACCATCTACCCAAACTTGTGAGAGGAAGTGCCATTTGAGCCAAAACTCCTTGGCTCTTTCAAGTCATTAATTAATATAAATATGCAAAAGAGGAAGTTGAACCTTAAATCCCTAAAATGGTTAATGATCTAACATGTGGTTATGCTATCTTTTCATTATTTCTAAATGATTGTGTTTTGCATTGTAAACCTTCTAATTCACTATACAGAAACTACTCTTCTTCTCCCACTTTCTTTTTTTTCTTCTCTCAAGTTTGTGCCTTTCTCCTTGTTTATCTATCCTCATCTCCAGTCTTCCATCTTCTTTAACAAAGTTTTTGAACGATGCAAATTAAAAAGAAAGATGGAGTGGGTGAAACGTGAAAGCATCTCATGCCATACAATTTGGACCATATATAGTAGCCTTGCAACACTATATAGAATTTACATGTACATAGGCTTGTATATTTACACACATCCATGTAATTATTATTCGAAAACTTTTTCTTGCATTTCTTTTTTTTTCTCCTGTTGGATTATCTTTTCAAACTTCAATTTTATTCCAAAATTAGTATACATAACATAATTGATTAATTGGCTTTAGTTGGAAAAATTTATAACTTTCTATCATTGATACATACGTCAATCCTATCTTTTTTAATTAGTATGAATATCGTTAGTTGAATGTTAAGTTGTCTCCATAGATTAAAGTGTTCGGATTGTTGAGTTTGTTGTGTAGGACGAAGAAGAGGAGAAAATGGAAAAACATCATTCGATGTTAAAAATGAGAAAAAAAAAGAGAGTAAAAAAGTAAATATTTATTTTAATTTGGAAAAATTACACTTTACTACCTTAAACTATGTAGCGGGTTATACTTTGTACCCTAAACTATTCGAATACACACTTTTCAGTTTGCATCCTAAACTATCACACTTATAACACTTTTCATCTTGGTGTTACTTTTGCTGTTATATTTAACAGAATGCTACTGCACATAACAAGCACATGCATCTTGCTTAAGTGTATCAGTCTTAAAAGACTAAAACACCCTACTTCAAATTCAATTAAGACAAAATCCAATTTTTTTTCACATCTCTCTCCCCCTCTCTCGTCCGTGCAGCCTCTTCCCCAAATCTAGATTTTTATAAATCCTAAATCCCCTAATCAAAAATTGCTTTTGCTTCCAACAAATTTCATGCAGCAATCTATTCGCATATCTGAGAAGTCTTGTCTTGTTGAAACAAAGAAGGACAAGTTAGTTGATGAAGAGTTTCTAGCTGTAGGCTTGACTTCTGGAAAAGATGATGGTCGCCCAAATAGAAGACTAGCTGATTTTGTCTTGCATGATGAAAATGGTGTCCCGTAGCTCCTTGAGATGTTGGAATTTGATGACATGTTTATCTCTGGTCTTATATTGCCTCTTGAAGAAAGTTCAGACAAAGAAAAGGAAAAGTAATCAGATGTGAGGGCTTTGGACAGTTAGAATCTTGGGACATCTCTAGCTATGAAGATGGTTCTCCAGTGATATGGCTTTCTATTGATATTGCTGATTATCATTGCCTTAGACCTGCCAGTAGCTACATGAAATTTTATGATCATTTCTTTGAAAAGGCCCATGCTTGTGTAGAAGTCTATAAAAGGCTGTCGAGATCTAGAGTTGTTTGTTTAATGAGTGGAAACAAGCACTTTTTCACCCAAATATTTTGAAAATCTAAAAAGGATTTGAAAAAAAATTGGGTTTTGTTTTAATTGATTTTGAAGTAGGATGTTTTAGTATTTTAAATTTGTTCCACCTAAGCAAGATGCATGTGCAGTAACATTCTATTAAATATAACAACAAAAGTAACACCGGGTGCAAAGAATGATAGTTTAGGGTGCAAAGTGTGTTTTTGAATAGTTTAAGGTCCAAAGTGTAGCTTAGTGCATAAATTATGGTGATAAAATGTAATTTTTGCTTTTAATTTATTTATCATGTTATTGATGTGACTCTAATCAATTCATTGTCATAGTTTGTAAACATGTTATAAAATTGTTAGTAGCTATAACTCTTTCTAGACATTAACTTGTGGAATTAATAAATAGGTTCGAATAAACGAGAGGAAACTTATCCACCTTTTTGATAGCTCCATTTTCTGGATCATAGAGTCGTTCGCAGAAGAAAATGTACTCAAAGATAGCAGGGCTGTCCAAAGATGGGGATATATTTCTGCTTCCTAAGTTCAAAATTTCGTTGTATTGCTGTAACATGTATTTTCAATTCTTATTCACTGTAAGGAAAATCTTGGGTAAGAAAAAAGTAGTTCGTACACATTGGAAAAAACTTAGTTTTGATTTCTCAGAACTCTTCACACCACAAAAAATCATGGTGTTCTAAACAGGCCATCATTTGTGTAAAATTGGATGCTCTCTTGGTGGATTCCTGCTTAAGGGGAACATGTGAGTGGAATCTTCAACTTCAGGTTGAACATGTGATTTTACCAATAGCTAGCTTCTCAATATGTGATTGCATGTTATTGCAAACTAAGCATGAAATCGCATATTCTCATCTTCAAGTTTCTTTTCATCATGTGCACTTGAAGAGGCTTCAACTACCAAGCCTTTAAACTATATGGTTATGCCTTTAATGATTTTTTAGATGAGAAACACAATTACAGTTAGTAGAGGAAGATGAGGAGGAAAAGAAGAAGAACAAGAAATAAATACTTATTAAGCTAATAATAAATATTAATGTAATCAAATCAGTGAATTACCATAATGTATATCCAGATTTTCAATTCATGGTTATAGTATGGCATAAGTCCTCATCTGTTATCTAATCAACATTCTTCAAAGGATTCTCTAGTGACGAGGAATGAGGCAATTCAAACTGGTATTTAGTAAATATAGATATTGCATACTGGGTAGTAATGGTTTGAGTTGTAGAATTATTATCTTGCATATTTTATATATATATATATATGTGTGTGTGTGTGTGTGTGTGTGTATGAGAGAGAGAGAGAGAGAGAGAGAGAGAGAGAGAGAGAGAGAGAGAGAGAGAGGGATAAATGTAAGAGTTTTTTGAGATATTACACTTTCAATTGTTTAATCCTAAACTGTAATTTACACTTTCACATATTTTTCTCTCTAATAAATTTGCTATATAACTAATTTATAAAAACA
Organism: Quercus tomentella; assembly: GCA_028535165.1. NCBI lineage: Eukaryota > Viridiplantae > Streptophyta > Magnoliopsida > Fagales > Fagaceae > Quercus > Quercus tomentella. The sequence goes on along the minus strand of JAPQVY010000156.1, from coordinate 78,693,743 downwards.
ATATTAACTATTGCACAATCTTCTATGTTGGACCCTCTAAAAAGGCTCAAAAATGTGAAAGTGAGGTGGTTAAATAAT